>JAAAKG020000031.1:3456558-3514855 GCA_010014905.2 Druon quercuslanigerum
AAAATTAAAGTAAAAGTACATACTATGCCCATACTATTTTTAACCTTTTTTTTACGCATTTTCGAAAAACATTATATACATAATATTGTAATATATCTACTGTTGCAGTCAGTGTGTAATACACGTGTTATTTTAAAACAAAGAATTTTTTTCAGATTGGGGTGAACAGAAAAAGTTGTATGCCATGATGAACTGTCTATGCAGTATGTTAACTTCATCAAAATTTTTTTTTGATTTATATTTATATATATATTATATATTATATTTATATTTATATTGTTGCATAATCGAATAAATAAACAATTTAACACAACTTTAAACATATTTATTAATTTCTTAAAATCGTGAGTATTATATCAAATTAAATTCAAACCGTTTGAAATTTCTGAATTTTTTAAATAAAAATTAAGATTTTCGAAAAGAGAGATGAAATTTTAACAAAGTAGTTAAATTTTCCACAAAAAGATTCATTTTATACTAAAAAGAGGATTTTTCAAACCAAAAAAACATAATAATAATTCTCCAACAAACAGTTGAATTTTCCGCTAAAAAAATTCATTTAAAATAAATGGCGAAATTTAGGATTAAAAAAATTCAGTTTTACCCAAAAATGAAATCGTTAAATTTTTAGCTAAAAATATTAATTTTCCACAAAAAAATTTAATTCAAAAACAAATTTAATTTAAGTGTAAACTAAGTAGCTTTATTTGCAAGCAAAAAAATTAATTTTCAACTAAAATTATGAATGTTTAATTGGAATACTTAAAGTTTTAACCAAAATGATTAATTGTTTAGCACACAATTTTTTTTTAACAAAATACATAAATTTCTCACAAAATATTTAAATTATAACCTATAAAAAGACAAATTTTCAACCCAGTAAATTTTTAACTATAAAAGAATAACTTTCAACAAAAAATGGAATAGTTGAATAAGTTGCATTTTTCGAAAAAGCGAACTAATTTGCAACAGAAACAAAAGTAAAAAAAATATTTACATTTTCGAACAAAGTGATGAATGTCCAACTAAAATGATGAATCTTCAACTGAAATAGTTAAATTTCAAACATAAAAGATGAATAGTTACATTTTTAGTTAAAAAATCATTCTTAAAAAACAATATTTTAACGAAATAGTTAAAGTTGCATCTGGAAAAGTTAAAATGTCAGTAAAAAATTAAATTTCAGCCGAAGGAAAAACGAATTTTCAACAAAAAGCTCATTTTACATCCATGGAGATGAGTTTGGGACACAAGATGTAGTAGTTGATACATAAAAGAAAAGTTTAAAATTTTAATAAAAAACAATAGAAATTAACCAAAAAGAACGAATTTTCAACAAAAAAATTAATTTTTAACCAGATAATTTGATTTTTAAGTATAAAAAATCTTTAAAGCAAAAAGAGAATAGTTGCATTTTCAGTTTAAAAAATTATATAAAAAAATGTCAACAAAGTAGTTTAATACAGTAATATAAAGCTACTTTGACAAACAAAAGATCATTAATTTTAATGAATTATTGCAATTTAAAAAATTAGGCATGCTCTCGAAAAAATTCCCTGACTTTGAAGGAAGTTTTCTGACAATTCCAGGTTTCCAGGTTTTCCAGTTAGGGTAGAAACTATGAATTCTTTAACTGATTTAAATCCTATAAATCCCTCAAATATTTTATAATTAGTGAAGAACTTTAAAATTTGTTATATCTTCTGAAATCTAGAGAAATAAATTAAAAGTAAATTTCTTGAACTTCTCTATATTCCTAAATTTTTTTAATCCATATAAATCTCTTGAAATCTCTGAAAGTCTCTTAAAATTCCATTCCATTTCATTTAACCCCCAAATAACTAGAAATTTTTTAAATTTTTCTCAAAATCGCTTAAAATCCTTTAGCATCTATTTAGAATTCTTCAGAGTTTTTTTTAAATCTGTGGAATTTCTTTGAATGATGTAAAATACCTCAGAACCTTTAAAATCGCCTAAAACGTTTTGCAAGCCTGTAAATTATCTTGAAATTTGTAAAATCATAAAATCCCTTGAAATCTTGGAAATTTTCTGATATCTCTTAAATTGTTTTTAATACACTAAAAGCTTCGAAATCGAATTTGAAAAAAATTCCATTAAAATAAATTTGAGAAAATAGTAGCATTAGTGTCATTCTTTTCGAAATAGTTGCAAAATATTTAAATCGTTGAAAAAAAGTTTCATAAATTGTCAATGGTGTTGAAAGTTCGAGGTCTGCAGATAATAATTTCTAATTAAATTAATAAACCTCCAAATGCGTATATAAATGAAGAAATCAGTGATGTTATAGAATAAACAAATTATATAAGTGACCACAGTAACAATCTTTAATATTATACTAATTTGAAAATTTATTAGGACGGGAAAATTATTTTATAACTTTACAATAAGAATAATTAAATAGTTTTTCAAAATCATCAAATAAATTTCGCAAATCACGTTTCTTTATAGAAAAAAACTTTGAAACTGCAAATTGATTTTTCGGACAACTGTTATTATCTCTTCGAAATAGTCTGACAATAGTTATTTTAAATACATAAATGCATTGAATCAAATATTCAAATCTGGATTTAGTGTTTCCGAGAATTGAAACCGCTTTGTAGGGGTAGGTGAGAGGAACTGTGGGGGAAGTGCGGTGTCCATTCAGGCGTGACAAACCCGAGAGAGACAGGAGATAGACAAACCAGTTCCAAGAATTTGGATTCAGGTTCACCGCCAGGCCTAAAGCCGACACTAAATCCAGGTTTGACTATGCATATTTTAATGTTGCGTTGTTCGATGAATTACACTTTATTTTCTAATTAATACACTTTATCAAATAGATATACAATAAATATATGTTGAACGCAGAAATAAAGATTACACTTCACACATTTTAAATTTACAAAATAAAATCTTTTAATGAATACAGACGTCTCTGAAATGAATAAACGAACTTTATAACCTTATAAACAACCTTATAAAAGATATTCCTGCGATCTAATGGAAAGCGAAACGAATAATTAAATTTACGCAGACAGGGTCTTATTAAATTAGTCTTCTTTGTAGATTACGAAGAATTATTAACTTTATTCTTAAGTACATTCACGGTGACCGGTGAGCGTCTTAAAAGGAGTCAGCCTGACTCTATTAGGAAGTCGCCATATTGAATGCAGGGACTCCCTACTAGAGTCAATTTGACCCCAGTTAAGTTCAGTCTTCTTTCTTCTGTCTTCTTTCTTCTCTCTTCCTTCTTCTGTCTTCTTTCTTCTTTCTTCTTTCTTCTTTCACTTTTCTCATCCCATTTTGTTATCCCTTTCAATGCAAGCTTTCCAATTGCTCTTCTTTTTCAATATTTAACCAGGTTGGCTGCATTTTTTTTAATCCCTGTCTTTATACTAAATGTTTCATGACTAATTTTTTATTTTTGAACAAAAATAATATTTAAAGATCAATATTCTAGTATTGATGTACTTTTCATATAGAATATATTTAAAATAAAATACAGAAATGTCAGATTTATAAAATTTAAATGCATTTATCTTAGACGTGTCACATTCTAATTTATTTGAAAAAGACACATATTTAAACTGTAAAACAGATCGATGGTGACAAATTTGTAACTCACAAAGTGTCTAAAATTGATAAACTTTCATTGATAATGAGACTTATGTTCTTTGAATTTCAAAGAATTCAAAAGAATTCGATTCGTGAGAATTTAAAAGAATTTAGGTTTAAAAGAATTCAAACGATTTAAAAATAATGTTAAAAATTTAATCGATTTCAGTAAAATTTGAGTAAATTAAGAGAGTTTTAAGAAAAATAAAAAGGATTCAAAGAAATTCATTAAAACAGTGATTTGAAAACATTTAAAAATAATAAAAATTCATGAAATTCAGTGATTTTGAAATCAGTTTAGAATAATGCAGTGCGAATTTAAAAGAGCCTAACTAAATTCTTGAGAATTCAAGGTGACTTCAACACACTTCAAGATAAACTAAAAAAATTGAAGAAAATTCCAAAGAATAAAAAAAAATATTTGATAAATTTATAATAATTCAGGTTGATTGTCTAATGAATTGCAGAAAATATTAAAATTTTTTGACAAAATGATTAAATTACCTTAAAAGCTTTTGAAAAGTCTTGAAATCATCAAAATCGTTGGAAGTCCCTTTAATGTTTTGAATCTTTTAACACTGCCTTAAAATCTTTCAAGATATTCAAAAATATTTTAAATCCTGGATATCCCATTGAACTACTGAAATCAGTTCAAAATTCCTTGGAATATTCTTAAATTTCCAAAAATATTTTAAACCCTTGAAATCTTTGAAATCCTTTGATATTCTTTAAAGATCCTAAAATTTTTTTTAGAATCTTTGGAAATCAACCAGAATATTTAAAATCGTTTAAGAACCTATTGAAGTACAAAAATCAATTAAAAATTCCTTGAAACCTTTTAAAATTCATGAAAATAATATAAATCTTTTGAAATTAGTTGAAATCCCTAGATATTTTTTAAAGCTATACAAAATTCCTTGGAATGTTTGAAAATACCCTGAAAGATTTAAAATACATTAACGTCTTTGAAATCTCTTCGAACAACTTCCAATTATTGAAATTTAGTAAAAACACACCAGAATGTTACAAATCCTTAAGCTTTTAAAATCTCTTGCAACTTTTTAATGCTCCTGAAGATACCTTAGAATTTTCGAAAATTCACTAAAATTCAAAAAATTATTTATAATATCTTTAAATTGTTAAGATCAATTGAAAATGCATTGAATTGTTTTTAAATTCTCTAAAATATTTTAAAGCAATTGAAATTATTTTAAATCCGTTGCAAATTTTGAAACTTGTTGAAATCCACTTTAAATTTTTAAAGAAATCCGAAAATATTTCAAACCATTTGAAATCATATGAAATCCCTTATAACTTTTCAAAGCTCTTGGAAATTCCTTATAATTTTTTTTAAATACCCTAAAATCTTTAAAACTCTTTGGAATCGCTTAAGATTCTTGAAATATTTTGCAAATACATGAAGCTGTTTCAAATTATCTAAATTCTTTTTGCAATTCCTGGGAATTTTTTAAAGCTCTTGAAAATTCCAAGAAATTAAAAAAAAAATACCTTCAAAAACTTACACCACTTTGGAGACACTTTAAATTATTTAAATCTATTAAAATACCCTGAGATTTTTCAAATAATTTGAAATCATTTAAAATCCCTTGAAACTTTTTAAAGGTTTTAAAAATGTCTCGGTGTTTTGAAAATTCCGTGAAATAGTACAAATTGTTGAAACTCCCTTTAAATCTTCTAAATCACACTAAAATATTTCAACTGAATTCCAGAAAATTCCGAAATAGGTGTAACTCTGAATTCAATGGTGAAGTAAACGTGATTAAAGTGATATTTTATTCTCAAAAAATAACCATAGTGATTTTATCTTAAAAAAGTGACTAAAAAGTGTTTTTAGAAAAAAAAATTACTTAAAATAAATGGCAAATATGATTATTCTTGACCCTTACTTACAGTGCTTCTGACAAAAATTACCGACTTTTGCCATTTTTTCAAAAATCCCTGATTTTTCTCTGACCAAAGAAATTCCTTGAATTTTCCCTGATTTCTCGATTTTGCATGACCTGTGGCCACCCTGGTTTTTAACTTACCTGTTCAACACAGTACCACTTTCTTTGAAAAGCAATTGTTTCCTGTTAAAATTAAATAATTTAAATATAAAAATTATTCTAACATAACTATCCTATTGTCAGTTAATTTCCCACCAGCTTTTTGAGAGATGTTTTAACATATTATGCGATTGCTTTTTATTTTGTGAAGTACCTGAATGTACTGGGACAGTAAAAGATATTTTGAAAATATCGGGCAGATACTTCCTATTTTTATTGAATTGTTCAAGTGATATTCTGCGAAGGAAAAAATAACGAAATTGGAAAACTGTCTTCCGGAGGGCTTATCTTTTGATTTTATCTCTCGCTTTCAATTGTTTTCCTTTATAGCCAGGAGGGACATGTAGAATGAGAAATGTACATATGGGGTATCGCTTTGGAATATCAAAAAGGATGACAGATCAGGTGACAATATGTCGGACTTTTATGTTCATTTCAATATCTTTTCAACCTTCTTTGACACCTGACAATACATGTTTCTGTCTTACTCTAGGTTCAAATTTCAAAAGCTGGATGGATTACAGATACGGATATAGCAAAAAAAATATTTCGAGGGTAAAGTGTCCTTTGAAAATCCTATATTTTTTGAATTTTATCAAAGTTTCTTTTAAATAAACTTATAATGATAAAAATATATTTGTTTCCAAACTTTTTTTTAAAGGAGAGGAATGATGTTGTACTATGTGTTATGTCTTCTTTACTTAAAGATACTAGAAAATTAAAATTTTGAAAATTCCAAATTTGCAAATTTTAAAGACACTACAGAAAGGAAATGAGTTATTCTTATGGAGAAGTTTTTAATAGTAGAATATTGGAATTTTAGAGTCAATCATTTGATTTGATACATCTTTAAATTTAAAGTCTAAAAAAATTTAATTTTCAACTTTCAAAATTTACAATTTATAAAAGAATCCCATACGAATTACTTTTAAAATTGTTTAGTTTTTAGTTCAAAATTTTCGAAGCTGAATTAAAAATGAGATAAATTTAAAAATAAAATTATAAACGATTCTGAACGAAATTGTAATGTTTAGAAAACTTGAATAATTTGACATTGCAGTGCCTAAGAAATAAATGATTTTGAAGCATCAGACAAAATTAAAAAACTGTAAATTTAGACTCAAGTCTTTCAAAATTTAATACATTAGAATCATGTGATGAGAAATTCGAAAATGAATGACGAAAGAAGTATAAAGTAACAAATTTTCAATTCCAACAATTACCAAGTACAGTCCAACGAAATATTAATTATATATTTTTAAATGGTGATGCTATTTCTTCGTTGTTCTATTTAATTTTTTAAATGTTCTAACTTGATGAATTGTTTAAAAAAAGTAATACAAAAAAGAGACGAATTTTAAATTAAATGGTTAAAAATCTGTAAAATGTGGAACTTTTTTATTGTAATTCAACATTGCTAAAACTTCAAGGTTTTAGAAATAAGAAATTTTAAAACTGGTATTATACAATACCAAATTAAGATCATTAAAGTTAAAAATGTTTAATTGAAAATCTTAAATTTTAGATATGTCAAACTAAAATCTATCTGTAATTCAAGCATGTAAAATTGAAATAAAGCATGTTAGGAACTATGGGATTGTAAGCAATATTGAACAATTAAAAAAACAACTTTTAAACGGAATGATTAATAAGTATCGTAATAAATGCGTAAAGGCCAGTAGAATTTTTGTTCAAGCTGTATTTTTGTTAAATTTTTTTACATACTCGACTTTGCTATTAAAAAGGTTTAGGTCAGAAAACCCTTAAAATTTTCAATTACATTTATTGTGCCGCAATGTATCAAAAATATGCCGATAAAATTAGCAATTTGAAAAATATGATTTTTTATCTAAAAGAGAATTTTTTGAGAAAACTTGGTATTGATTAAAATCAATTCATATGTATTTATGAAATATAAATAATTATTTGAATGTATTATTTAATTGTTCTAAGCAATTTCTATAAAAAAATAATTTATAAGTCAATAATAGATATTGTTAGGAACAACTGTATCAAAAAATCTTAATTTAAGATTTTGCTCTAGGTTTTCGTTTCCCTTTTCTGCTTAACACAATTAAAACTATTCAAAAAATGCCCATGAACTACGAAACAATTTTATTAGGGTAAATCTTTGATTATTTATAACAAATATATTAAAATAATGTCCCAAAAGAACGTTTATTCGTGGATAACTTTTTTCAATAAGTTCTGTCGGAAACGAGTTAGTACTGCTTTCAAAAAGGCTTTTTACCTAATAATTAAATTAAAAATTGCTATAAACTTATATTATTACTTATATTATTACTTTAACTATTATAATTGTACTTGCACATTGACTATTTTAGAAACAAATTTAGCGAAAATTTAAGAATTATAATTCCTAATAACAAATAGTATAAACAAATAGCACAAATAGACAGTCCATTGTGGACATGAATAATTTTTCGTATTAAAGCTTCTTGATAGCCTTCTAATAATTATATTTGATGTAGCATGAAAAAAACTGTAAAAATATTCATAAATAGAATCCATACATTAACGTAACTAATACCAAAACAAAAAACGTACAAAGCGTATAAAATTACATAATATAATTTATAAAATACCTAGATGCGATAATTATTATTATAATTGACTCAATGCTGTATCGAAATTTTGTGCAATTAAATAATGTTTTATACACTTACAGCGAAAAATTAAGTCATAAAACTTTAATAGTAATTGTTATTAAAAATATTTCTTATTATGGCTCGTCTAATAATTCTAATTGTCCAATGCTACCATTATTTAATATTTTTTGTCCGGTAAAATCTTAAAGAAAAAGTAAATATTAATTAGTTTGAAAATAAATCTTTTAAGAAGATTTAATAGAAAAAATGAACTTTCGCACCAAGGCATGGTTATTTCATTAAGTTAGTTTTAAGCCGTTAAATCTTGAGTTTAATTTTGAATATTTCGAGGACTACTTAGTGTTTGTAACCAAAATAATTTAAAAACAAAACAATTTGAAAATTTATTTGAATTAAGGACTAGTAATTTGAGTTTACTCGTAGTTTAAATTTAACTTCAAGTTATAATTATAAAATTTTGTATTGTTTTTAGCGTTCTATGGGTCTATTAGAGATTCTGTTTTGGTTTTTCTGAGTGAATCCTCCCTAGGTTGAATCTAATTTAATTAAATAACATTGGGTGTAGTTACCCAATTTCAAGATGCCTTCCATCTTTTAGATTAAATAATTTTTTTTATATGGGAAAAAGTGAAACTACTTAGCGTGAGGCGCAAGCGGAAAAGGTAAAAAATACGATAAAAAATAATAATAGAGTAATAAAATGATAAATGGCAAAAATAATAGAAAAACCTCGATGATAAATCGAAATTCGATACCTGCTGAACGCACGATATGGTCTAGATTAAGGCACACTTGAGATTGTGCTTTAATAACTGCGTGTTCAGCTATAATCAACGGCAATGTTTCGTGGTTAGTACCATAACACAATATACATATATGTCGAGAGGATTTTACAGGTCGTTTCGTGAAAAATATAGTTATCCTAATTAAAAGCACTGCTTTGTTAGATAATGGGAATTTGAATGATGACAATGCAAAATTTGTCGAAACTTTATTATTATGGCTTGACTTGGCCTTGATCCTAAATCGGGGCAATAAAAACATTAACAAACAGGATTAAATAAACCATTTGTTTTATTTGGACGCATAATGCGGTTTCTCTCATAGACAATTACGGATGCCATCAGTTTTAGCATTAGAGTAAAGCGGGAGGTCTTATACCGAGGGTTGAGTGTATCCAGTTTAACAGCTTGTATATGCCATTTGGAATTGAAATATATCATTTTATTAATTTAAAATTAGATGCAATATTTGGGAATTTCTTTAAAAACTTAAATACACATGAAAAAATCATGATAGTTTACAAAATATAAATGGACCCTAGTATTCTTGTTGTTCACAATTAAAGAATTTTTAATAGAAATTCTATTTAATTAAAAATGTAAGTTCTGAAATGCTCTAAATTCAATAAGTTTCAATTTAGAATTTTAAAAATTGAACAATTTTAAAAAGGCATTATTTTACATTATAAACGCTAAATATTTCTAAAGAGTCTTCGATTACTAATATTTAAAGTTAAAGAATTTTTAAAAAAATCTATAAAATTAAATACATTTTAACTTCAAAAGTTCAAAATTCAAAAAGTATTAATATATAATTTGCTTACTTAAACTATTAGAAGAGAGGCATTCATCATTGCATTATTTCATATTTGAACACATTAAATTGAGTACATTAAATATTTTAAATTCTTCATCTAAAAATATTCAAAAATTTAGAATTTGAAATCATGAATTGCTAAAATTAAAGAATTTTAAATTTTAAATTTAAAAATTAAACAATTAAAAAAATTAAAAATTAAATAGCTTTATAACGAAAATCTTAAAAACTGAATAATTTGCAATTGTATAGTTTCAACATTCAAAAGTTTTCGATTGTATGTAACTGTTCCAAATTGCATAACTTTCCATTTTTATCATTATAATTGAAAAGTTTTTAATTTTGGAAATCAAAAATAAAAAATAATTTAAAATTTAAGTTTTACAATTGAATAAAATTTGCAAAGGTTTAAAGTTTTCCAGTTAAAATTTCTGTAATTTTGATCGTTCACATTCGAAACTTCATCAATTTAGAAGATTTAACATTGAAAACTCGACTTTATATTTCAAAAATATTTTAATTTAAAAAATTTTCATTATTGATTCTTTAAAATTAAGGATTTATTATTAAAAATTTGCATTTTGATATTCAAAATTTTCAAAATCATCCGAATTTAGGAATTTTTATTTCTTTGTCTTGGAAATTTAAGAGTTACAATGAAAAAATATCCCATTTAAAAAATATAGAGCTGAAAATTCTTAAATTTGAATGCTTTTTAAGATCGAAATTCATGTTTTCAACTTTTAATCTTCCAGATTTAAAATATTTCCAATATAATTAATTAAAACTAAAACATTTCTTAGTTTGCAATATACATTGGCATAAACTTTAATTGTAAATTTTGTAAATTAAAGAGTTTTTAATTTATCCTCTTTACTATTTAAAAATATTATTTTTAATTTTAGATTAAAAGATTTTAAACTATTTAAAAATATAAAATTTAAAAATATTATATTCTGTAATTCTGAAGCATTAAATTTGAAATTTCTTAAATTTGGAAAATTTAGAATCAAAAACTTAATTTACAATTTTCAAAATCTTCCAAACTTAAGAATTCTTATTTGCCTACTTTTAAAATTAAATAAGGTTGCTGGACCTATTCGAAAATGTTGTTTAAAATTGTATAAGTTTAAACTATGAACATTAAAAATAAACAAGGTGGTGAATTTTCAATTGCAAAAATGAGCAAAATGGATCATTGTTGATACTACAAGACATCAGCAAGATACTGAATGCTCGAATTTAGATTAACGAATCATCTGCTGTTGTTTAAATATTTATTTTATTTAATAATAATTAATTATATTTTATCAAACATCAAATCTAAGTATATATTTTAATTTGATGATAAGCATTCAAAATGAAGAAGATAAGCGCGCGTAGCGTTCTATTTATTCTAGTTAAATTATAATTCAAGATTTTGGCTTTCATTCATCTTGCATTCGAATTATAGAGATTAAGCTCGATTATGAGTGCGCTTTTTAAGTATTTGCACACTGGCTTTTTGTTCTCGTTCAGTGTTCGAGAGCAAAAGCGGAACTCATTATCCACTTCGCGAAAGTATCAAATTGGCGAAGTTTCGCAAGCAGGAGGACGGATGAGTGGGGAACTTGGTTCACTAGTTCTGCAGATATTTAACATACTCATTGTTCACTGACTAAATAGAGCAATTATCTAACCTTTTAGTAGTGTGTTATGACTTTTTTCAAACGAATTGTTAAACTTTTGAGCCCAAAGGCAAAGTCTCTACAAAGCAGTTAAATTTTTAAGCCCAAAAGATGAATTTTCTACAAAACATTTAATTATTCAACGAACATCATGAATGCTTGGCAAATTAGCAGTTTCAATTTCAACCAAGCAGTTGGATTTTAAACCAAAAAAATATGAATTCTTAATAAATCGATTAGCTAAATCTTAAAAAACTTGTTTTTATTCTTTCAAACTATTGTTTTCTATCGTACCATATCAATCAATACGATTTGTCTACGCGGGTACTTTACTATATCATATCCATCTGAAATACATAGTTTTCTAATAATATATGGTCGTAGTCTGCCGTGAACTTTTGCCCATTTTTTCTAGCAAAAAGCAATCTGGGGCTTTTCCAGACACTGAAGGCAAAGAAAGATTCGATCAAGAACGCTATAAAATATAGTGGCACCCACTCAACGACGTCTGTAAGCATTGCTCACGACAATGAACGATAATGTCGCTTCTTTCCCGATTTGTAAAAAAAATCGAAAAAGGACTTACAGAGAAAATGGGGTTGCAGTCCAATTTTCAGTATTATAGTTTTAAATTTATATAGTTGTTCGAAATATAATTTTAGAAATCTTTTATAGAACATTAAAGTGTAAGTAATCGAGGAGTTTAAAAAAATTATGATTCACAATACAAGAATTTTAAACTAAAACTCTACATTTAAAGCCGAGCCTAGAAAAGTAAGGGGGTTTTCAACCAGAACTTGCTACCTTATCAACATTTTTCTATAGTTGAAGTGGTCCATGCCCGTGCTGAGTTTCTAGAATATTCTGCATAAAGTCACAAAATAATATTGCGCAATTGCAAGAGATGAATTTGCGTAAACAGCTTTGAAGTTATTTTCTATCTCAATTAAGAATTTCCTGTAAGCACATTCAAGCTTATATTTTGATTTGTCCTGGCTTTTCTTATAACAACACATCCCAGTAGAAAATGCAGGGAAAATCAAAATATAACTTTGAAAGTTTTCAGGTGAAATGTTAAATTAAGATAAGAAGTAACCTTGAAGCTGTTTACGCAAATTTGTCTCATTTTACATATTTAGATAATTTTGACCAAAAAAATTATTTTCCTTCCTGACAAACATACGCATTGTTATCATTGGATTTTAATAAAAAAAATATCAATCAAAGCACGAAAACTTAACAGTTTTTAATTGGAAGTCTTCTGAAATTAAAAGCTTTATGTTACCTCTAATTTTTATTATTTACTTAGGGTGATGTAATTATTGTAATTTAAAAATGGAATACATTTGTGATTTTTAGCACTAGTACGAGCTGAGAATTACCGGTAACTGTGTCACCTTCACCGTTTGCGCAACATGCAATTATAACGCCCATGGCATTTACATAATCGATATCAGTGTCACTTCCTTAGCGAAAGAAATAGAATCGTTAAATAATTCTCATCCCATTATAGTCAAACCTAATATTAAAAAATAATAATGATAACACAGTGAGACAAACAAGTTTTTATGGACAAATTAGTTCAGATCTTTCAATTGTGATCTATTTTATCATTTACAACTATGTAATTAAATCTTGAAGAAATTTGTATGAGACAATTAAAAAAAATTTGAGAGTACATTTGTTTACAAAAGATTCCATCTTTTCGAAGGTTTATATATTTATATAAAATATTAATAAAATTAGTTCAGCCACTCCTAACGAATAATATTTATAAGGTCAAAATACAAAAGAATTTTTTTTAAATTAAAAATTGAATGACTGCTACTTTAAAATGAAAATACTGGACGATTCTATTTTTCCTTCAGCTTTCGGGTTTTACAACGGATACTTTGATTTTAACTTTGTTTCCAAATAAAAAGTTAATAGAATAATAAAAAAACGTCTTCGAGATTTAGTTATGTTCCATTTGAAAAAATTCTTAAATCAGATAAAGATTGTACACTCAAATTAATTCGTGTATGACTAATTTGCTTATCTAGCTTTCTAATTTTCGTATCCACTTCTACTTTTATGAAATTTACGTTGGGTTTCTTAAATTGTTCTAGCAACTTAAATGTTAAATTTATGACTTTCATTGTTTCAATAACTGCTCGAATTTTTCAAGAATGAATGGCGAACAAAACAGTGTCTTGTATCGACCAAGATTTTATGCAACTTATTTCACTTATTTCCGCTTTAGAATGATGGAAACAGTCTAAAACTTCAAAGTTTACTTGTAGCTCATTTCCTAGTTTATGAAGGAAATCTTTAGACTCCTCAGTTTATAGAGTTCACTGCAAAAGTTTGCATTTCTGTAACAATGATATTCACGAGGCGTGCATTTTCCGAACGGCTTCCTTCGTCGTAGAAAATACGTGATGGAAACAGCGGTATTTTTTTGTTAACTTCTACAATTTACCTATAGTAAATTCTTTCATTTGCGTGAAGAGACTTTTGCAAATGATAGGAATAAAGTTATTTCAAATTGAAATGTAAAAGAAAAATATTTTCTTCTTAAGAAAATGATATTTCCTTTTTTACAAGAAAATCGTTCGGAACAGCAGGAAGAAAAACTTTAATCTACTTTTTTATCATCTACTTTTATTTATTCGAAGCGTTTAAATTAAATAACTTTACAATTGGTATCCTAGAAATGTTTTAAATGTAGAATTCTAAACGAATTTGAGAGATGTTTTTAAATTTTTAGTTCTAATTTATAAATGAAAGTAAGAAAATATAACTAAAAATTCATGTATTTGTATTGTTGCATACAGAAAGTAATAATCTGACATTTGAACTATTCCGAGTTAAAAAAGTTCTAAAATCAATTCACCTTCAAATTTTTTTTAATGTTCTAGTCACATCAAACAATGTATCATGCGAAAAAAGTTTGGTGAGTGTAAACTTAAAAGTATTATAAAATGCTATAAAATGTTTTTAAATTCATAAAATTACAGAAATTTTGAGAATATATAGTCAAAACAATAAAAGTTCTCTTGGCAATATTTTCTCTTTTCATTAATAATTATAGCTTTGTCAACTTCCTTTTTCCCCTTTTAAAAGATTCTGAATTTTTTTTTGAATTTACCCATTTTAAAAAACTCAAAAATTTATAAATCTTTTAGAATTACTTGGCAAAGTTTGATTTTACAAACTATGTTAAAATGTAATTTTATTTATTATATTTTTATTTAATGTTTCATTATATATATTTAAATTATTTAAGAAAATACTGACCAGGGCATAAGTATATTCAAATCTTTTATTGAATCGATAGAATGATGTGGGCTCCAGGGATTAAAAAGTCGACTTTTTGCATTGAAAGTATCTTTAAAATCTATCTTCAAAACATTATAATAAATCAAAACTTCCTAAAAAATGACTCTGGATATTTATTTAGTCAATTTATGCTCTAATTATAGTCTAGGTCAGCTGAACTAAAAATAATACCCGTTATACGTGTACTGAATCTGTGGTGTTCAATTTATAAAAAAATTAAAACATTTTAATTTGTTAAAAATATGGTGCAATATCAAATTAGACTCATAGAAAATGTACAAATTAAAAATGTAAAAATAAAACTTTTACTTGAATTTCAAATATTCATTGGCTAATTTTTTTTCTCAAATAAATCTCTCATTAGGTTATTAGTAATGTAAGGAAACGTATTTCTGAACAATTTAAATTAAATTGTCCCATTTTAATTAAATAAAACTGTAAAAGATTTTAATTCGACTGTTCTAAATTTTTGATAGACAAACGCTTTTTTTTTAATTGTTTAAAGTTCGAAAGCGAATAAAAAGGGGTGGATTCGACAACAGAAAAAAATTCGGCCCTGGCAGATTTTTAAAACATCGTATTTAATTAAAGATTTTTATAGCGAGGCCATCATAACGAAGAGGAAACTTAATAATGGAAAAACTAATGGAATTGTTATTTAATTGAGGTCGTGCCAAATCAATCAATGCTACGTAGTACGTACATGCCCGTTCCTTCATTGACGTTACATCACACCCTAGATAGTATAATCAATCTTTTCTTACTCTGTATTCAGGATTTTATAGACTCTTTTTTTATTATTAAATATTGAATGAGAAAATTTAAAGATTTCAAAATTATAAAATTCTAATCCGTTAATGAAATAAGTTACTTTTTTTGAAACTTTGAACCGTGTACCTCCACCCTATATTACGTAATTTGTTAGAAATAAAATTTTCGGGCTTACTCTCAAAAAGGAGAAACTGCCAACAAAATAGATTCGTTTTAAATTTCGCATTACAAAAAAAAAATAATTTTAATAGAAAACATTTAATTTTCTAGCAAATAGTTCAATTTTGCAACAAATAGTTCATAAGTTTTCAACCAAAAATGTATCAGTTCTTTTTCCGATTAAAAAATAAATTTTAACCAACTTGTACTACAAAGTAGTACAAGGTTTGACCAAATAGTTGAGTTTCAACAAAATTGTTGAATGTTTGATCCATAAATACGATTTTTACTAAAGAGTTGAATTTTCAATTGCAGAATCTGATAAAAAAAATGTTCTACTAATTTTTAAATTTTCAAGCAAAGAAGACTAATTTTTTAAACGAGAAAGATGGATTTTAAACAATAATATTGAATTTTCAATAAAGGGATTGAATATTGGCGCAATTAATACTTTGTTTTTAATATTTTTTAAATATTATATTATGTTAGAAAAGTCGAAATTTTGCTTGAAAATAAAGTCAAAAACTAAGAAATATTTTAATATTACACAATATTACAATTTTAAATGAAGCAACATGAAATTTTGTTTTAAATTTTATTTACATTTTTTTTGCATAAAAAATCATTGAATAACCCCCCAACCACCCTACACAAAAGAATTTACGAAATTTATGCACGGCCCCTAAGGAGATTATTTATTTATGTACTTTCTGACAGATTCTGAATGTTCCTAATAAAAATTTCCATATTATTTTAGAAGTTATTATATATTTATCATTACAATATTTTATTCTAAACGAAAGCAAAATCAGAATATGTAATTTATTAATGTTGAATCATATATTCTTTCTTATGTCTTACGGTCCACATAAATTAAAATAAAATTGAGACAAAAACCAATTTTTTACTCAAAATTTATTTTATTGAAACTCCCCTCTCAATTTTTAACGTTTCGGTACAATGCATACCTTTTTCAAAAGGTTTTAACCTGAATAATTATATTTTTACAATTAGTAATATTAAGCACTTGTGTAACATAATATAAATTTACCAGAGTTATTGATGTTTGAATTAATCAAGAACATTAGATTAATGTCGTAGAGTAAAAAACAAAATAAAAACCCATTTCATTAGAGATTTGTCAGTCAAAATGTCAAAAAACAATAAATACAGGTTTTAATAAAGTCTCAAAAAATAAATGAGACTTTTAATCTATCATTCCATTAATATGATTATATTATATTATGGCAATTTATTAACAAATTTCTACAAAAAACTTTCTTGGCCTCGTAGATACTTAAACTATAAATCACAAAACTTATTTTTTTACAAAATTGGTAAAATAAAAGGTTTAGTAGATAAATGCGTTCAATTAAGTGAAATCCAAGTCAGAAACGAAAATTTAAATCAAATAAAAACAACTTTAGTACATAATGATTACCCGCTTAAGTTAGTAAACGACATCATTACAGAACGCATTCATGAGATTTACAATAACAGTTATAATAAAAACAAATGGAGCGATACTCACAATATATTTAATTTAAATGTTACCTCACCTTATATTCAGGGTCTATCTGAATGGTTAAGAAATTCAGTTAAAAAATTTAGTATTAACGTTTATTTTAAAAACAAAAATACATTAGATAATTATTTGTTTAAGAAGAAAGACAGAGATTCCATTGCAAATTTAGCTGGTGCTATTTAGCTAATTAACTGTAAATGTTGTATTAAAACTTATATAGGTGAAACTGGCAACAGATTAAAAACCAGAATTTCTAAACACATAAGAAATTCTGAAGTTGGGAATTTTAAGACAGGTTTATCACAAGATTCTTGAAATTGTAATCATTACTTTGATTTTGATTTCAAAAATATTTAAATATTAGCTACAGAAAAAACACGTATCAACCATGTATTATTGGGTCTATTTTTATCAACAAATTTCGAAAAAATTCAGTTAATTTACGCACTGAAATTCTAAATATTAATAAAATTTATCAAAGCATGATAAAATAATTTCCTTTTGTTTAGTTACAAAATTTCTCACTTCTAAATTTAAATTTATTTTCGCGCACTGGCAATTTCTGTTCGTCCTTCCTACCTTACGATAAAGATTCCTTTACATTTTTTAAAATGTAGTCATTAATAGATTGAAAGTCTTATTTAATTTTTGAGACTTTATTAAAACCCGTAATTATTGTTTTTTAAAATTTTACCTTAAAAAAAAATTTTTACTGATAAATCTCCAATGACATGGGTTTTTATTTTGTTTTTTACTGTACGACATTAATCTAATGTTTTTGATTAATTCAAACATCGATAACTCAGGTAAATTTATATTATGTTACGTAATTATTTATCATGATTGTTCTTTTTAATATTACTAATTGTAAAAATATATTTCTTCAGGATAAAAACTTTTAAAAAGGTACGCATTGTACCAAAATGTTAAGAATTGAGAGAGGAGTTTCAATCAAATCAATTTTAAGTTAAAAAATGGTTTTTGGCTCAATAAAATTTAAATTTATGTGAAACGTAAGGCGTACGAAAGAATCTAGAATTCAACATTCATAAATATCGTCGGCCGAAGAAAGGATTGATTTGGTTTCAAATCATTATATGATACGTTATATTATCATGAAGCCAAAATTAACTTTCCACTAGAATATACGGAGAAATAATATGTTTCAAATACCGTTATCATTTGTATAACTTTATATTATTGTAAGGTCTCAGGGTAATTAAATTTGTAGAAAGCGTGCCTGCAAAATATGATAATTTTGAAGTTTATAACAAGCTTTGTGGTTACGTATCGGTAAGTTGAAAGCTTGTAAACCCAATAATTCTACCTCACTTGAGTTAAAAGTGTCGTCTGACTCGGACTGCCGTAACTACTTGGTTTCAGTTGACTGTGGCCAAACAAATATTTGGTTATGAACTTACATTTCACATTACAGCAAAAAATATATTGCATGATTCATAATTTTTACGAGTACTTAAATTAAAATTTATTATCACACCACCAAAAAAGGGCGCTCTGCTCGCTGACTAACGCGCTTGTGATTAATTATATAATTAAAATATGTGTGAAAATTTAAAGTAATATTTAAAAAAGAGTGTTCAAAGATTCTCTTACATAGAAGCATACATGTGAAGCTAATAAAAGCGTGTTAATATAATAAATAATTATAAATTGCTATAAATAGTAGGGGAATATAGTAAAGGTTAAGCCGAATCTTGTTTTTGGCCTATAACTTTTTTCAATTATAATTTTTGTGAATAAAATACATATAATTAGGATGTAAAAAAAATTTTGCAGACGATTTTCTCAATGCCTTCAAACGTGCCAAAATAAAAATATTAAAACCTGAAAAATAAGTATAGAAAATAATTTTGAAAAGCCTCAATGAAAATTGGAGTAAATTGTTCAACTTTGTTTTTATATGAAAATGAGCAATTAAAAATCTTAGCTTTTACTTTCTCACTTCGTTGTTAATTTTTGGTAAAATAGCCATACCGAATTTCATAGAAATTTAATTTTGAATTTTTACAGTTTAATCTTGAAAATTTTAAGGATATGAACGAAACTTTCGTTAAATTTCTTCTTGTTGTTAAGGAACACAATTTTCAGATATTATCTACTATTGTTCAAATATGGAGATAACATACCAAAGTTTAGTGAAAAATCATTTTTTGTTGTCAGTAACGAAATCGAGGGAAAATTTTGTCAGGACCACACGAAGATTTTCAATTATAAACTCTTCAATTTAAAATGTGTAAAAATTATAATTTTTAAATTTTGATGATTTTGAAGTTTAAAAATTAAGTTATAAATAGAAAGTGTCCAAACTGACTCAATTTCGATTACAGTTTTTGAAACTATTAAACTTAAAACATGCATAATTTTTAATTGTGAATATTTAAAAATTAAGAATTCTTCATGTGCGGAGTAGTAGAAATAAAAAAAATTATATTTGGATGATTTTCGAAAATAAAATAAAAATTTAAATTCTAAATCTTCCAATTGAAAGGAATTTCAAACGCAAATCGTCAAAAAACATAATTTTTAATGTCTAAAACTTAACCTTGCATAATTTTTAATTTTGTATTTTGTAAATTAAAAATTTTTTTGTTTTAAAGATAAAAGTTCTAATTTCTACAATTATAAAGATCAACAACTCCAAATTATTAGATTGTAAAAATATAAAATTGAGAATAAGTCAATTTACAAGATTTTTATTTTAAAGGTATGTAATTATGAACGTCAGTTTTAGAACAGTTCAATTTTGAAGATTTACAATTAAAAGCTCTTCAATTTTAACAACTTGTAATTTATCATAACTCTGTAACTTTCTTGGAATCTCTTTTTCAATTTTAAAGTTTGTTATTTGAAAATTCTTTCAATTTTAAAGATGAATAAATAAAAATTCTTAAAAATTAAAGATTCAGAAAATGAAAAATTAAAAGTTTCTTTATATATTTTTTCAATTGTAGAAACTTCAAATAAAAGTAATCAAAATTACAGAATTTTTTATTTTAAAACTCAAAGCATGCCATATTTTTAATTCTAAAATTTTTAAATGAAAAATTCTTTAATAATAAAGATTCACAGTTTATAGATCTACGAATTTGAAGGTGTGCAATTGAAAATTCCTTAATTTTGAAAATATAAAATTCTTGAATTTTGAAGATTTTTAATTGAATGCTCTGGAATTTGGAAAAAATATATTTTTAAATTATTCAATTTTTCATCATTTGGGCATGTAATGTTAAGAGTTTTACTTAAAATAATTCAATTTTGAAGATTTAAAATTGAAAACTTTACCATTTTGAATATTTTCAATTGAAGACTTTTCCAATATTTAAGATTTGTAATAAAAAGTGATCTAATTTGGAATAATGATTATCAAAACATTTAATTCTGTAGATCTAAAATTAAAATTTGTTACATGTGGAATTGCAAAATCTTCAATTGTGAACAGTAAAGATGACAGCGTTCATTTATTTTTTGGAAAGTTTTACAATTTTGCAGGAAATTTAAATGACTAGAATCAGTAGCTGGTAATATATTAAGTTACAATTTTCACAAAGTAATTGCAGCTGTAATTAGTTTATTGTTTAAAGTAATTGCAGAACGATATCAGAGAAGTGGGCAGAAACCGAGTAATTACCATTTATTAGATTTAATTACTTAAAACTTCCAATGGTATTCCAATTAAATATTTTCCGTTTAAATGAAATTATTGCAAAGGAGATGCTCTTCAACTCATAATAATACAGTATATTACTGAAAGCTGTGCAAGTTGTGCAAAGTTTTTCTTTCACATGTACTTCTAAATACTTCATTTGTGTTACAAATGTTATTTAATGCTTTTTTGAGAATTACTAATATAATTGAGACATAATTACATAAGCTAATTGGAAACACCAAGCTTATATAAAAACGACTTTCATTAAAAATTAGTAAATTATAAAAAAGTTTTATTTAACACTAAAACAAATTTTAAAGTTAAATTATAAAAAAATCTGTTATCTTGAATGATGAAGTATTAATTCTTCTATTCTGCATATCTTAGATGAAGATATATACTAGCGTTTATCAGCAAAAGTGCCCTATTTTAAGATAGTAAGGAGAGTTTCATAGAAGCTAGACTTATTTAAAATAGAGTCTGCTGGTCGAAGTCAAAAGCAAAGAAGAGTTGAGGTTGAATCGACAATCTTTTGTCCTTTGAAGGATTACGACTTTTTATCGAAGTACTTCATTGAATAAGACTGGAGGAAAAAAGAAAGAAAAGTTATCTAAGGGAGAAATTTCTTTTGTTCTTTGTCAGTTCAAAGAAGGAATTTTCTTCATTTTAAGGATTCGTATTTGCGGAAGAAAATGCAACATCTACCTTAAGATTTATTATAAAAATAAGGAATAAAGAGAGCCAGCCTCAAAAGATCTATATATTTTTCTATTCTTTTATAGAAGACAAATAATCTTTTAGTTTTAGTTTTCGAAATTAAAGAATTAGAATTAGAAATATTTTTGAACTAGATCAATTTAAATATTGAAATACTTTAAAAATTTGACAATTGAAGAATTTTATTTAAAAGCGGTCCATATTATACAACTATCATATTTCAAAAGTTTAAAATAGAGTATCTTAAAAAACTTTAATTAGTAACAGATCATTACTAAACTTGTAATGTACTGCTGCGTATTATTTCCTATTTATTTTCATTAAAATTTTTAATTGCATTTGACTATTAAATATATATGAAAATCTAGCCGACATATTTATTTTTAAACATTTTTTCATTAAAAAATTAAGGTTATCAACATTTATCAAGTTAAATTCAAGAAACGCATTTTTATATAATAATCTCATCTTTCTTTATTCAATTGAATATTTTTATTTTTATTATTTTTATATGAGATAAAAATTAAAATATTTTAATAGGAATGGAATACATATTCTAATTTTGGTTTAGCTTAAACAAATTTAATAGCCAATAACAATAATCTGTAAAACTTTAGTAAAGTTATTGCTTTTCACAATCAAATATTTGCAAATAGAATTTTTTTTAAAATGTTAATAATAAAAAATGAATGAGGAGCAATGGATCTGCGATAGATGCGTGTTTTCGCGACAGGTTACGCAAGCTTCGATACTTGCCACCCGCTTTGTCGCATTCGGCTCGACAATCAATTTCCTCTGGCGAAAATGAAAACGTCAGTCACATACTATTTTTCATGTACACACGCTGCAAAAATGAATTTTGCTGCGTCGAATGGACGAGGATATATTATTAGTTATTTTTAAATGGTTTGCATGCGCATTGCGCGCGATGTACGCGCACAGAAAAAATGAATATATTTTCATTAAATTACACTACGTAACAATATTTTCTTTATCAGTAAAATGGTCAATTTGTTGTTGTTTTCGAAACTTTGTATCAATCAAACTGGAAATGCTAAGGGGTTCCAATAAGGCTGAAATTAGAGCCTGATGCATGTCCTATGGCCCTATACTTACTAGAAATCTTTTAAAATGTTAGAGATTCAATAAAGTTTTTTAAACCCTTTAAATATAAATTGAATTAAACATATGCATTAAAGCTCTCGTAAAAACCCCGTTCAGATCACTATTAATCTTTCAAGTCCGCAGAGATTTAGTAGAATTCTTGAAAGCTCGTGAAATTCATTCAAATCTCTGAAAATTCTTTTAGATGATTGGAATAGCGTGCAATTCCTTTACATTTCATTTCCTCTCATTTATTTCCCAAAATTTTCTAGAAATCCCTAAAAATCGAGATTAAAATGCTTCGAAACCCAAAATGATCCACGACTCGTCCTTACAATTATTTCGGGACCAGATTGTGGGTGCAGTCGGACAGTCCGCTTCTCGCCCTCACATCGGCTTTAAGACGAGATTGTAAAGTTGTAGAGTGGGGTTGTCCACGACTCGTCCTCACATCTGTTTTTTTTCTGTCGGGAATACCACGAATCATCATCACAACTGTTTTTGAACGAGATTGTGAAGTCGGGTAGTCCAAATTTCGTTTTCGAACTTGTTCCGGGAAGAGATTGTATGTATAGGCGGTTAGTCCACGACTCGTCCTCACACCGAAACCGAGACCGAAACCGATCCGTTGTCCCCGAAAAGCCAGGATTTTCACCGCAGCAAAATCGAGACCATTTGTATCAAGTTCAATCTCGTTCCGTGGATGCATCGCGGCTTGGTTACTTCATCCGTGAAAGATTACCTCCTCGTTATAACAACGCTGAGGAGGAATTGGAGCCTGGTTACCGGATTCAATTCCGATTAGAATGTATAGCTTCTCTCTCGAGAGTACTATTTCTTCTGTCACGAAATTATGAAGGGAAATTTATATTGCCTAATAAAAAGGTATGCAATAAATAGAAAACGAGAAGTTTGAGATTCCTGTCCAAAACAGTGGTTTTACGATATGTTCGAAAGCTGATTGGCTTTCCATTACTTAAAGTAGTTTCATAATTTAAGTTGGAAATTTTAAAAATTAAACCTGCAAATGATATCTTTTAATAAAAAAAGTCATAGAATGCCTTATACGAATTTATATTTCTAGATACTTTAGGTTGTGTTTGTTCTTCCATCAGAAATGAGTTTCATCAACAAAAAATTATTTTAATTGGAACAATATTTAGAATCTTCTAGCTATTTGGATTATATTCGTGTTTTTATTATATTTCGTACATTTCAAAGAAGAGTCATAACTTTTAGAATGTTAGGATAAAATTGTGCTTTACGCCGACAAATCGGTATTTTAATTGCTAAATTTTAGATTTCAAAGAAGGTAATAAGTAATGTTTAATTGTAGCTAAAACTCGCGATTTACACCGTAAATCTCTGTACATAGTTGAAAAAAAATTTCAATCTGGAACAATTAATTTTTATGATATTGTTTTTTTTATTAAAAATTGGTAGTTTTAATTTAAAAAATCCTAAAATTATTCACATTTATATTATTATTTAGAGTTACTAATTCACCGTTTTTACAATTGTTGGCGTTTCATATGAGAAATTAGAACTTTTAATAAAAAAAACATGAATTTGAAAAAATGTCATTATTTACATTTTTTGTAAATGAGTAGTTTAGTTTGGAAATGAGTATAGATTTCAAAGAATTTTAGCCTATGATGAATTTTGTTTAGGTTATCTGAATGTTTTTCGGCAGAAGTTGATATTTTCTAACAAATAAGATAAATCTTGATTTTCTACACATTGTACAAAAATATTATATTCTAAAAAGGAAGTCCAGATATCATTTTTCATAATATATAAAAATGTTTTTCTTGCTTCTCTATTATTTTAGATTATAGATAATAGTTTCTATAAATTACAACAAGGGTTGTATTATTATGAGTTTTATATTTTAATTTAAAGATTTCATACAAAAAAATAATTTGTTTTTTCCTAATAACGCTAAAAACGTAACACAGATTATTATGTTTACAATTTTAAGATCACATTTTAATGCTTAAACTGAATTGAAATTTAATACAAGATCATTCAATTTTGAACGTATTTAGTTGAACAATGTTCGCCAGTTTTAATTTTTCACTTTTCTATTTTATCGACTATCAAATTTGTTGATTGAAATGCATAATGGTAGAAATTCTTCATCTTTATAGCATTGATTGAATATTTGTCAAATTTAAGTTCTTAAAATTCGAGATTGTTCAATTTTCAATGTTTGTAACTTTTTCTACTGACGCAAAAAATAAATTATTAATTTATTCGTTTTATTAGATCATGAGATAAAAAGTATGAGACAAAAAAAAAGATTTTCTGACAGATGTATGTTTATATAATTTACAATTCTAGAAGACTTGTTTATCTTTTAAGTCGATATATGAATGTAAAATGTCAAATCCTTTCTAATTACAAAACTAAAGAGTAGAGTTCCAGCCTTCTAGAATTTCTTAAAGATTTCCAATGAATGAATCTAGGAACTGAATAATATCAGATTCATTAGGAATTTTTCACGAACATGCATTTAATAATTATTTGATTCCACTTGAAGAAAAAATTGAGCAAGTAAGAAGCTTTTCTTCAAGAATTGAAATTTAGATTGTCGCGATAAAATCACACGCAAGCGAATAGCACTGTCAAGCTTTTTCAGTTACAAGCTGTTTCCTTATTCGTGGTATTGGCCTGTGTACTTTACTTTAAGTAGACACGAAAGACGTAATTTTATTCTTTGTTAAAGGGAAAAATATATAAGGGAAAGTGCTCCACATACAATTTTTCCTAATTTTATCATGATCATTAAAACTGATATGACTAGAAATATTTCTTTTAGGTTCCTTCTATACGCCAAAAGATTATACGCAAAATAAATGACCATTTTCTCTCTGTGAATCAAGAATGATTAAATGTGATTTGGAAGCTACATTTCAAATCTTCAATGTTACTCTATGCATCTGACTTATCATCTTCGTCGAGAAAATTTTCCAAATGTAAAATTAACTTAACATTATCTGTAAAAATGTATTTCCTTCCGCCGATATCAAAACTAAAAAATCATATTTTTGTATGGAATATCAAATATAAAAGAAACTAAAGTAGAAGGTTGATAGCACAAAATTTGTCAATATTTGATCGTGGATCACATTTGCCTGGATATATATGTACTATCAAGCGAGTGGGAAATTTTAAAAGTGTTGAAGGTTGGATGACATAACTTGTCATCTGCAGTCTCGTCGTTTGGGAGACACATGTTGCAAATTGACAACTTGTTCATCGATTGATGTTTTTTTTAACATGCCTGGGGTCAAAAAATAATTAATAATACACTAATAGGCCAGATGTGTCGTGTATTATTCCTATCACGCCTACAAAACATAAGTATAAAATTCAGGGACACGACCAAAATTTAGCTTACCAAAAAACTTCCAGCTCCTTTCTTTTCTTTTTGTGAACCAGCGACTTTAAGATTTGTGACGGAATTGTACTGAGTGAACCACCTAAATTTCATTGCTAACCGAGTAAAAAAGTGTAATCCCACTGATTAAACCAGGTTAATTGCTGTAACCTTCGAAATAAATCTGGCTGTTTTAAACAGTAAAGTTCTACTGGTAATCAGTGACATTTCACTGATTCCTTTTTAGAGAGTATACAAGTAGTAAAAGAAAGTGCTTTTTTCAAGAAACCTATTAACCTCGGGTCCAACATAAAAGGTTCCTGGAATTAAAATTGTAAAATTTACGAAATGGTTTGTAAGCAAAAGGATAGAGCAGTTAAAAAAACGAGAAAGCCTAAATTTTTATATAAAATTTTTTTAAAAAATAGCTTGGAAACATCAAACGATAACAACAACGTTCGCGTGTTGGGAATTGCTGAATTTAATTTGTGCCTATTTTTTTGAGGATTTAAAAAAAAAATTCTTTATTGTAAAGAAAGGGTTTCAGAAGGAAATGTAGACCTCGAACCGTAAAAATTCATGTTTTGACCAAAAAAAAAATTATAAAAATATTGTACTGATCTCAGTACCAAAAATAATTAATAATATCGTAGTAAAAAATATCTTTTGTAAAAGTGGTTTAAATAGAAATTAATTAGTTTTCTTATTTTGTCTACGCTGAACTCCATTAAGGAGAAGAACTGTTCTGCTAAGGCCTTTTTTGAAATTTCAAATTTTATTACTCAAATTGAGCATATCTGTACCTCGTTAAGTAGATAAAAAATGCAATTTCAAAGTTTTTGTTGAAGAAAAATGTTGCCTCGTCAAATTATGCTAGTCAACTACTAAAATAAAAGCTTCAACTCTAAATGCAAAAATACGGATAATATCTGCACGTTGTTAAGCCGATAAAAAATGCAATTTCGAAGGTATTTCGAAGCCGAATTTTGGCACATCAGATCATGCTAGTTAACTAAATAAAAGCTTTAACTAAAAATAGGAAAATATTGATAATCTCTGCACCTCGTTAAGCATATAAAAAATGTAATTTCGAAGTTTCGTAACATCTGCCAATAAAAACACAATTTTCCACAGACGCGATTCGCTTTTCCAGACATATGTCGATCGGAATTTATTAAAGCGGAAACAGGAAAATTGCGTGAGTGGTTAGTGGCGTGGAATTCGCAATTTAGCACAAAATACGGGTTCTGAAAATTGTGGTCCCAATCGGAACCAAAGTGTACTATTAACCATTTACGTGGCTAAGAATGTGAATGTGTGCAAGCTCGTATGCTAGTATTCCATAAAGCGTGTGAGCGCAACGTTGAGAGAAAGGGATGAATGCAATTCTGATCATGTGCAGAAAGGGAATACAATTGCATACTGTTTTGCTGAAGAGATAAAACGAAATCGACCACGTCAGAGGAAATGACTAAAATAGCGCACCGCGATGTGTTTTTGAATATTCATACAATTGTCGCATTTCATTCCATGCGAGTAATTGGATTTCTTCTAATCAGTTTAAAAATGATAATGCGATTTCATGGTTTAAGGTACTTTTCAATTATGATAGAGTGTACCATCATATAGATCGAATATTTTCAATGAAGCGAATTAAATTATTTCAATACAATTCATTTAAAGCATTTGTATGAAATTATTTCAAGAGCAGATTAGCATTGAAGAGAATTTATGATTATTTTCAAAACGTTATTTCAAAAGGCACAAATGTCTTTGAAATGTGTATTCACGTGCAAATATATTCGTTGATAATATCATTCATATTGGACAATGAATCATTGTGAATTTGACATTCTGAAGAAAAAACTAAATTGTATATTAAATTCTTTTTTAAAACGGTTTAGTAATATAGATTGAACAAATGAAACATAACTTTTTTATGCATAATTAGAAGTGATTTAAAAAAGTAAATAATAAGATTTTATTTTGTTTTAAAATGAAACTTAATTTTCATAAAAAAACTTCAATATATTTTCTTATATTAGATCTTACATCAAAATTTTAGGTGTCTTTAAAAATAGAGGGGGCTCAAAACTTAACACATTGTATATTTTTAGCTGCATCCTTCATAATTAAATACTTTCGGAAGAAAACATTAAATTTTTTTTGAAATTCTATTGATAGATACTCAGATGTAAAAATGATCTTCTAAATGGATGCAGACAGAATTCGAAAGTAAATAGTTTTAAATTTTAGGTACTTGAAATTTATGTTTAAATTGAAAAATATGTGAAACTAAAAAATTAAAAAAATGAATCATAAATAAAAAATTGTTCACAATACGTCTACAGATGAATGCCTTCAAAATTAACAGAGCAAAATAAATCATTCAAAATGTAATAATGCTAAATATGAACTTTCATTACTGTAAAATTTTAAATAAAAGGCTTCAAATTTTCAAAATTAAAAAACTCAGCATTTGAAAATGTACAGTTTTAAATAAAAACCTTGGAGTCCAAAAATATTGAATTTGATGACGCGAAAATAACATAATTATATAAATAAATAGAAAATATGAAACCATAGCTGAAACAGTAGTTAAATTTCAAACTGAAAGCTTAGTTACTATACACGTTAAAAAATAAATTAAAGTATGTAAAATTAACACATTTTAACAAATTAAAAATTTTAAATAGTTGAACAAAATGTTTTCGAAATAGGACATCGAATGCAATAAATTTATTTCGGACATAGAATGCAATAATCTTTTATTTAAGACGATTAAAATTTAGCAGGCAACTTCAAGTAAACGTTTCATAACTATCGCTTCTTACCACCTTGTGAAAAATAGTTGAATTTATTCATTACTGTTTTCCATTATAAAATTTTTTTTCTTTGACTAAAATTTAAAAAAAATTTTTTTTAAAAATTTCTAAATAAATACATATATCTGAAGATTATTTAATTATTTGCGAAATTGAAAACGCCTGAATTGTAGGGAATGATTTACATACATACATAAATCCTAATTTATTAGAATTTAACAGTTCTTAAAATTTTGGTAAAAAGCGACAATTATACAAAATTAGATTACAAAAAATGTTGCTTAATATTCATTTATGGTGAGTATAATAATTTTGTTTTTAAATTATTTACTCGAAATTTTACAGACGAAAATCGGTTCTCGTAAATAGAAATAAAAGTCCAGAATCATAAAGGAATGCTTAAAAAGGATTTTTATTTTTGAATTTAAAATTGGCATCTTAACAATAATTTGCAAGAACAGTGCTAAGTGATACTAAAAAAATTATAAAGAATGAAAATAATTGTTTTACTGTAATTAAAGCATTAAAAAATAAACAATTCTAATGTAAAGAATCTCAGTAAATAAAATTAGACAATTGAAAAGCTAAGCGCCTTCAATTGTATACGATTTGATCTGTAATAATAATGATCCTATACTAATTTTTTCTTTGAAATAATCAATTTAATCATAAATGGATTTTATAGATACACCAAATTAAGTTAAAAAAGTGAAAAAACAGAAGCCAAAATTTGTATGATTCCAGTGTTCTAACTCTGGGTGTTACTCAATATTGTTAAAACCGTATTGATCGATAAAAGTAATGGCAAACCAGTCTGTTAATCCTTAACGATGCGAAACCTCTCATACCTCTAGTTTCAACAAGCCCGTTAAGCGAAATGTTTTTCAGTTTTTCCACGCATGGGAAAACAGAGGTAAAAATGTGACATCTCTACTTGGTTGAACAACAGGTTCTAAAATATTCTTTTTGTGTAAAGTCGCTTTGAATTTTTTATTATTTTTATGGCATGGTACCATAGTTATAAACTGGACAAGTCATTCTCGGTGGCCAAAAAATCTTTTGCGAGATAAAATCGAAAATTTATCACAAGCTAAATTTTTATATTGTCTATAATTACATGTTCTTTGTGTGGCTATCGTTTTATATAATCATCTCATCCATCTTTATCTGCATAAGGATAAAAATACAAAAAATGTTGCCCATTCAGAAAGCTCTTTCTCTTACTCTTGCTGTCTCTTAGTCTTTCAATAAATAAATTGAACTTTCTACTGATAGCTGATATTTAAAGTAAAACTTATTTCAATTTTTTAAGACAAACAGTTGAATCTAATTAAAAAGACAATTTTGTTTACAAAACGCCTGAATTATTAACTGAAGCAAATTAAGTGTTAAACAAGCGGAACAATTTCAATCAAAAGAAATGATTTTCAAACAAAAAAGTCTAATTTTTATTCGAATAAGTAAATTATAAACAAAATAGTTTAATTTTCAATTAAAAAAGTTAATATTTACCCAAAAATAAAAAAGGTAATTTTTCTACCAACTTTATGAATTTTCAAGACAAAAATAAAAATTTTCTACAGAACATTTAAATTTTCAACAAAATGTTAATTTTTAACGAAACAATTGGATTTTCCAAAAAAAAAATAGATAAATCTACAGTTTAACAATTTAATTTCTAAAAAGACGAATTTTCAAAAACATACTTCAATGTTCAACCAAAGAGTCGAACTTTTAATCAAAACGTAATAGTTTATATTTTTAACAGAAAAGATGAATATTCTAAAAAAATACATAAATCCTCAAATAAAATAAACTATTTTTGAATTCTTTAAATTCTTCAAATTTTAATTCTTTAAATTCTCAACTAAAAATGCAATAGTAGATCTTTCCACCAAAAAGAATGAACTTTTAACCAAAAATAGTTTGTTTTTTAACCAAAGAAATGAATTTTCAAATTGAAAAGATGTAGACAATAAAGTTTGTTTAATTTTTATTTTCAGTTTCCAAAAGCATTTGTGGAAAATATTTTCATCTCGAATTGAGGTATCACGATTTGAGATGCAAATTTAGGGTATTTTGTACTGCTGACTAACGATTTGATAATGCGACTTTGACGTTAGTTCAGGAAACTTCGGAAGTAGAATTTCGGATTCTCAGGATTCTCCGCAACCCCAATTTACTCGCAGGGATTTGATCGTAAATTACAAAGCGTCATTTACTCGACATTGTGGTCGTACAGTCGCAGTTGCAATTGGTACTATTGGTGATCGGAAGACCGTTTTGCAGTTATCATTGATCTCCATTAACATTATCGCATCGTCATCTGCAAAATGAGACAGTGCATCAGAGTGACAGTATCTTCCTTTCTGTTCAATGGGGACGATTAATATTGTAACCGATATGGAAATTTGAGAGTAATTTTCCAGCTATATCGCTGATTCAATTTTTTTTATGAAATACGTAAAAGGTTCATTAACTGAATAATAAGGTATTAAAATTTTATTTTATCTGTGAAAAAAATCTACTGTTGAGATCTAAAGAAGATTTTTTTTCTTTTTCTCAGTGATCGAAAGGAAAGGGATTTTTTAAATAAATAAAATCTAATTTTTAAAATATCGGCGACTAGCATCCGCGGTGATAATAAGAAAGTCAATTGTTTTAAATAAAATTAATGTAGGAGAAATATAGTTTAGATTTTAAGTCTAAATGTATTGCATTTTTAACCAAATAGTAGAATTTATAAACAAAAAAAGATGAATTTTCCACCAAATGAGATCAATTATTACTAACCAAAAAGGACGAATTTTCAACAAACAAGTTGAGTTTTCAAAATATGAATGTTGTATCTTCAACGGCAAAAAAAGGATGTGCAACCAAATATAATATATAACCGAGTAGAATATTTAACCCAAAAAGATGAATTTACAACCAAAAAGGAAATAGATGAAATTTTAACAAAGAAAAAAACGAATTTTTAACAATACAATGTATTTTTAATCAAATAATTCAATTTTGCAACACAAACAGTTGAATTCAATAGCAACAAAAAAAGAATTTTTCAGAAAATTTTTGAAATTTAACGAAAAAGTTATTTTTCAAGAACACGTTACATTTTCAATGAAATAGTTATATTTTCAGCTTGAAATATTTATTTTCAAAAGAACAAACGAATTTTCAACGAAAGAGATTAATTTTTAATAAGCACAATTTTTTAGTCAGAGAAGAAAAAATGTAACAAAATTGTACAGTTTCCAACCCAAAATCACGAATATATGACTTAAAAAATGTAATTTTTAACTAAAAAAATTTATTTCCAACAAAAAAAGATGAACCTCTAACAAAATACATAAATTTGCTATCAACTAATTGAATTTAATTTAATGTGAAGTTAATTTAAGTTTAACAAATTAATTTCCAAAAAAACGAATTTTCAAAAACTAATAAAAAAATATTCTCAACAAAATAGTAGAATTTGCAATATGAAAAAATGAATTTTCTACTAAGAACGACAAATTTTTAACAAAATATATATTGAAGAAATTCACAATTAAATAGATAACTTTTTAGCAAAACAGTTAAGATTCCAACAGAATAAATTTTATAACTGGAATTTTCATTAAAAATAAATTAATTCTAAATCGAAAATATAATACTATACATTTCAACTAAACAGTCTGAACTTTCAACTAAACAAGATAAATTTTTTTGCAAAAGATAAGTTTTAAATCTATATAAATAAATTTTCTATCCAAAAAGATCAATGTTTTATCGAATAGTTGAATTCTCGACCAAAACATATAACTTTTCAACAAAATTGCAGAATTTTCAAAAAAATAATTAAATTTAAAGCATGGATGGATTTTCTAATTGGGTTTTATTAATTCAGTTCTCATTCAAATGAAAAAAGGAAAATATGGGAATGTTTTTTAAAACAGAAAAAAAGAAAAAAATGTATAAAAAATCAAAAAACAGGGAAATAGGGTAAAAAGTGTGAAGTCTATGTCAGGTTACTGGATAAAAAAACAATATTTGAAGAAAGTTTCATTTTATTAATAGAATTACTTTCCTCTACTGCAGGAAGTTCTTTTCTGGTGTATCATTCGGGGAAACTTATTCTTATAAGCTTGGTAGAGTGTAAGACTCGTCCAATATTTACAAGCAATATTCAGTCGGAAGGTGTTGCAGGTCCTTAAAAAGTTTTTCGCCGTTTCTGGGACTCTGGGGAGGTTTCCCGGATTTACATTGCTAGCTCAGAGACCAAAGGTATTTTATATTTTATGCGCATAAATTTTTGAACTCCTGCATTTTTGTTAATAATTTGTTTTTGTTATTTTTTATGCTGAAGAATTATTTAGACAAATCGCATAATTGAAAGATAGAATAGTTATTTATTTAAATGAACTAAAAAACATACTTCTAACAGAAAATATCAACTTTCAATCCAAAAGTATAAATTTTAAGTCCAAATAAAAACAGTTAAATTTTAGAACACGAAAGATTTGACTTCAACCAAAAACAGTTAAACTCTCAAATCCGAAAGTTAAATTTTCAAGAAAAAGGTTTTAAAATATTGTCGAAATTTTAAGCAGGAGTTGAACTTTTAACCGGCCAAGACTAATTTTCCTAGAAATACATAAATTTAGAAATAATTATTTGAATTTGTAAATAAAAAACATAAATTTTCAGCCAGAAATGGCAAAATTATATTTTCAGTAAAAACGATCATTTTTCATAAAAAAACATTTTTAGGAAATAGTCAAAATTTCAACCAAACAGATGCATTTTCCGCTAAAATTATGAAACCAGAATAAAAAAATAATTGTTAACAAAGTACTGCAAATTTGACCAAGAAGACAAATTTTTAACATAAAAGAATAAAGTTAGAAAAAAAAACAAAATAATTTCATCTTTAGTCAAAAAGATGAATTTTGAACTAATTTTCATAAAGAAAAGAAAATTGATTTTTAAGAAAGCAGTTCAAAAAATTTAATTTTCAATAAGAACGTTGAATTTTCTACTGATATAATAGAATTTAAAACAAACGATTAATTTCCTACCACGAAAAACGAACTTTGAACCAACTACTATTTACAATCACATATTTGAATTTTTATCTAAAGAGGACTCACTTTCAATTAAAAAATAGAATAGCTGCAGCTTCAATCAAAAAATTAATTTTTAATTCAAAAGAAGCAAATTTTTTACGAAAATATAATTTTTATGAATCAACAACAAAATTAATTAATTTTAAATAGTATACATGAATTTCAATATGAATAATTAAATTTTAAGCCAAAAAAGATACAATTGTAACTAAAAATAGAAATTTTAAATATTCAATTAAATAATCAATTAGAACTTTTTTGTGGAAAAATGTCAAATTTTCATTTAAAAAGAATTGAGAAGTCAAATTGATAAACTTGCAACAACAAAAAAATGCATTCTTAACCAATTAGTGTAAATTTTAACCAAAAAAAGAAAAAAATTTAGTAAAATATACGAACTTACTGAAAAAACGGTTAAAATATTAACCCGTAAATATTAATTTTCTAGAAAAAATAACTTTCTGAGAAAGTAGTTTAATCTTCAACCAAAAAGATGAAATTTTAACCGAAATGATGAATCTTCAAACAAAAGAAAAAGAAGAGTTTTTACAAAGCAGTTCAACTTTCAAGACGGAAATTAAAATCTCTGATTAACAATACGAGTATGTAACACATACCGATTTTTGAGTCAAGAAAGAACAAAATTTCATCCAATATTTTAAAATTAATAGCCTAAAGAAGAATTTTCTCTCAAACTGTTGAATTTTTAACCAAAAATCTAAAATTTTGGCAACACAAGAAAATCTTTAATAAGGTAGTTAAACTTCCAACCAGGTAGTTGAAATTTAAAAAAAAAATTTAACCACAAAGTAGTTAAACTTTCAATCAAAAAGATAAAATTTTAAACTTAAATTGTTAATCTTCAACTGTAATAATTAATTTTTAAGCAAAAAAATTAATAAAAAAACACAAATTTCCAATACAAAATTTTGAATCCTCAGCCAATTAGGATCAATTTGTAATAAAGCAGTTTTATTTTTAACCAAAAGAAAACAAACTTCCACCCAAAGAAATGATACTTGAATTTTTAAATTTCCCAAAATAATTGTGTTCCAATTTCAAATTTACTTGAATCACACTAAACTTATTATCACACACGTATTGACCCTGTACTTTTCTTTATTTCCACAGCGTTTGTTGCCAGCAATACAAGTTTTTAAATAAATCTTTTCTTTGTTAAAAACTTTTTTTTTCCTTTTTTGTGGGTAATTAATTTTTAAACGGAAAATTTACTGATATTATTTTTTCAGAAATTGATCGTTTTCAGTCGAAAAATCAACTATTTGTTGGTGAAATTTATGTATTTTGTTGAAAATTTGTCGTTCTTAGTAGAAAATTTCTCTTTTCATATTGCAAATTCTACTATTTTGTTGAGAATATTTTTGTTGTTAAATATTGATATTTCTGGGTTGAAAATTAGGTATTTTTGTGAAGAAAATTCGACTATTTCATCTTGAAAGTCAAACAGTCTAGTTGAAAATTAAACTTTGACTGATTTATAGAATACTCGTTTTGTTTTTGGCGATAATTAATTTCTGAACTAAAAATTTAGGTATTTCATATATTTTTAAATTGATACTTTCCGTTAAAAATTCAATTAGTTGATTGCAAATTTAAGTATTTTGTTAAAAGTTCGTCTTTTTTCATAAGAAATAAATTTTTTTAGTCAAACATTATATTTTTTACGTCGAATATTCGTGATTTCGAGTTGGGAACTGAACAATTTTGTTTGCATTTTTTCTTCTCTGACTAAGAAATCCTGCTTGTTGAAAATTAATCTCTTCTGTTAAAAATTCGTTTGTTCTTTTGAAAATAAATATTTCAATCTGAAAATATAACTATTTGATTGAAAATGTAACGTGTTCTTGAAAATTAACTTTTTTACTTGAATTTCAAAAATTTTCTAGAAAATTCTTTATTTGTTGCTATTGAATTTAACTGTTTGTGTTGCAAAACATTTCTATGGATTTAATCTCTGACTGTTTTTTATCACAGATTCAACATCGTGTCAAGGATATTCGAAGTAGTAGGAATAACATCGAAATTGCCAGGTTGCATGAGAATGCGTACTTTCTGAAACAATCATTATCTGCAATCTTTATTTATGTGGTCAGATTTGCATGGGGGTTCGTGACAACTAGATAGCATTCTCCACACATATTAACACATGTAAAGTACCTTACAAACGCGATGTCATAAACAGGATACGTGTTTAATAAGCCGTCAAAAGCTGTTGAATTTTTCAGTTCCACTTACATGATATAGAGGCAACTCACAATTTTACCATGTAAACTGTTCTCTTTCATTTAAATAAAAATTAACATTAGGAAAAAAAATAAAGTCATCCTAATTATTTTTCATTAATTAGGTAGGGGAAAACAGTAATACAAATTGTAAAAGGGGTTAATAATTTTTTGTATATAAGGATAAAAAAGTTACAACAATAATGAATGTAGTAAGAAAAGAATAAGAATAAAAAAGGAATTTAAGTAAGTACTTCATGTAAAGTCTTTGTAAAAATTGATCAGATTTTTAAATGTTGTATAATATGAACAATGTCCTATTTAATTATTTTTAATGATTTTAAAGAGAACTAAATTCTCTTTTACGAATTTACTCTAAATGAATTCCAAAAATTATTAAATCTTTATAAATAATAATAAAATTAAAAAAATTAGAGAAATTTTTAATTTTTGTGAATTTTGACGAAAAATTACAAGGGAATTACAGAAAAAACATTACAGAAATAAATAATTTGTCTAAAAAAAAACCATGAAATCTGTGAAGATCTCCTACAAATTGTAGGAAAACCTCTGAAAAATGTAAATATCCTTAAAAATTCCTATAATTCCTACGAAATTTATTTAAAACCCTTAAAATTGTCGAAATTTCGGCAAAGTACTTCGAATCTAAATCAACCTAAACTATTGAAAATCCTTTGAAATCCCTTGAAATCAATATAATTTCTAAATTCTTCTGAATTTCCAAGTAAGTCCAGAAAATTGATTAAAATCCTTTATAATTCTAAAAGATTTGATTAGACCAGTTAAAACTTTTTAAAATGACTTTATATATTTCAAATCCCTTGAAATTTTTGAAATTCGTTGAAATTCACTGAAATCTATTAAAAATCCTTGAGAGCTTATTGAAATCATGTGAAAACTCTAGAAAACTTTCCAATTATTTCACATCTCTTGAAATTCATACACATTCCTCAAAATATTATGGAACCCTTTAATTTATTTTAAAATCTTGTGAATCTCTCACGTATTGCAACATTTTTTGAAAGATGAAAAGTTTTAAAATCCCATAAAATTCCTCTAAATCTTTTCTCTAGAAATCGTGTGGAACCTTTTCTGAGATCCTCAGAAAGTTTTTAAACCCCTTAAAAACTTTTTAAATCTCGTTGCATTTCGTGGAATTAAGAAAAACCCTAAAAACATCAAATATTTACTTCCCTTAAAATTAAAAAAAAATTATTCTTAAAAAATCCCTAATGATCTCATAAAAATCTAATAAAATGTGGGCAAACAGCTTATAATTTTTTATAACCTTAGAAATTCATTTAACAATGTTAAAATATTTCTGACCCTCTCACATATACTGAAAATCCGTGAAATCCCATAAAATTTAAAAACATCTCTTGAAATATTTCAAATGTGATTGTTTCGAACTTTCAGGACTAGTACATAACTTTTTCAACTCCCTCAATTTTTCAGAGCGACTAACTAGAGGCAGCCTTTTTAACATCCTCTAAAATTTTTTGAAATCCCATGAAATTTTTGCATCCACCCTAAAAATGTTTGAGTCTCATTCAATTCATTAAAATTAAACAAACCCAAATAATTAGCTCTGTAAAATCCCTTAAAATTCATAAATACTCTTGAATCTGGTAAAATCTCAAGTAATCCCATAACAATTGAGTATAATTTCGTAAAATATATTGAAATCTGCAATATTTTTTGAAATTCCTGTAAAAATGGTAAAATCCTATAACAACCCGTAAGGTTTCATACAATCTGAGAAGGTCCCTTGCACTCTTTTAAAATACCCTCTGAACATCAAAATTCCTTGAAATCTGCGCAATCATACGAAATCATTTCAAATCCCTTAGACATTTTTAAATCTGATAGAATTTTCTATTATCCGAAAAAATTTTGTGAAACCGACGAAATTCCTCGAAACGTGTTAAAACTCACTATCTTATTTCAAGTCCTTTGAAAATGTTTAAATCCTTTAAATCTTTTAAATCCTTTGAGACCACATAAAATTCTACAAAATTTGACAAAATCTACGGAATTTCTTAGAAGTTTCTTAAAATTTTATTCCATTCCATTCACGTCCCAAAGTTCACAAGATATTCTTTTAAATTGCACAAGATTCCTTCAACACTTTTAATTGATAACGTGTCAATAGGGACGTGAGTCTAAGACCTGTCATTTTAGAAATCATTACATTTTCCTTATTATTATTATACCATTAAACTAAACCAATATTAAGTTAAGCATAACACAACGGCAGCTTGAAATTCTTTCTAGCAATCACCCCAAGTAAAGAGCTTCACACAGTCATCATATGCAGTATATCCTTAAAAATGAATAACATTGAATCTAGCGTCTATTAAAAAAATTTAAAATTTAGCAATTGTCTTTATACGAGGTAGAGAAGACATTAGGGAACCTTTGAGGACGTAGTTGGCTCGAAGCCGGCACATGTCCTTTATATTTCCTTACGAGGTCACTCAAGATCCATTGACGAGAAAGATATGCATCTCGAAACGTTTCTTTTTAAGGGTTGGCGTGACGTGACGCCTTAAAGTACTCGAGACTTTCGTTGGCTTTCAATTACGTCCGTCAAAGTAGCTTTTAAAGACCCTTAATTTGCTCTAGTTCTGCCTTTGACTCTAACAATGCTTTAGAACTTTCTCCACTTTCTTCCTTTGTAATTTGAAAGTAGCTTTTTAAGAATTTAGTTTCAACTAAGGAAATGCTAAAGTGCATATTTATTATGATTTCTCATGTTTCTCAAACACCTTAACTTTTCCTGAACTTTGCGTTTTATTTTTCGCAAACTCTGGAGAAAATGAGTTCTTACATAGGATGATTTATGTAAAACTTCGGATCCTTCGGTTACCAACTTTACCAACTTTCAAAGCTCAAGTGTTTTCATAACTCTGTAAAAGAGAAAAGGAGCTAAGCATAAAAAGTTGATTTCATCGATATTATAGTTGTGCAACTTTACTCTTCTTTTTATAATTGGGCGCCTTATACAGGGTGGATGCAAAATTTTATTTTGAAAATTCTTTGGCTATTCCATGACTAATTTTTCATTTTCTTTGTCAGTTACTTTTTGAAGAACAATATTCTAATTTTGTAATTTGTGTAATATCTAACTCAAAAAGTAACTAAAAGCAACTAATGTCCATTAATAATTTTACTAACACTCTTTTGAATTTAGAAGAATTCGATGAAATTTGTAAAAGATGGGGGTAATATTTAACGAAGTCAGGGTAAATGTATTAGAAATCAAAACAATTTAAGTAAAATTCAAAAGAATTGAAATAATGTAGAAAAAGTTTTTAAACTGAAAAAAATTTCATTTATTTCAGTAAAATTAAAGTAAATTTCGAGGAATTCAAGAAAAATCAGAATAATTCAATTGAATTATTTGAAATCCAAAGGCATTTAAACAAAATTCAAGTAAATTGAACGTAATTCTAAAATATGATAAAAATTTATTGAATTCACCAAGTTTGAAAACTAGTTTAGAAAAAGTGAAGGGAACTCAAAAGAATTTGATAGAATGCCTAAGAACTCATCGAATTGAGGAGAATTTCTTAATTTAGAAAAGTTAAAAAATAAGTTAAAAGAATTCAGGATAATGTAATAACAATGCAGATTGAATTCCAACTGAATTGAAATCAATCGAAATTATTTGTAAATCTCTCAGAATCTTTAAAGTCCTTGAGAGCTTTGCAATCCTCTGAAATAAATAAAAGCACATAAAAGCGCAAGATCTTTTGAAATCCTTGAAAATTCCTTGAAACTTATCAAAGCTACTGAAAAATGACTTGATATCTTTTAAAATAGTCGAAAATTGAGACAACCGAAAAATGATCCTAATAAAATCGCTGGCACTGTGAAATTTCCGAAAAAAAAATACTTTGTAACCTAATTAAAAATTATTGGAATCTATTAAAAATATCCTAAGATATTTCCAATCCTTTTATATCTTCTAAAATTCCTCAACATTTTTCATAGATCTTTCAAATTCCTTGCCATTTTTTTTAAACTACCTTAAAATCATTAGGATTTGTTAAGATGTCTTTAAATTATTGACAATATTTGAAAATGGCTTCAAATCTTTTAAAATATCCAAAGTCTTTTAAAATTCTTTACAATTTTTGAAAGAACCTTGAAAATTTTGAAAATATTTTTAATATTACAAGATTTCTCAGTCCCTGTGAAATAAATTCTTTAAAATTTACTGAACTATCATAAAATTTCGTGAAATTACAGAAAATCTGATATTGCTTGAAATCATCAGAAATTCGTTTAAATACCTTGAGAGCTTCAAAAATCTATTAAAATAATTATCATCCAATGGAATCTTTACATGAGTGCTAAAATGCCATAGGTGTTTTAAAATAGTCTCATATCTTCCAAAATTCTAAGAAACTTTTAAAAGTCTAATGGAAATTGTATGAAATCCTTTAAAATCGTTAAAATCCACAGAAATTTCTTAAAAATGTTTAAATCTCTTGAAAATACAATGGAAATTTTCAAAATATCCTAAAATATTTCAAATTCCTTGTATAAATAAATAAAAAATTGAAATCCTTATAATCCTTTAGAATCACTTTCAATTATTGAAATATATTAAAAATACCTTAGAATATTTTAAAATACACTACATTATTTCATTATTTATCCTTTCAAATTATTTAAAATCTTTAGAAACTTTTGAAAGCTCTTGAAAACTACTTGGAGTTTTTTGAAATACCTTAAAATATTTTAAATTCTTTGGATTTTTTTTTAAACTATTGATATCTATTAAAATTCTTTGGGAATTTGATTAAATACACTCAAATATTTAAAAAAACACAAGAGAATACAGAAAAAGGTTCAGACCTGAATGCAATTGGATAATACATGGAAATAAAAGTGACTTAAGTGGAATTTTCATTCCCAAAGTGAAATTTCCTTACTTTAAAAATTTTACTTTAAAAATTCTTCACTTTTCTTTAAATTTGCCTGACTAAAAAAATTCCTTGACATTTTCCTGAATTCTAGGCTTTCCTTGACCCTGTTGGAGAATCAAAAATGTTGAACAACTCTTTCTTAATGTGTTTATTAAAGCAAAAATAAAGACTTATTTAAGAGTTCCAATTATATCTTTGTAATAAAGGTTTGTTGGAAGATAAACGATGAAAATTAAAAAGCAGTTGGCATATCGTGAAAAGTTTTTACGGTAGTTGAAAAGAAGGCGATAGAGAGCTGGAAATTGGATGGTATAGGGGGTGAAGTTTAACGAGAGAGAGAGAGAGTTTGAGCCATCTTTCTCGGTTTATCTTGTTTTGTAAAACGACGCGAATGGCAATCGAGTAAGATAAAAAGTTTTTCTGACCTTGTCCCTGATCTCTTGTCGCATTTTTTCCCGTTCTTCTTCCATTTTACGGTGCTTCTCTTTTCGTCGGTCCTCAGCTTCCTTGATGGCCTCTTGCCTCTCCCTCTCGGCCTCCTCCTCCTTTTCCTTGTCATCTTCGTCACCACCTTCACCACCAACCGCCCCTGCAAAACAGACGACCCAATATATTAATTATATATACAGAAAAGTTTAAAAAATCCTTTCGGGATTGAATGGCCTTTTCTTTTTTCCTGGCAGGTCTTAAAATCTAATTTAATATTTTATTTTAAATGATACTCTTATTTCTACAATAAATTTTTCAGCAAGTCATTCCGAAATTAGTTTTGAGTAGCGTGAAAGTAAAAGAACTTTTTCTCAAAGCATGCATGATTTTAGTACTTTTCAACGATACGAAGCAGGGCTAAAATCTCACTTTTCATTCCCTTGGGAGTAAAAAGTGACGCCAGAGGTAAATGATAAAAATTATCATGAGATCAGTTCATCGCGTTGACAGATTGTTTGGAAGATTAAACATATTCAAAGCGATACCTTACCTTAAATTATAAGTAAATTACCATGAGCTTCAAAAATTGTATAAATTCATATTAAAATTGTAATAAAGCTTTCAATTTCTCCGTATGGGCAGCAATCATAGTAGTGATGTAAAAAACATATAAAATTGTGCATTTATTATAAAAAGTATCAAATGCACTAAAGAGATAAAGAGGAAGACAAATATTTAATTTTTGTAACATTTCAAAATTAATAAAAAATTGAGTGAATTTAAGAGATATTTAGAAGAATTAAAATGATTCAAAAATAATAAAAAACTTGCGATGCTAAAAAAAAATGTAAAAAAAAAATGTTTAAAGATTTCAAACAAAAAGTTTAAAAGCTTTTTAGCAGTTTGTAAGGATTTTATAAGATTAAAAAAATGTTCTTCATCTTCCTAGGAAATTTTAATATAAATTTTATTTTTTATTTAAATAATATTTAAAAAGATATTTGCTGTTTAGTAACTTTTAGTAACTAATACCAGGAAAAGATTAAAAAAGATTTCTAAAAATTTATCAAATCTTTTAAAATTTCCTCAAAATTTCTGAAAGTCTTAAATATCGTTTAAACCGACTCAATTTTTTCTATTAGTATAATTTGAGGTAGTTGGTAGCTAATATAAATATTTAAAAGGAAATTACTCAAAGAAATGCAATAAATAAAAAAATTAAAGAGTAGTTAAACTTGGTAGAAAGTTCTTTATGATATTGTAAAAAGCGAAATTTGCTAAAGGCTATACAAAATTATGAGCAGTGATGTATGTCTGTCTTTGACTGTCTTCATCTACTTACTCAGCTGTTTTCATCGACTTATTATGTCCCTCGTTGGAGCTTGATATTTTTTAAAAGTATATAACGACCTAAATCTTTAAAATTTATGAAAATAAGAGCGTGAAATTTTTATAAAATGAAATAACTTTTACTCATTTTTTTGTCTCACCCCTCCCGTTTGTAACAATTTACGAACCTGAATTATTTAATTATAAAATTAGTTTTTAAAACATTATTATGATTCGCGATTATTGTTTATTACGTTTCCTAATGATAAATTAGAAAAAGTTTGTAATTTTCGCAAAAGAGTGATCTGTAATATTAATGTCAAATTGTAACTTAGTACGTTTGAAAATCGCTTCCATATTTCAGACTTTTTTCAAAATGACTTATTTTTTCCCTGCTGTCAAGAAACTTTTAATTTTTCTAGTTTTTGGATTAAATGCGAATAGACCTAATCGAAGCCAATAAGAAATTCCTGCTTGCAGGTTTAGGAGCTGGATCAATTAAAAATTTAATTATTTAAGTTAACATTTTATTATTATATTTGGTTCAGCTCAATTTTTTCAACTTAACGTTTAACTATTTGGTTCAAAACTGATCTTCTTTAGTTGAAAATTTAATTAATTCCTTGAAAATTATTATATTTTTTTATAATTTCTCTTTTCTGGTAAAGGAAATAATCTTCCTGGGTAAAAAATAAACTATTTGGTTAAATTTTTTTTTCTGTACTGAAAATGTTACTTTACTTTCTGTCATTACTTTCCGGTTAAAAATTCATGTATTTCTTTTTAATGTATCTCTTTTGTTTTTACTTGACTATTTTTATTTTCACATCAAAATTGTTTGCTATTAAAAGATTCATCACGTTACTTGAAAATTAAACAAATTTGTCGAAAATTGGACTTTTCGGCCAGAAAATAACTTTTTTGTTAAAAATAATATTTTTCATTGATTAAAATATTTTCTTAAAAATTAAATTTTTTGTGAGAACAACTAATTTTTGAATGCACAAAGCAAACTGTTCTATTTTTATATATAATCAGTAGAAAATTCATGTATTTTATTGAAAAAATTTGTCTATTTCGGTAGAAAAGTCATCATTTTGGTTGAAGCTTCAATTATTTTGTTAAAAATTCGTGTTTTTCAGATAAACTAAACTAGTTAAAAATTCCTTATTTTTGTTATAGATCTTTCTTAAAACTAAAATTTAAAAAAAATTTGTTTTTTGTATAAAATTGATCTTTTTACTTGAAAATTCAACTATTTCTTTGAAAATCTATATTTCTTGATTAAAAGCTATCTTTATCGTTTAAAATACTTTATTTTTTAGTTTTAAAAGTTAAGTTTTTTGAGAAAGATGAAACTTTTCAGCTTAAAAATTTTACTGTATTGTGAGAAAAATATCTGACTTTTGAAGGATTCAACTACTTACTTTAAAATTCGTTCTTTTGTTGACTTAAACTGTTTGATTATTTGTTTCTGTTTATTGTTTGTGTATAAAAGTAAACTTTTTAAAATAAAAATTGAACCCTTTTATTTGTTGTGAAAGTTTTGTCTATTTTCTTATTGAAATTTATACTATTTGGTTGAAAATTCATCTATTTTTATGAAAAGTCATGCTTTTGGTTTCCAAATTTATCTTTTATCACAGAAAAGTCATGTTTCTTGGCGTAAAATTCAATTTTCTTGGTGGAAATTTGATCTCTCTCTCTCTTTCTTGGTAAGAATTGAAATTTATTGTCGAAAATTTAATTCTTCGGGATGGAAATTTAAGTGGATTTTTAAGAATTTGTCTCGTTGGCTACAAAAATTTTACAATTTTGTCGAGAATCTAAGTATTAAAGTTAATGGCACCGATAATTTTGGTCTTTAATGTAATACACTAGAAATGAAGCAATTTTAATTTTTGGTGAGAAATGTGTTCCGTGTTACAAAACCTTTGTTACCCACCTCATATATATGTCTCTTTGTGACGTAAAAAACGTATAATGTTTAACACATAACATTTAATATATTTTTGAAATAACAGACTTGAATGAATTTTTATGTTGAACTGAAACCTTTATCGACCGCTTTTTAAAGCTTACTGATATTTTGTTCACAAATATTAATAATAATGCTGTACATTTTTGAATAGAGAGAAATCATTGACGCAAATGTTGTTTCTGCTACAAAAAATTGTTCATGGTAAGAACGATCTGCATTGCATATCTCTAATATCGACAAAAACTAACCTTCTTAAAAATCAAATATGTTATTCTAAAACATCTAGATATTGAGGTTAAACATATTTTTTTGCCGGTGCACCTTTTTGAAAAGAAAAAAAAGGTTAAATGTCTTGAAAATTGTTTGGTGGAGCACTTATACCGTAATTTTGGCTCAATATTATCGTCTTCCATATTCGCTTGTTCAGACTGAAGACGTAAGCTGTTACTAATAGGCACCACCCCTTGGGATAGACTCAGTAATGACCTAACTCAACCTTAACGTTCTGCTCGTTTCTCTCGTCTCTTGAAACTCTCTTTTACTTCCTGCGAGGTTATATAGTGACATCGTTTGTACGATAACCGCGAAATTAGCTCAGATGGTTTGATTTCTCCCGGGGGGATTGTCTAAGTCGATTTTACTATGCCTAGAGCATCACTGCGCTGCTCTAATGTAGTCAGGAAGCCTTGCTTGGACTTAATTTATCGACCTCATTCCCTAGCCTCGCGGGCATTTAAGATAGTCGACTTTCAATATTGATTAAAGAGTTATCAACACTTAGTCAGTACTTTTAATTTTCCTAATATTCACCCTAATGCGTTTGATAATTAAAAAATTAAAATAAACAGGTTGAAAATTATACATGTGGTAATTAGTATTTGCTACATATTACTTGAATGACAGTTTCAATGATAGAAAATTAAATTTAGCGCATAAATAAGAATAGACTCACTTTACTTTTGAGTTTGAGTTTTAATAAGAATTTATTCATTATGTTAATAATAAGCCGGCGGGTAGTGTCCTTTTTTAATGTCAACTGTGCAAACTGTTTGACAAAAAATTACATTTTTTGTTAAGGAGTATACAAAAATATTCCATTTCTTCATGCAACTATCTTAGAAACGGAAAAAATAAATAACTAAAAGAATGCTAGTTTATTTGATAAACATAATGCTAATTTTATTTTTATTTAAACTCAACTTCCAGTTAAGTCAAAGCTCAGTTATGTCAACGATCAGATATTTCAAAACGGACCACCCAGTTATTTCACATTTCACATCCCCTCCACTTAGCAAAATGTCACACTTAGCAGCGCAGACAAGATTAGACGCGGCACACGTACAAAGCGCATTCATTCATTTTCTCCGCCCCCAATAGACATTGGTGGGGATATGGGGAAATTTGATGTAACCGAACTGTTTTCATTTCAAAGACTTTGAATTAACTGGAAGTTGAGTGTATTTTAATTTCATTTAATAATTAATTATTACTAAAACAATTGCAAAATCGTTCGAATCTATTAATTTTAGAATTTTGGCAATTTTATATTCCCAATGATATTTTTTTCAGAATTTAACAGTGTCGGGAATTTAATATTTTGAGACTTTTCAATCGTCTCCACAGATGATATAAATATTCATATTCATCTAAAGTATTATCCTTAAAAAATTCTTTTAATTTATAGAATAACTTTTTCTAAAATTTCTTTGCGTGTGAAATCTGAACAACGAAAGTATTTGATTTCACTATTGAAAATAAATGCACAGGTAAAAAACTATTCTGATAAAAATAATTAATTCAATCATTTCAGTAAATTTGATGAAAAATAAGTATTCCTGATTTAACAAAAATTGCTTAAAATTAATAATTATTCTTAAAATTTGAAACAAATAGCAATTGAGGAAATAGTTTCTTTATAAAACAAATTAAAACGTAAATAGTCTTAAAACTTTGGAAGACATTTCCATGTAAACGTTTCTGGAATTTTATAAATCGAGATTTCTTCATTAAATTAAAAAAAGTTTCTATTAAAAGAGTATTGATTTTATATAAATAAGAACACTACACAAGGAATCTTTTTATTAATTTCTGTAAAAGCCTGCAAAGAATTAGAACAAATGCAGTTATACTTTCTGTACAGTAACTGTAATGTCTATTATTGTACTGTAATTATAATTTCTATATCTTCATACTATAAAATTCTACAGAAAGTATACCTATCTTTAAACATTAAAATTAAGTCTATCCTGATAAATTCTTACATCAGTAAATTTTAAAGAAGAAAAATTAATTCATCTTCGTTATTATCTTAATTTGTAAAAATATACTCATGTATTACATTTGAAATAGAACCTTACACGAAATAATGCTCTTTGAATCTTTTTAGATTTTTTGTCGATTTTTTTATAGAATTTAATTGTGTAATCTTTTTTGCATCAAATTTAATAACATGAAGTTATTTTTTTCCTTAAAGCAATATTTTGCTTCATATGGAGTTTCATACTATAAAGTAAATAAAGATCTTAATCTTTTATAAGGGAGGGATAAAAAATATCGAAAAATAAAATTTCTGACACTAAACTTGCGGAAAAAGAAAATATTCCAAACACAAAATTCTCAAAATTATAATATTTTTGGACAATTTAAAATTATGGAATAACAGAATTTGCTTCAGCTTATAGGTATTGAAAATTACGGAAATAAAATTATATATATATATATATATATATATATATATATGCACACTATAATTAAAATATTCGATACTATAAAATTTCCAAACCTGAAAAATATTGGAATTATAAAATTCCCCAAATTACACAATTAAACATTGGTTTAACAATGAATAATAAATAAAAAATATGTTGATGAAAGTATTTGATTTAATTAATTATTTTTAATATAAAGCAATTTTGTTTCCGGACTCAGGGTTTAAGATCTATTAGCCTAAGCCAAAATCGTTATAGTCCTTAGCTGTGACAAAATTCCTCTCTAGCTCGGCTAGGCTTCGAACCCAGGATTATAGATTGTTCGAATTCCCGCAAAGCTTCGAAGGAATTTTTTTCAAATCTAAAGACTATAATCGTTTCATTATGCATCATTAGATGATAAACCACCATTCCAGTGACTAAAAATGATTTCAACAAGATATTTCAAAGCATAAAGTTTCTCCTTAGCAAAGGAAAATTTTTGCAGGTAATAAAACCGCCTCTCCTCTCTGATGATTTAAAATTGCCTGTAAACAAAACCAGGAGTTTCTGCACGATTTTTCTTTTCGCGCGTATTTGTCTCGTCCCAACGGAATCGCCGCGACATTGGTGGGTTTAACGAAGTTTTATTAGTTTGCAGAAAGATTAAGCGGGTTTGCATCCCCAGCTACTAGTATGGCTGTTACTTACTGAAAGAAATGGGAATTCCAGCCTGCGTCTACATTCGTCAAACGCAGCTGCACTCAGGCGAATACTTTTTTAAAATTTCCCTAGGAAACTTTTCACATTCATTTCCTAAATTCAACCCAGAGACAAACAGAGGAATTCAAGGAACCTGAACAGAGAAAATTTGTCTTTGGGCATATCCAAGAGAGCGGTTAACATTTTTCTTTTTCGAATTTGCATGCTTATCCTTCCCTCAAAATTTATGCGAATACACACAAAATAAGTCAATTTTTTCAATAACAATTATATTAATAGGTACCTTTGCCTGAAGCTACTTTATTTTAACATAAAACCTAAATATTTTGTTTTTTTAGCAGAAGTCATTAAATAAGTCATTCAATCATGAGTTGTTTGTGATTTTTTTATCAAAATTTTTTAATTCAATATCCATTGGTGTCAGTTTGCGGAGAATTATAGCTAAGAGTCATCCCAATGACACTTTTAGTTTATTTCGTAAAAAAATTCAGGTATACATTGTAACCTACTTAAACTATAAACTTCTCCACGAAAATTGTTTAAAAAATTTATTTAAAAATAAAATCTATTTTCAAATAGCTGTAATCGAAAATTAATTTCCCTCAAATTTTATGTAAAAGCAAAAATTTTAATAAGCGGATTTTTCATCATTTTTAACCTTTTTAGTTAAATCGAGGACATAATCAATTCGAATTAACAAAAATAATTTTTCAATAAATTTCAAAAAATTAAATTTTTGTTAAATTTTCACTTATACTGGGGTAATAATTATTGAAATTTAATAAATATGTCAATTCAAACAGCTTATTATTTTTTGTAACCATCTAGTCTTAGAGTAATCCTGCAAAGTTGAAGTTTTTCAATAATTTTCAGCTTTTAAGTGACTTTTGATTGTGCGAAAAATCGACACCTCTAAATATTTTTTTCTTAACAAAAATAAATGTCCAACCGTTTTTCAGTAAATTCGAACAACTTTGAGGGGAAACAAAATGACATTTAAAAAATTGAAATGCATTTTGGGAATAATATGATAGGTACTTGGAGAAAAAATTTAATTTAAAGAAAAGATTTTTGTGAATTAAATTTTTTTTAAATTGTTTCCTTCGTGCTAATGCATCGGATGAATTAATTTACGTTTCATCCTTCTAATTTCCTCCTTCTGTTTGCTTTGCTGAGATTTACAAACCGCTTTTCCCGAGAGCACTTTGAAACCCGACTAAGGTAGCGGTGGTAGTATTTCTTCCTTCCGGATTTTTCTCCTTCCTGTATGTTAGCAAAGCTTCATGTGAGCCGTTTAATCGAGTTATTATATTACCCGTATTAAAGTTAAACACCATTTTTTTTAATTGAGAGAGGATATTAAATTACTTTTTAATATCAAAAGTAAAGTGCTAGATTGGTTTTCTAGCCTTTCTGTTTTTAATCAAACATTCTCGTAAATTAATCAGAAAGTAAGGGAGACCGCAAAACATGCTTCTTCAAATTTTCTAAATCTTCACTGATTTTTTCCTGAATAATTTTTTATTCACTGACCATTATTATTAAAATATTAAAATTTTAATCTTGACACATTTTTTAAGTAGAATTTTTTATGAATGGAATAATGTAGGAACTCTTCGATAAAAAATCGAATTTTCAAAATTAGTAAGTTTTAAAATCTGTATATCTGGGAATAATTTTAATTTTTGTTTAGGCATTTTTCGTCGTCGTATTGAAATTACAAATTAAAATCAATAATAATACTAAACTTTTAAAACAAAAATGAGAAACTCAAGGTCCAATCCGAGAAGTCTTACTGTGAAACAATTTTATATTTAGTTAAAGTTATTTATATTTATTTAATTTATGTAAGTTGAAAAAATTCAGAGAAAATTAAAAGAAAAACTCAAACTCAAGGAACTCAACACTTCTTAGTAAGACTTCGACTGAGTTCCATATAAATTAAATAATTATAAATTCCCGTAAAATTCTATAAAAGCTGAGGATATTTTGAAATCCTGTAAAGTTTATTTAAATACCATGAGAGCTTTCAAAATCCAATTAAATAAGTAAAATCGTCGTAAATTATATACAATACGAAGAAATCTTTTTAAAAGCCCTACAATATTTGTAATCCTTTAAAATCCTTTTAAAAATTTTTAAAATCTATGAAAAATTTATTGGGATCTTTAAAAATTCACTTAATTATTTAAAAATCAATAAAATTTATTAAATTTTTTAAAAGGTTTTGGGAATTACTTCAAGTCTTTTAAAATTCCCTGAAATATTTTATACACTTTAAAACCGAATTCAAATAATGATACCCTTAAAAGAAATTTTGGAATTTCTAAAAAATCTAAAAATCATAAAATCTCCCAACTCATTTAGAATCCATCTAAATAATTAAAATCCATTTTAAATTTATTGGAATATTTTGAAGCACACTAAAATCTACCAAATCATTTGAAGTTCTTTGAAATCCCTTCAAAATTTTTTAAATTCTTATAAATCCGTTGAAATTTTTTAAATATCGCAAGATATTGAAAGTTCTGTGAAATTGAATTAAATTACTGAAATTATTTTAAAATTCCTTGGAATATTTTGAAACTTATTAAAATATTCTTAAAATATTGCAAAACCACTAAAAACTTTTCAAAACTATTTAAAATTTCTTGGAAATTTTAAAAATACCCTAAAATCTTTTAAATATTTCGGAATACCTTTGAATTATTAAAATCTATAAAAAAAGATTCCGCAAATTTTAAAATATCCTAAAATCCTTTAAAATCTTTCAAAATTCTTCTAAACTTTTCAAAGCACTTGAAAATTTCTTAAAATTCTTCGAAATATCATGAAATCTTTTAACTTTGAAATCCTTTCAAATCATTAAAATCTATTACTAATTCTAGGAACATTTTGAAATGCTCTAAAATATTTCAAATCCTTTGGAATCTCTTTAAAGTCATTAGAAATTTTGAAATTTCCTTGTAATTTTTTCAAGTCAAACAAGTCTGTCCAAAGTTTCTTGGAATCGTTTAAATTATCAACAATTTAAAAAGAATATTCCAATTTTAAGGCTCAAATTTTCAGATAAAAGAAAGAATAATAAATTCAAGTACTTACTAATATTGCATCTTTTCAAACTGGATGCAATTGTAAAGAGTAAAAAATTTTAGAACTAAAAAGTTTAGGCAGGCATGCTAAAAGAATATATTGCATTATTGTTAGCATTTAGACCAAAAGTCTTACAACGTATAATAAGGAATAATTGAAATGTGGTCTACACTTTTCGGATTTTATCTATTTAATTTTGAATATTTTCATTTATTAGAAAATCTAGATAATGTCGACTTTATAATCAAGGGTAAGTATCATCAACAGAAAAAATTGTAATACAATGAGAAAATTGTCATTTTTTTAGTAGAAGTGAAATACCACGGTAGGCCAAGGATTAAAGGAATTGAATAAATGAGAAGACTTATCGGCTTAAGGGCTTAAATCCTAGGTGCAGAACAAAGCATGGTTGAACTGATAAAAATTCAACTGATTCGTTAAAATCCTTGGTTGAGTAAACTACAACTTTTACTTAAATTACGAAACATTTTTTGAGGCGTAAAAAATAGATTACTCTAGAGTTTTGTTAGGAAACCTGCAAAAAGTTCCTCGATTTCGTTTTGTGAAAGAAAAACGAGATAAAAGTTTGGGAATTAGAGCGGATTTAAAACAATAGGTTTTTGTGATAAGTTTTTAATTTAGTTTTTATAATTGGACGAAAACATTTTTATAGTATTTGCTCTAAGATTTGAATAACATCGAATTTTATATATTCGTCAGCACTATGAAACTTATAAGAAACTTTTCTAAATTATAGAAGTGCCAAGATTGATAAATTACAATCACTTAAAAAATATAATTACCTTCGGATCAGAATTTGAAAGTTTTAAAAAGCAAAAAAAAAAGTTATTTATAAGATTGAATAAGATCTATATATTTATTTATTAAGTTATTATAGGTGTATAATGTATTAATTTTTATCAGTTAAAAAATTAAAATGCCTCAAAACTCTAATCTTGAAAAATATTAAATTGAACAAAGTTTACATATAAAATTTGACAGATTTTGAAAATACATCATTTAAATAGAGACACCTGTAATATTCAATATATTGGTTTAGGATAAATATAAATTCTAAATAAGTAATTTAACTAAAGTTTAAATGAATTCGAAGTCCTTTTGAATTTAAGGAGAGATATAAGTAGAGCTTTTCTTTTTGTTAAAATCATAACTTACCAAATAAGAAAAATATAATGATTACCAATTAAAGTTTTTAATTAATCTACTTTTTTATGTTTAGATAATAAATAAAGGTATCACCGAATCTTCCTGGGAAAGCCATTAAATTTATTTCATTTATTATTATATTATTATATTATTATTACTTTATCAGCTTTTTAGCTCATCTTTTAAACACCTGAAAAAATGGAAGAGCTATGTAGAATTTTTAAATGTAAGAAAAATTTTTTTATTATCAAAAATTTAATATTTTTATTAAAGTTTTGTAAATGATAAGTACCAATATAGTCCATTTACCATAACAATGTTTTTTTTAAATTTTACCCTTTTTGTAACTTTTGACATTTTAAGTTATTAATCCCACTTTTTATGTTTGTTTTTACTTTTTCGATGTGCGTGTGAAAAGCAAAGAAGTAATGCAAATGGTAATGCTATTTTCGTTTTTTGAAAAATTGAAACAACTTTTTTTCATTGAAATTTCGAGAATAAATAATAAATACATGATGAATAAAAATTAAATAAATGAATAAAAAATAAATAAAAAATTGATATTATTAATAAGTTATAAACTAATAATAAATCAAAATATATTTTCAGGATCTGCTTTTAGAAGTGGCAGATAATATATACGTTAATAAATAGTTTCTGACGCATTATATATTTATGTGCAAATCAATAACATTTCTCTGATTCTAAATAGAAAATATCAGAAAAATACTTTAAATGCGCGAAGAACAGACAGAAAAAATAGAATTTTTATCACTTTTAAAAATCTCAACGCAAAAATATAAAGAAATGTTTGTTTCTAAATCGATATAGCTTTACCATTTTCTAACCCCCATAAAATTTTAAATAGGAAAGTTATGATAAACACATTACATTAGTACCTCCTATTGCTAAAAATTTAAGGTAAAAAAGATAGAATTCTTAAAAAAATTTGCTTTATTATTTAAGAAAAAATATCAAAATAACGTTACCATTTTTTATTATATTTTTTCACATGAATTTTGAAAAAATTCAAACAACTAGATAAACTCAGCCATGAGAAACCTTTAACCCTTTTCGGCATACATGTTTCTATTGACTATTTCGTCTTGAAATTTCTTGCTTAAATAAAAATTTTAATTTTTGTAAATCCAAGATGGCGAAAGAACATTGAAGGCTTAAAATATGTACTCGGGGCTTTTTGGGGTCGCTGAGTTCAAATCTATTATCAAATTTTTTATTTTTGTAAATCGAAGATGGCGAATTTAAAATGTCAAATAAAAATGATAAAAATAGTACATTTTAGTCTGAAACTATACACGCGGGGTTAGTGGGGTGGTTGAGTGCGAATACACTATCTAAATTTTGGTTTTGTCAAATTTAATATGGCGGTTTTAAAAACCTGGATCAATAACTTTTCAATGATAGCACAAAGAAAAAGACCCACTCTTAGCCGAACTCTGTGACAGGAACAGGAACGTGGAAGTTATTGTCCTAATTTTTGTTGTTGTGTGTTTGCCGTTTGTTTGTATTTTTGTCTTTTTTAATGGAAAAATTCTTTAATATTGAATCCGTTATGTAAAGAATTTCATGGAAATGCAATCAAAAGTTTCTTCAATAATACATTCTTTTAAATTAATAATCCGTCACATTGGATCCGCCATATTGAATTTTTAAATCTGACACCGAATTCATAATCAGCGATTCCAAATAGCCCTATGTAAGAAATATTGTCAAGATGTAATCAAAAATTTCTTAAATAATACATTTTTTTATCAATTATCCCCGATATTATATCCGCCATTTTAAATTTTTTCAATCTGATGACGGATTCGTAATCAGCAACCCCGAAAACCCCTATATAAGAAATATCGTAAAGATGCAATTAAAAACGTCTTCAATAATACATTATTTGCTAAATTTTCCGCCATATTGGATCCACCATTTAAAATTTTTTCAATCTGATAACGGATTCGTAATCAGCGACCCTGAACTCCCCTACTAGAGAAATTCCGTAAAGATTCGTTTAAAAGTTTATTCAATAATGATTTTTTTCTGAAAAAGGTGATTTTTCTGTCATTGTTCATATGTACAAACAAGTTAACAAAAATTATAAATAACTATTGCATGAATTTTGATTCTGTAACATATAAAGATAATAAAAGTACAAAAAACGTTAAATAAATCGTACGAAAACTGCTTTAAAACAGTGAAAAAGTGTTTAGAAAAAGGTGGGTCCTGAGAGATCAGCTGTGCCAAAGTGGGTTAATATCTCGAAAGTTGTAAATATAACGCAGTTTTTAATGTAAAATTTGAAAAGAAAAATCCCATTTTATCACTGAAATTTCTAAATAACACTAACCAAAATTTGATATTATTGCTGTATTAATTTGAAAAATCTCATTTTTATTGACACTTTTCCCCAAAATTGATTAAAAATAAAGAATAATCGTTATACTTATGCTACTTATTAAATTGAATTTTTCTTCTTGATTTCTGTGTTAAAAAATAATCCTCTTAGTGAAGTCCACCTTCAATTTCATAAAAATATCCAGTTAATAATAGTTGGCTTGAAATTGCTTAATTAAAAAATCGAACCGTAAGAATTAATAAGAATTAATAAGAATTATTTAGGATTTTTCCAGATTAATTATTATGAGGACATTTCTAAAAGGGAGAGACAGAAAAATATGAACGACATTCTAGTAAAAATAAAATAAGCGCACCATGACCCCTAGCAGGAAAAGGCTCATGATGAACAGAGACAGGATGCGCCTGGGGAATTTGGGGGGGTGGGTGAAATGCTGTACTTGAAACAATGAAAGGAGGGGAAACCAATCGCAAGAGGATGCTGAGGGTTCGTCAACCCCTGAGGATTATTAATCAGGCGTACAATTGAGTTTACGAAAGTTCAAGCCGCATTTCCGGAGAACTCGGTTGGGCATGTCTCTTGCACATTTTTCTACCTTCGTTTCTTTTTTCTCCCCAGAAATAATTCTGCTACGCTAATTGGAATAATCCACGTGCCACTGGAAAATCTGGCCTTCTTAGTTTTATTCTTCCCCTTTCCGCTCTCAGTCCTGAATCTCTAAATGCCAGTAAAAATAATTAAAAATGGAATCTTCGTTCTGAAATGCGGATCGCAAGAATTTTAGGTATTTGAAGAAAATAAGAATAAGAAAAGGGGGAAGTTTTGTTTGTAAGAAAGATTTCAAAAAGGATCTGTTTGAAAGAAGAATGCATCTTCCTTAGCCAGAGACGTTTCTCAGGAATTTTGTTTCAATTACCTTTTTGTAATTGAATGTTTTCATTCTTGAGGATGAGAGCTCAAGAATGTGAAAGGAAACAATGTTGGGGAAGGAAAATCACTTTTTCATTTATGCAAAAGCAGACTTCACAGTTCCAAATGCTCGCAAAACAGGGGACATTTTTATGATTTTTCACGAAAATTGGGGAATAAATTCTTTTAAATAAATTAAATAAAGTTAAAATATTCTTGAAGCAATTAAAAGAATTTTTAATAAAGGAGATGAATTTTCAACAAACACAAATTTTAGAAAGCCAGTTGAATGTTTAACCAAAAAAGATGAATCGTCAAATTAAAAACAGAAAGTTTGATCAAACTAATGACATTTTTAACAAAATATTGAAATTTTGTATAAAACAGTTAAACTAACGAAAGGATAGGAATGTATTCCCCATAAGAAAATATGCTTTTTCTACCAATAAATGAATTTGAATTCCAAAAGAAAGAATTTCCTATCAATAACGATAAATGTTAAAAACATAGTTGAATTTTGGATAAGGAAAGATGACTTTTTAAGAAAATACTTGAATTTTCAAGCAAGTAGCACAATTATCAACCAAATAAAATAAATTCTGGACAAAAAATATAATGCTAGACTTTCCAATTTAAATTATTCACCTTCCGATCACAACAAAAATAAATTTTTAATTAAAAGGAAGAAAGTTGTATCTTAATAGACAAACATTGAATAAAAAAGTTGAACTTTTAAAATAGAAAAATATTTTTTTTACCAAAAAAGATAACTTTTAAACCAAGAACATGAAAGTAGACTTTTAAAATTAAAAGATATATGCTTCAACCCAAAACGGTGACTTTATGACAAACCAGTTGAATTTTCTGAAAAAGAATGCGATTTCCAACCAAAAGTATTTAAACTTTCAACCAAAAATACAAGTACGACAATCACTATAATTTTTAATGAAAAAGAATTAACTTACAGCCAAAAGTAGTTGGATATTATAATTATTATCTTCCCTTCAAGGTTGGCAGTGAAGTAAACAAAGTTTCAGGAAATGTTAAATAATTTATCAAGTGTGTTCATCAAACACAAGGAGATCTTTTCGGAAAGGTTTCTCTTTTGCATTCATGAATTATTTTCCAGGATTGAATATTTAACGGGATTTCGAAGATAGTTGGACTAAAACTGGAACTAAAGTGAAGAAAGAGATTCATGGTAAGTACCCTTTAAGGAGTCTGTAGAATGATCCAATAATTTTCTCAAGAGTTGCCTGATTCAAGGAAGAAATACGAACATTTTTTTGAATTCTTCCACTATTAATAAATTATCTAGAAATACCTGAAGTAGGAATTCTTAAACGTTTAAATATAATTTATTAAATTTCTGAAAATATGCACTGGTACTTCGTAAAAAAATGTTTAAAGGTAGATTACTGCAGATTACGAAAGGAAGCTTCTTTATCAGAATTATAGTACCAGAGAAAATTGTGGCTGCTATCGATGGAAGGACAGAGAGACCGACTTTGTCCCTGGAGGACTTTAAAAGTCGATTCTGAACTGGAATATGTTCTCTTGAATTTTGCAACATCAGCAAATGGTGCAAATTTCTGTCTTTTTCTTCCTATTCCTCTAGCGGTTTTCCATTCTCTCTATATGAAGACTTATAAAATACATTTACTGCTTGTTTAAAGTTATTTTAGACTAATAAAGGTTAATTGCATTATTTTTTAAATGTTATCAAGTCTTCCTTTCTTATCTGAGGATTTGGTAGAATTAATTTTACATCTATAAACATAAATTTTAGTAGGTATTTGAAAATCAAAACGTCTTTCCTGAAAAAAGGAAGCTTACAAAATGATGTATATAAAAATAGTCTGAGTGGATAATATTTCTAAAATAAATTTATATTAAAAGTCACTTAGTTTATTAGAAATAATTTAGATTTTGGTTAAGAACTTAAAAAATTAGATAAACAGAACACTTTCTGTTGTAACACAAAAATTCATACCCTTTTTTTGATTAACAGAACGTGCATGCTCAATAAAAATTGCCAACATTTTTTTTTGCAAGTAAAACAAAAACACTTATAGAGAAACATAAACATTGTCGATAAGATTTTCTTAAAAGTATTTATGTAATTGCAACTTCTGCTGGTTTTTAAAAACAGAATTTGCTCATTTACAATTTTATTTTGACGATTCAAACGTTACATGCCTACACAGAATCGACAAAATATTTGAAATAGTGAGGCTACCGTTTCGCTCAGTGC
>JAAAKG020000031.1:3514955-3531799 GCA_010014905.2 Druon quercuslanigerum
CTGTACATAGAAAAAATTCGCCATAATTTTCAAAGCAATAGAGAAATTTTCAAAAAATTTCAAAAATTTGAATTTTCCAATCAAAAAAGGGGGCAGAAGATATTTTATTTATTCCAATTACGAGCAAGTAGCCGATTTTAACATTTTTTTTTTTTCCCTTTTTTCGGAAGTCAACCCACACATTTTTTTTGCTCAGCTCAAACGATTCGACTAATTTTGTCATTTTCACTCCGCCCTAATGTCCATGCACCTGTGACTTTTAAGATACCTTAAACAAAATATTTTGGTTGAATCAAACAAATCTTTTGCTTGATATAACCAAAACGTTTTATTCAACCAATAACATTTATTCTAAAGTCAACAAAACAATTCAACCAAAAACTCTGTTTGACCAAAATTTTGTATAATTAACCAAAATGATTTCTGTAATAAACCCAATACGGTCAAGAAAACGATTTTGTTGAATAATGAAACATTTTTTTCTGGGTGAAGAACACAAGTATGTAATATTGCAAACTTCATTGATAAGTTAAGAAACAGCAATATTGTGAAACTTAAACATAGGTTACGTCACTTCCTTCAACAATGCGAATATTTACAATTTGTTTCGTTAAGAGGCAAGCATTAGTGGGAAATACAAAACTTTGATAAAAGAACGCACTTTTGTAACATTTTAAGCTTTATAAACACAAGAAGAAGACAATATTGTGAAACTTGTAAATAGGTTGCATCACCTCTACGAGCAAAAAGTCTGCATGTTTTTGCTTCAAATTAACTTTTTTTTTAAATGTAATAAAGTAAAAAAAGTCTATTAAAAATATATCACAATAAAGCCATGTAAGTAAGATTTTTTTATTTAGCGCATTAAGATCAATTTTTTTGCACGCAATTTTGTATTTCATCTATTTTAATGGGTAAAACTTGTACTTAACAAGAGCTTAATAACTGCTATACCTTATAGAGCTATCGTCGACAATATGAATTTCACTACTCTCAAAAAAGTTACGGTCTCTTAAAATTTTAAGAAGTTTAATGGGGCAAATTCGGCTTTTTAACTTTATAGTCACGGCCGTGGCGGCTTTTAACAGTTTTAAATCGACCCTCGTAACGTGAATAAAAACAAAAGAATACTCGATATGTCATTACCGTATGGTTTCATTTTTGTTGTATCATTGCTATGAAATGTGGGTAAATACTACACTTGGCTTTTTTTGTATAATTTATACAAACATCAAGTTCATTTTAATTTTAATTTTGTGTCAAAAAATTATCTGACAAAGTTTTAATCTGACTTCGGTTCACATAGCAAAATTTATTAAAACTTTTCCTAATTTCTATTAATTGGGTTGGTTGCGCTGATCATTAGCAGGTTGAAAACGATAGTCCACGTTATGAATTCCATTTTCTTGTGGGGTCATTATTTGAATATCAGTCACGTCGTTTCTGTTTATTTTAACCCGCCTGAAAGGTTGAGAAAATATGCCACGAACAAAACCCGCGTGTTCAACCATTGCATAGATGAATCCATCCCTATCTTCTAACAAAGAATACGGTGGGAGGAATGTGTAATAATGACCTGCTGGGTGTCTCCATAAAAGGTGAGTTGGAAGCTCCACAGCTTCACCAGGTACAACAAAGTACCTTCTTGTAGGAGTTGCAGTTCTGGCAGGGTTGGGAAAAATAACGGATCTTACTTGGTGAAAAAGTCCATTACGATCAGGAGGACTATTCGAATATCCCGTCCCTGCAAGAAAGAATAGAAATATAACGAAATTAAAATATTTATTAGAATGACTGATCTAGAAAAATGAATTCAGTGTAGGGGCAATTATTTGACATTTAAATTTATCTACTCGAAATCATCCAAGAATTTGTTGATGCGCTTTTACAGATTCGCAAAAGGAAAAATGTAACAAAAAATAACATATGTATTACATTATTACATTACGTATGCTTATGTAATTCCATAATAGCTGTTAGAAAAATTGTAGAATTTATATCAAAATAGTATAGTCTACTCTTATTTAGTATGATATAAACCGATGTACTTTATTGTGTAATTTTCTACTCTATGGCGAAAGAATTTCACAATTCTCAAAATTATTTTGTTACATAATACATTTTTATGTGTTTTATACATGATTAGCGTTTATTAACACTACAAACATTTTTCAATTTTTTCAGTAAGTTATTTGTCTTAGGCCTAGGCCAAATCAGGAAAATTAAATCCAAAAGTCTGCATGTGATTTCAGTAAAACGTAAAGCTTTTCCCCTATAAAATGAACTCTAGAAACTTAAAGAATGTTAAATGCTATTTTAAATTTGATAATTGGCGAAAACTAATTTTTTTATAGATTCCCGACATAATTATTAAAAAGATTCGAGACAATATAATTTTTCTTTCAGCGGTAAGTTTATAAAAAAACGCGTTTGTACACTGAAAAAGGTATAAGTAGGTCCTACTACTTCGATTTATAAAATATGCTACGAGTACTTTATTAATTGGCACATCTAGTTTTCTCGCATTTTTACCCGCATTGTTACTTCAACAAACAGAGACGCCAACAAGAAAGATAGTGTTGTCAACTATAAAGTAGCAGCGATATCTTGTGTATGCCCATTTTGTTAGACCTACTAACTATATTTTTTCCCGTGACAGTAAAAAAAAGTGTTTAAAATGATAAAAATCAATATCATTTTGATATTCAATATTTCTGATCATGCAGTGTTCTTGAAAAGTTAAAAAAAAAAACAAAATCTGATATTAGAAAATATCACCTGTTAATTGCCGTTGTTCCTTGCATGTGATTAGATTTTTTTTAATCTGACAAATGAACAAAAGAAATTAAATCAAATTGATCCAAATGGACAGATCATTATGATCTCGACAGCCAAATGATTGCTGAAGCAAAATGCTCTGCAAAAAATTCATCCTTTTCTTTACTGTTCTTATAAGCAGTGAAAAGCACGTGAAAAAATCTCATCGATATTTTTCAAATACGCATAAAAAACGTCAATACTTAGTTTTTAATTTGCAATTATATAAAGTTCGATTGCGATTCTTTTTACTCACATTCTCCTTTTTCATTTTTCTGGAAGAAAAATGTAATAATTGTGAACAAATACAAAAATTATCGACTGTAAAATCTAAAATATGGCATGTAAGAGAAAAGAATTGTAATCGGCCCCCTGCAGTTACTCAACGCACGCAATTAAAAAAAGCAATTTTATTTTTATATTCGATTCCTAAAAGCGAATACATTATAGTTAAAGGTGAAATGTTTTTTCACATAAAAAACGCTTTTATTCGAAATGAAACATAAATATAGTTAAAGAAAGAAAAAATAAAATGCACTTTAAATATTATATATTGTAGTATTCGATATCATATTATTATACCTACCAGAAAAAGTAAGACAAGCAGTCAGTGTTAAGAAGAAGGAGAACTTCATTTTCTCAAAATTTAGAGAAAACAGCTTAATGTAAAATTATGTGACCAACTGAGTACTCAGATACTCTATAAGAGTATTTATACCAGTCGCTATCTCGTGCGTCTTTCTAAACACGAAAACAGAATTAATATTGAATCAATAATGTACCGCTATGAATACGAACGATAGAATATTTCTCTAATCTAAGAAAATATTTCTTTTCTCAAGAAAATTTACTAGATTCGAGAAAAATTATTTTCCTAATTTAATTAAATTTTCTTGTGGCAAGAAAAATTTGGTTTGTTCATAAAAATATTTTAGCGTCCGCATTCGTACCGATATTTCCTTGATTTAACGCTAATTTTTTTATGTACACATATTTGGAAGGCTTTTCCCCTTACGTATATTAAAGTCCATTGCAAAAGAGTGTATTAAAATTTAACACGATCTCCATATTATAAGTCTTGGGTAACTTTTGCACCTTTTACTTTATGATAAAATTAGCGAATTTGATATTTGTTATATCAGAGTAATAAATAATTCAAAATGAAGATGTCAGGACCGGATCATTTTTCCGTTTTAAATTGCTGATGTGTTTATCTTTGATCAAAATTTCCTTCACTTTGTAGGTGAATTCCTTATCTTCACATCACGTTAGAATCCGAAAATTAAATGCATATGCACCGTTATATAGTTTAGATTGAGATTCTGGATCTTATTTAAATTATTCTATGAAATTTATAGTTAAAAATATGTATGGATTATACTATGATAAACCAATAGAATTTATTTTTAATAAAATGAATTTAAAGTACTATTTTCCCGTATAAAAAATTAGATCAAAAAGGATATTCAAACATTAATTTTTAGCTTCGAATACAGAAAAATCACTTTTAGTTAACAGTATTTGGTATTTAAGTTACATTTGTAATTTAAAATTGCTTAGGTTAAAAAAAAATAAGAGTGTGTTAAAAATTTGATATCTCGAGATAGTACGCCTATTATTCAACCGCAAACAAAGAAAATTGTATATATAAGCGAGATAATGATAATACGTCAAGACATAATTAAAATTTGACGCAAAAAACCAAGGTCAGCGGAAGAAATCGAATTATCATAGATAATCTTTCACGTCTGGGCCCACTGATAAAGCTGTTTGATACAAAGAAAATAATTTATCATTTTTGACAGTGGCAGGTGAAAATTGGGAATTGTAAATCGTTCACCGAATCCATACCTTGAGGCTTAGCTTTAATTGACACGGTTATTCTTTTTCATTTATGTATACATTTATTTATATTTAGTATCTTTTAATAGTATGGGGCCATTCAAAAAACACGTTACACTGCTAGGCTGAGGGGAGAGGGCTTCACAGGATTTGTGAAGATTTGCGACATAGAAGGAGAGGGGTTAACGCAGAATGTGACATCACACATAGAAAATATAAATGTGAATAGAAATCTACTGAATTGCCTAAAAAGTAAAAATTAGCAAAAAAAAAAGTTTTCGGAACTTTAATTGAATGTTCAAGACTTCTGGATAAGCCGCGAAATTTGAAAATTTCAGATAAGATAACATTTATTACAAGGTCCAAGGCGAACCTCGAAATATTGAAAAGAGTCCGCTTATTTGTTCATACCTCTCGGAATGCCTTTTCAATATTTGGAGTCATTGATGCTTGCATTCAGTTTATTCAACATTCTTTGCAAATCTTCAATAGATTCTGCCATGACAACCTTATCATCTGCGAACGCTAACCCACGTACCCTTACCGTTTCGAGATCCACACCTTCTTCGTCGAAAAGAGTGATTCTTAAACACTTGTTCATTAATATTATAAATAGCCTATTTTCTATTTCGACGCATAAATTGATCAATTCGTACAGTCTGTGTGGTATATACTCGCCACCGAGTTTAAGCATTTCAGCGTTAATACTGTCTACCCCGGAAGCCTTACCGTTTTTCAAGTTCTTGATTATATCCCTAACCTCAGTGACACATACTTTCTCAATTGATTTTTCTAACACATTGTGTTATACATCACAGTTGTCGTTTCGTATAGTTTCATCTCGGTTTTGTCCCCTAAAATGGCCTGTGAAAGCGTCCATAATCCCGCCTGCCTCATATTGCATTTCCCCTTTACTATTTCTCATACTGACAAATTCTGTACTTTTATTTCCCTTCATTGCTTTATAAAGTAGTTTCTTGCTTCCTTCAAAGTCGTCTTGTATTTTCTTCTCTTCTTCTGCTCTAATGTTATCTTTACTTTTTTTATTAATCGCTTAAGTATCCTCTTTTTGTATATTTAATCATTTATACATCTATTTCTTTCCTCATCGCTAAGACCTGCCATGTTCAAAGTACTCCTGTACGCTCTTTCTTTGCTTTCTGGGCAGCCTCAATTTCATCATGTCACCATGCACCAACAGGCATTCTGCCTACAATCGGGGTGCCAAAAAGTTTACAAAAAGATGTTTTTTAAACATATTTTTTGATATTTCAGAGCTCTGATTTTTTAGATATCCAAATGTATGTTTTAAAATACCTTTTCATAAATTTGTCGCGAATCTATAGTTGATTATCTAAAAATATAAGATAGGTTAAAAATGGCTACAAATTCATGATTTTTTCAATTCTTAAACAAAAAGGCATACAAATTTAACCCGTTAAAACAAATTAATTATAATGTCGCTTTTATTGGGAATGTCAACGTTCTAAATTAAAGGATTTCATGCGATAAGACAATATAGTCATCTAATTATTTTGTTGAAAGTATTTTGTCCCACTTTTACACCAAATTTTTGTTCTATCGTTTTTCCATCAAGTTTATCTTGTCCCATTCTTCAACATAAATATATAGCTGATCGATGCATAGTCACGCTCAGAATTATCGCACGCGGTCGTGTCGATTTCGTCTGACTTCGTCAGATTTCTCTCTGACTTCGTACTGATTCGTTACTGAATTCTTTTTGATTGAAAAGTTTATTATTATATTTTCGGTTCAGAAGAGAAATTTTTCACTGGGAAAACATCCTTTTTGATGAAAATGAAACTCTTTTGTTTGGAAGTTGAAATTATTTATGGAACATTCATTTTATTAGTTGAACAGTTCGTTACATTTTTCGTTGACTTCCAACCAATTAATTAGGTATTTTCACTTCAACCACCAGCTAACTTGCTTTGTTGAGAACCTAGTGGAAAACAATCGACCAAATATAAGGAACTCGATCCATTTTTGTCGTATATTGCTAATTTCTTCGTAAAAACAATTTTTTTCTGTATAAGTGTGTGTGAAAAGTAAGTTTTATTTTTCAGGAACTGTTTAATTGAACAATAAAATAATTAAAATTATTATTCATTAGGAAGATGTTTCTAGAATAAATGTTGATCCCAGGCATTTCGTCCATTCTTTTCCCTTCAGCATCCAACGAAATGAAGTTAGCTGGTGGTTAAAGTGAAAATACCTAATTAAATTAGTTCGACAATTCCCTTACAATAACTCGTCTTTTTGGCTTGAATTTTCGACTATTTGGCTTAAACAGCACCTTTATATGGTTAAATTTTAATTATTTTTGTTAAAAAATTCTACCATTTGATTTTGAATTCATCTTTGTAAGCTAAAAATTCGACTATCAGGTTAAAAATTCGTCCCTTTTGCTTTAAACTTTAATTATTAGGTTTTAAGTGAAACCCTTTGGATGATCATTAATTTTATTGTTGCTCAAAATTCAACTAATAAGTAGAAAAATTATCTTTGTAGGTCAAAAATTTAACTATTTTGATAAAAAATTCAACTGTTTTGTTAGAATCTAATTTCTTGTTTGAAAATTCAACAGGTTTATTGAAAATTCGTCTTGTTGGATTAATAATGCATTTTTTAAATAGAAAACTCATCTATATCTGTAGAAAAGTTCTCGGTTCACTACTCAACTGTCTTCTAAACAATTGGCAACCAAAGACAACAAACAAAGGTTGCAAATTCAACTATTTTGCAGTAAATTCAACTGTTTTGTCTAAAATGAATTTTTGAAGGCTCATTTATCTAGGATGTTTGTAATTGTAACGTCAAAATGGAAGGTTCAAGCTTCCTGCCATGGTTTATGGCGAAGGGGAAGGATGAAAAAAGTTATAAAAATAACGTGAAGCAGTTTTTAAACGGCCCCTTTGTTCTTTATGTTGTCTAGTATTTTTTTGTGATATAGAGATTGAAGAGACTGTGTGGTCTGCACTTTGTCCTTGCATACGTGAAAAATTACTTTTCTATTATATCGGGGCGGAAAATAAATTTATTAATCGAGTTTATAATTTGCGAACAGTAAAATCGTCCAATTTTTCGTGCACGTAAGCCTCGAAACTATACTTGCGTATGCATGAAAGAAGAATGCCTTTTTTAATAAAACAGTTTTCGTCTCTAGAAAACCATTTTCATATCCAGTGGACGCAAGGGATTCGTCTCGAGCTTTTTTGGGGTGGTTATGTGAAAGAAGCGGGGTTGGATTCCGAAAGGGTGGGAGTGTTAGGGGTGATGCTCGGGGTGCAGAGCAGTCAGTGCGCGGCGAGGCGCGCCAGCTGCCGCACGTCATGATTCTACCCCAGGTGAGCAGCCACGAGTTCTCTCTGTCTCTCTCCTTTTCTCTTTTCGTTCTCTTCTTTCCTTTTCTCTGTACCTCACTAATTTTTTTTATTCAAATTTTTCGTTTCTCTATTTCCCCTTAAAAAATGGATACTCAAAGTTGTCCCCAAACTCTTACCTACAAATATTTAGACCGTGAGTGCGTCGACCATTTGTTTTAAACTATTTGAAACACGCACATACATCTCGCATGATACACACCTTTACACACATTATTAAATGTACAGCTCATGCCAAGGCAAATGGATTATTTGCTGGGATTCTTACTCAAATAATCATTCAATCTTGCATAAAAAAAATTCTGTGTCCTTTAACCAATTGCCAACTATGAAGTATATAAAGAAGTAGAGAAGTTATATGTATAAAGGAATACGAATAAAGAAAAGGTCTAAGGGAATAAAATAAACCATCTAAAAGAAGAATCTAAGGAACTAAGGATAATTAATATATGAAATGAACAGAAGAAAGAGGAAAATAAAAGAAACAATCTGTTTCTTTCGCCGATAGTAGCACCCCCGACTGTTCTTGTGTTAGATTAATCAGTGTCCGATTAATTAGGATATTGTGTTTGTCGATTGCGCCAGATAACTTCTTATCTGGAATTCATCGTTTCGTGTGCCGGAGACTCTGCGATTTTAAGCCTCATCTTGCAAATCGATAACAAACAGTCGTCTAAGCAATCTGTGAAAGTTTAAACAATTGCTGATTTTTCGCGTCAAAACATCAAGACCTAAAAAACAATTTAAAAAAGTTGTTGATTAGTTCCAGAGTTTTTTCTGACACAACGATATCCCGAATTGGGCAAAGTTTTCTAAGGAATCCACAACTTGTGGAGGAAATCAGAAAAAAGTGAGGAAAGAAAAGAAAAAGCGGATTCGCTTCCGCAACAGGTTTTAGTGAATGCTGCCATTTCCGTCGGGGAGCCGCGAGAACTTGGCTGAAGAGAATTAGCAGGCGGGATGCAAATTTAACGGTTTCATCGTCCAGATTCCGAAAGGGTCTTACTTCCGGAGAATTCTTCGAGGAGAAAATTCTACTTCCGTTTTTTTAAGTTTCGTGTTGAAGTTTCAAGACTCTGACTTTATTTTATCAGCATTATAGTCAACGGATATTTCACCTAGGAATTCAAGCGAGAGGATTTCCGGTATTACCTTTATGTGAAATGGGCACTTCCGGAAATTGTATGAGAAGAATATCCGCCTGCACGAAAAAGTTCCGCCTCGAGCGACTGACTTCAAATATTATTATTCAATTTACCTGTCTCGAGACTAAAGTCATCGTGAACAGGTGCTAAATTGTGTGGAAACGAGATTACGTTAATTCAGCATCAGAAAAATCAATTTTTTTATGTGGACTGTGGAATTCCGTGATTTATTCTTAGTCGGCTGAAATTTGTGCAATAAGTTATTTTTAAAGTGCATCGTAAGGAGAATTCAAGTGGGATATAATTTCAAACAGTTTATTTCTAATCCTTTAATTGCCAGATGTTTATAACATAAAGAAGATTTTCAATTTTTTCGAATTTATATCTATAATTTTTTTAAATTTAACGGAAAATTATTAGTTTTTCATGCAAATGTGCAAGTGATACTAATTATTTAAATAACAGTGTTTTTAATAATTTATGATAATTCATAATGGCTTAAAAAATAAGACTTCTTCATTAATGATTATTTATGATTATTCCGCTAAACGTTTTCGAATTTCGTTTGCATAAAAATATACCACTGAAACCGGTTACAGAATGAACAGTTTTTTGTAATAAAAATGGTTTTAGTTCAATTTCTGGTTTATATTGTGCTAATCCATCACAAATTTAAACCGTTTTTAGAAAATATGAATTTTTTATATTTAAAAATTGTTCACAAACCAAATAGTAGCAAAGTAAATCGAAAAGATATAAATGTGAATCAGAATTTTATTAAAGCAATCTAATCAACAGTACATATTATTCGTGAAATTTCACTTATGGAAAAATATGTTTCATTGAAAAAATTTGTAATAATGGGCAAAGCTACGGCAAAAAATCACATGGATCTAAAGTGAATGATAGTTATCCTGAAATTGATTAGTAATTGGGAATTTTGGATGTTTAGTGAATTTAAATACTACATCAACATTATTGCAACTAATTATAACCTTTTACTTTGTACACAACTTTCTAAAACTATTATATACACTATAGAGCTCAATCGTCAATCCAAACATAAGTCAACAGTTTCATACAAGAACCTCCATCATACTGAAAGTCGGTTCCAAAATTGAAACAGTGACTAGACATGATGTCTACAATAATACAAATATATCTGATAACCTAATTGACGAGTGCAAGCAACTTTTTACATTGACAAAAAATATAAACTTACAAATTAGCCTGGATTTTTAATATTATTTATGAATTGTCTCCTAGTGGTAAACAAGCTTTGTTCAAATTAAGTAAAAAAGAAGTATACTAAGTTTGAAATTGATCAGTAATTGGACCTTTTTGATGTTTAGTAATTTTCTTAAGTTTAAACTCAAAACATTAAATACAAAATACAAAATACAAAAATATTTTAGCTTGAAATCCATTAAGCAATATTAAATTTATTACTGACTACGCGGAGAGAAACTTCGGCAGATTAATTCACTGCAATGCTCCTTTTATTACGCTTTGGCGTGAGAACTATTATCTCGGAACCCTTGCTTTTAAAGCATAGGTCACGAAGTTTCAGCCATCAGGCCACACCCCTCGGCTCTCTGGTAAAAAAAGGCTGGTAAAAAAAAGATTTTTAAACTTTCGATTAATGGTATAATTGAAATGTTAAAAAATATTTACGGATTTTAAACATTGGAACGAATTGATTTGAAATCAGGCAGGTTCTACAGTTGAAGTCGCAGAATCTCTCGGGGCAATATGTTTTTTTTTCTTAACATTTTTTTCTATCACCTGTCAGCAAGGAAAACACGAAAATTTGATTTAGTGAAAAAAAATTATCCTGGCCACAAAAGCTAAATGGTAGCCGAATGTGCAAAGAAAATTTAAATATCTCAATTAGGTCAAAAGTTATATAACTGTAAAGAAAAAAAAATTTGCTGGCTTTGCGGGCACATTCTTATCACGCGCGGCTCGCTCCGCTCGCAAGTTCGGGCGCGCCTCTGGCGCGCGTGGGTTGGTTCTCGCGCTTCGTGCTTGATAGGATATTTATCTCGCGCTTCGCGCTCGGGCTTTGTATATTCCCCACACTTGTGCACAGACTTTTTTTAACTAACGGTCAAAGCATTAGCAGCAGTAATTTGGTAATTGTGAATTCTCTTTTGTTAAAGCTCCTTCGGCTTTAACGAACACATTCTCATTACATATCTCGTATTCCACACTCAAATATGTCTCTCAAATTGTATGTCATTTCTATAAATGTATATTATTGCATTCTTTAAAAAAAATTTTGTTGTTGAAAAAATGTAATTTTTGGATTTTTCATTATTTTTTATACCGTCAAAATTTGACTTTTCGATTTTTTAAGAAAAGTTAAAAATTTGTTATTATAATCTTGTAGGGAATTCGAAAAAAATTCGTTATTTGGTTTAAAATGTTCTTTTTCGTGTGTTTTTCGAAATTTTGTAAATGCTATAACTTTGGTCATTTTTGGTTTTGTATAAAATAGTAATCAGGATAAATTGTTCATCTTTTTGAACGATATGAATATCCGTACAGAGAATTTCTTAATTTTGTAAAACGCGGTCTCAAAAATATCCAAAATGCGCTGTATTTTTGAATTTTTGTCCAATGTGGCTGGCTATCAAACATGACCTTTAGTTGAGAACATTAAAAGAGTGTACCAAAGGCCAATCTAATAGATTAATTTTTCAAAAGTTATCGTGCATACAGGCATACATACATACGTGTATACATACCATGCATGCATAATTATACATACAGACAGACAGATAGACATACAGACAGACACATTCGTAAATACTTGTTTTTCGGATTCAGGGGTTTTCAATACGTGGACGTTTGACAAAAATTGGGTGGATCAAATTTTCCACCAATCTAATACCTTCTCTGATGAGAATGCAAAGATGTATTAATTTCTCACAAATCATTTTTTGAAAGCTCTATTCATGGTTTTAATCGTAAAAAATAGCAATAAAAATATACAAAAACTAAATTTTTTGAAACTCCCCACACGAAACGAAAACAATTAAAGCGAAAACTACACATCCTATCAAAAAGTGATTGATAACAAATTCGTAAATCTTTTTCAAGTGCACAATTTATTTTTAATCATCTTTTACCGTATTTTGCATAGTTTGTCCGAAAAAGTGTAATTTTTTAATTCTGCATTATTTTTTATGCCGTCCAAATTTGAATTTTCGATTTTTCAAGAATATTCAAAAGCTTTTTATGATAATATTGTAGGGCATTCAAAAATCAAAATTTTTCTTCTCTGGAAATTCTTTCATATCGTGCGTTATTTGTCTTAAAATGTTCATTTTCGTGTGTTTTTTGGAATATGTAAATGCTATAACTCTGGTAATTTTTGGGTTTTTGAAAAAAGCCATTAGGATAAATAGTACAAATTTTTTAATATTATGAATAACCATGCAAAAAATTTTTTAATTATGAAAAAAGCTAGTCTAAAAATACAGTATATCCTTGTATCAAAAATATTGATACTGATACGTATAACAACATACTTATTCACGGAGAGATCTTGCGGCTTCAACCATATCCTACCTGATTTGAAAAAAATTATGTCAGTGTTTAAATGCCTAGCAATTTTGCCTCATTTACTCAATGAATCTGTAATAAAAAAATAATTGTTTTAAACTTAATTTTATTTCATGGAGAGATATGGAAACCAAGAAAAAAACTTGTATTTGCCAACTAAAATTGAATAATCGAATTGGTGATATTCGAATTCTTTTTCTTTTATTTATCCTATCAACAAATAATTTCAGTCACTTTAGAGGATTTATAAAGGGTGCTCATGAAAATTACCCCTAAATAGTTAATCACCTGAGAAGCTACCCTTCCAATACAATACATTTCGTTATATTGAAGGTGTAGTATTTCGTATTTTAAGCCTCCTAGAGGTAATTATTTCTGAATAAATTTCGTTTATCCATCAATTTTACTTAAATTATCAGAATAAAGGCAAAAAATCAAAATTTTCATGTCAAAATGGCAATTTGCAAGGTTTTCAAACCCAGGCTAGCAAAATTTGACTTTACTACACAATCTATTGTTTAAATTATGACTATTAAAATAGTTTCAAAACTGATTTATCATAATTTTCTAAAATTTTACACCAATAATTTTTTAATTTATAAATACAGATTTTTTATAAATTAGTGAGTGAAGTAGTCTGCTGGCATCGATGGGCAGCTTATATTATTTTTTCCCTGTAGCAAATTATTTAAAATCCTTATGTGATAGATAGTTTTTGATGCCATATATTCTTTTTCAGCGTACCTAAATTTACTAAAACCACCCATGATTGTTTAATCTTTAAAATTTATATCTATGTGCATGTAATTAACATTCGGGTAACGCTCGAAGTACCCCCCCCCCCACCCACGTAAAAGTGTTATGTATTTTTTTAATGGCCCTTGTACCGAAAATCCTTATTGATCAAGTTCACTGAAAATGAATGACACAGTGTTGTCTTTTTAAGACAGTGATTATCTGAAATTGGTTGGCACACATAGAACAATATGGCAGAGTCGATTTCACTGCCAGTGCTCATTATCTTCTATTTGCGAATAGACATTATTGACACACGGACGTTGCTAAATATCTACTATTGGCTTCTGGTAATGATATCATTCACTATAGTTTGTACGGGCCACTAAATTCAAAATCAATGCCATATTACCGTATACTGTGTTTCAATTCGGGGATTAGCATACTATTAGGAGAATTTTTTCATCGCAAATACTATGCTTTAGAAAAAAATGTATAAAGATTCAAAATAGGTTTTATAAAATTTTATATAATTGTATTAAAGTCGTATATATTTTAACTAAAATTTAGTATTGGCTATGCGAAAAATTCTCTTAATCACACGCTAATCCCTAAACTGAAGTGTAGTGTGTAGTCAGAATTAAAACGCAGTTTAATGAAACATTGTACAGTTCAACCTCTCAGTGTACGTTTAAAAATATGTGATAGACTATATACGTAGCATTTTCTCCTTTATGTTATTCTCTGACCTTTTTTATAGTTACAGCAGCCATAAAATAAGAGTGCTGTACTGTGGTCTATTTAGGCAAAAATACAGTAGCCTCGGTCTTAAAATTATGAATGGAGGGATTTTTTCTCCCAAGGGACAGTTATGGGACTATAAAAAACAAATAGGCCATAAATTTTAACCATCGAGGCCGTGCTTCATGCTTCTTATTTCCCTATGTGAAAGTACATATTGTAAGCATGTATTTGTAAATGACCGCACAAACTTATTTGTTTAAATACTGAATGAAAAACTATATTTCAATTTTAATACAATTCGATCAATAATATTATTTTTAATATTAGTATTAATTATTTCTAGTTCAGAACATAATTTTTGTACGAATATCAATTTCAGTTGATCAGATGAATATCTCTCATTTCATGACGTGAAATATATACCACGGGGTTATGATTTTTGTAATTATCTACATAGTTAATAATTAACAATAATAATTAATAATACTTAAAAATTGTCTGAAATAAACTAGCGCAAAATTGATAAATAATTTACGTTATAATTAACAAATATTACTTTGATATAAATCTGATACGTTTCTTAAAAATGGGTATGAAGAAAGTTGATTGAAAAACGAAAACTTGCCTTACTGTTTAGGCTGAATTTTTTGTGAATTGGAAAGAAACACTTCGATAGTGAAAAAATTACCTAGAACTTGACGAAGTAAAGTTTAAAAAATTTCAATTGTTTTACACGATTGTTGTTTGTTGGTGAAGAAGGTTGATGATAAATTTTTGTAAATGATTTCGGTCATGTTTTAGTTTTAGTTTTAATCAGATTTACACATATTTCTTTATTTTTATTGAACAATCAAAATGTTATTAAGCGTTTGCAAATAGCAAAATTTTCCACACAACGAAAATTATCTTGTTTGTCCCGTGATACATTATTATTAGGTCGATATTTTATAGTTAACCTACTCAACTTACATATTTATTCACAAGAAAAAATCTCGCATAAAACTTGACACAGTGTTTTTGAAAAAAGATTTGCTGAAAAATGATAAAGTTAATTTCTCAAATATAATTTTGTGCTAATTGCTAATTTTCCTTTAATTTCAGTTATTGGACTCACTAGTTAAACAAAAGGGTTTTAGTAAACTCATTCCTTTTTGGCTTTATTGTTTGCAAATTGGAAAGAAAATTGAAAAAAAAATTTATTGAAAAAATTACCTGGATCTGAACCACGTAAGTTTACATTTTTTTAAATTACTGCACAAATATATTTGTTTATAAAAGTGGTAGCTGATTCATTTTTAAAATGACTTCAGTCATGTATCAAAGTTGAACGTTTTCACATATTTCTCTTCTTGATTGAAAAATCAAATCGTTATTCAATGTTTGTAAACAATAACAATTTTCAACCCAAAGAAAATAATTATGTTTTTCCCGTAATAATTTACTCTTAGAGTGATATTTTAATGCCAACCTACTTAACTGACATATTTATTCACAAAGGGAAATTTCGCATAATACCGAACTCAATCTTTTATTGTCCGATCTAATTACAAAAAATACAGTGTTTACCTTTTATCAACATTTAAATAAAAAAAAACGTAAGCGATGAATTGACAGAGCTAGTAGTAGGGTAAAGGAGAGAAGTAGGGCTTCCCTCGTTTTTTCTCAGAGCATGGCCTACATTATTGAAAAAAGATGTTAAAAATAAATGCACAGAGTGATGGGTGAGCGTATCCGAGAGAGATAGAAAGAGAGACGTGGGCTCATCCTCGCCATGCGAATAAGGGGGGATCGATGGTGGTCGCCATTTTGAAAGCACAACGCCACTTAATAGATTATCCGTACGTTCGGTCGCCGCGTCCGTTGCACGCGAACCCTACTTCCGGTTAGACTTGGCAGTTCTCCGAGGTCCGCGCCTGTTGCACACGAGGATAATTCGCTTTCCCCACTTCACTTCCGCCCTCTTGACACCCTCCCTAGAACCACCCGCGTTTTACTTCTTGGCCTCGCATCTAACCGTTTCGTGAGTCTCTCCGGGGTCTTTCAACTGAAATACCACTCTTCTCTGCCACGGAATGGCCCTCCTACTCGTTAGCTTTTGTGCACTTCTAACGTCCTAACGATCTTGGATCTCGGATCCTCGAGAAGGACCTGAGGACGTGAGGCATTTCTTCAGATATTCTGCTAGCGTGCACTTATAATACTTTTGTACGCTTAGGTCAAAGTCAGTCTTGTTAGCCATCTCGTGCAGTCACTGGGCTAGCTTGTTAAGTTTCCAGAGATGCTTTTACTTCCTATACATCATAGAATGCACACAACAAACATAACGAACTGTCCAACACTAACTTTCGGTAACTTGCGTAATAATAGCCCAAGGGGCTCTTTCAAAATAATGCCACACTTTCTTGGGGATGAGGAGTTAACAGGATTAATAACCATTAGTTGCTTGGGTGGGGGGGGGGCTGCAACGCAGAATGCGATAAGAACGGAATATATAAAAGTGAATAAAATATTTAAGAGCCTCGGTGGCTCAGTTGGTTAGACGCTCGGACTTCACCCCAGAGGTCCGGGGTTCGATCCCTGAGCCGGT
>JAAAKG020000031.1:3531899-3626851 GCA_010014905.2 Druon quercuslanigerum
TTTACAATTTTACAATCCCTCAAACAAACTCTTTCAACCAAACCCTTCTGTACACTCCTCCAATTCACTCACCTCAGATTTCACCACAATTATCGAAACTCTCAGCAACCACAATTCCCGCTACTTTACACTTTCATACCGGAAACGGAAGTCCCTGTCTGTCTGTAGTCTGTAGTCTATATATTGTAGGAACGATAACTTTCGAAAGATTTATTAGATTGGATTCTGCTTCAGCACACTTTTTGAAGGATTAAAAAGAAAGCAAATTTTTGTAAACCAGCTATTTTGGACAAATTTTCAAAAAGTGAGCACATTTTCGAAATATTTGAGACTATTTTTTTTTTAAATTTACAAATTCTAAGTACGGCTATTTATAGTACTTGGGAGTTATAGCATTTTCAAAATCAAAAAAAAACAAAGCAAAATGAACATTTTAAGCCAAACAACGCATGATGTAAAAAAAAACCGAAGAGAAGAAAAACCTTTTTTTTAAAGTCCGACAAGATTATCATGACAACCTTTTTAATTCCATCGCAAAATTTAAAATTCAAATTTTCATTATACAAAAAATAATCAAAAATTCCATTTTGCGGTCAATCTATGCAAGATACGAAAAAAAAATTAATTAGCTAAAATTGCGCGCCCCGAAAAGATCTATGAATTTTGTCATTAATTATATTTAGATGTAATGATTAGATTTCTTTTTAACCGTAAAAAATAAGATTAAAAATAAAAAAACAAATTTTTGGAAAAAGGACACAAGAGACGAACAAAATTAAAAGATAAAAGTTTTTCAACCAAAAAATATCTACCAGCTAGCTATAAACTAAAATAATATTTTATTTTTCAACATTTTTTTCCTAAATTACATCTGCATTGAATATAAACAAATTAGATTTATGAAAAAAAAGACTCAAGTTGCAGCAAAATGCTTAATAATAATTTTTATTTTAATATAATGCGCATTTTTTGATGATGAAAATAAGAGAGAAAGAATACTTTTGTTTTAATACTAATTCATATTATGAATGGTAATAATATAAATTTATTGAAATGATATAGATTTTTCAGGATGGTTAAGAATAAATTGTAATGCAAAATCTGAATAAACAAGCCCAGACCGAGGTAGAGAAATAAATATAATACACATTTGTTATAATAGAGTTGAGCCTAATGAAGAAAAGTTCGCATTTCGGCGAAATCAAGTGCAAAGCATGAGATACTTTATTAGAATATTTTCGTTAATGCCGAAGGAGCTTTTACTAAAGAGAATTTACAATCACCGAATGACAGTTGTCGATGCTTGGACATATAATTTTAAAAGGTTTGCGCACAACTGTTGTGTAACGCTTCACGCAAATGTGCCCACACGGCGGGCAGATTTTTTTTCATTTATTTGTTTTGTTATTTTTTATTTATTTATAAGTTCTGAAGATCAATTAAAATTTTTTTAATTGTATTATATTATTTATGCCGCTTTTTTCTATATTAAATGAAAAAATAAGTACGTACATTAGTCTCATTTACAACTTGACTCTATAACATGAAGACAAATCGATTTTAAAGGGTTTTTCATATTTATTTTGTAATATTTATTCATTTTTTCTATGGTACTGCATGGCTTTGAAATAATTAACAAATTTTTATTTTTCAACCACAAATTGTCTCTCAAAAGTGTGTATTTTAATATTATTTAATTGGTGAATCATAATTTTATTTATTGTAATTTACAAGAACATGTAAAGTCGATTGAAATCGTCTCGAAAGAAAAACGAGAAGTAATATAATTTAACGAATATATAAAATGTTCGACTGAGTTCCACCGAGATTAGGTTTTTACCTATTACGTTTAAAAAAACCAGCTGCGAATATATGCGGTTTTGTGTTCAATCTCAATTTTTATTTCAAGCTGCATATAATTCCATAACCTGAACAAGTAAAAACTTCAAGCCCCTGTATACTGACGCAAACCTCACCTAACTTGAACTTGAACTTACCACTGCGAAACGGTGACCCTTCGCATTGCTATGTTTACTTATCCCTTGTTATTGTAATCAAATTATTTGCATTAAAAAATATTTTCTTTACATTTTTTAGAGACTGTGCCTGTCAATAAGAATTTTTCAAATACCAGAAGCCCCTCGACCGAGACCTCGAAGGCCCTTGACGGACCGAAGGAATCGAAAGGAGCCTCTGCAAAGGAACCTTAGAGTAACCCCATTAGAAATTCACGGATCAATCTCAATATTTTTTTGCAGCGTTAAAAATGTTTAAAAATGTCATTAACTTCTGCTGAAGGTGATTTCAAGATCATCCATAATAACTATAGCAGAATGTTGCTGAATAAATATACGTAATACTTAGATTAACGTAAAAAAAGAAGTCAATATTTTAAATTAGCAAGTAGATTGTAAAAATCTCGTCTTGTTACCTCACGAACACTGCTTGACAGCTCTCACTTGCATCACAGCGTTGTTTTCTAAAGTTTCAACTGCGTGGCGCTAGCATCCGGACAAGATTCTTAAAGTTACCGACGAAACGCTTATTAACTGCTACTAAAAGAAAATGCACCTGAAGCCACCTGCGGCCCACGTAACCTTAAAGTAACACTTTTAGAAACTCACGGATTAATCTCAATACTTTTTTGCAGCGTTGAAATTTTTTTTAAATGTCATTAATTTCTACTGAAGGTGATTTCAAGAGCATCCATAATAACTCCAGCAGAATTTTGCTGAATAAATATATGCAACAATTAGATTAACGTAAACAAAAGAAGTTATTATTTTAAATTAGCAAGTAGATTGTACAAATCTAGTCTCGTTACCTCAAGGACACTGCTTGACTGCTCTCACTTGCATCACAGCGGTGTTCCTGAGGTTTCCACTGCATGGCGCTAGCCTCCGGACAAGATTCTTAAAGTTACCGACGGAACGCTTATTGACTGCCACTAAAAGAAAATGCACCTGAATCCAACTGCGGTCCACGTAAATGACAGGTATTTTATTTTTTTAAGTTTTTAACGCTGCAAGAAAGAGTATTGCGATTACTTCTTGAGTTTTCATTCGAAATTTTAACATAGAATCCGAATTTAAAACATTTTAAATTTGATATTGCTGTTTTTTTTTTAGTTTTTGAAGAAGGAACCGAAGGGGGACTCAGTAGGGTCCTTAAGGGTACTTTGTCTATACAATAAGAGAGTCAAATCAAAAAATATGTAACAAAACCGGGTACAGATCATGACTATTTAGGATCTTTATAAAGGTCCGCCACATTGGATCCATTTTTTTCAAATTTGACATGGGGTTAATAATGAGCGAGCTTATAAACCCCCTTATATCAATTTTGAAAAGAATTAAAATTGTATTTAGCATGCTAGTCCACTATATTGAATCCGCCATGTTGTTTTCGGAATTCTTGACATCGGATTCATAATCTGCGACCTATAATGTCCTCCTTATACGAATTTTTAAGAAAATCCACAACTTATTTAACATACTTCTCTGCAATATTGAATTCGCTATTATGTTTTCAGAATTTTTGGTAACGTATTCGTAATCAGTGACCTTGAAAACCAAATTATACAAATTTTTAAGAAAATCCACAATTTATTTAGCATACTCATCCGCCCTATTCGACCAGCCATTTTGTTTTAGGGATTTTCGACATCGTATACATAATCAGCGACCTTAAAAACCTCTTTATACCAATGTTTCAAAAAATCAAAAATTTATTTAGCATACTCGACCGCCATATTGGATCCGCCATTTGTTTTTGAAATTTTCGCCAATTGAAAAACTTCATCAAAATAATTTATAAATCATGCATATAGTTGAAAAGGATCCAACTTTTTAAATGTTTGCGTAATTAAACAATTTCATTAGAATAGTTTGGAAATACATACATTTTATATTTAGTAAAAAATTAGATTGCTGTTTCTGAACCAATAAAAATATTTTTTCCCCTTGTTCTTGAAAATTTTCTGAATATTAAAAACCATATAAAGTTTTTCACTTTTATCGAAATTAGAAAAGTCATCACGATAATATGCAAGTCTTTTTATTGTGTACTAGAAAATTTCACAATAACTTCTAAAACTCATCAATTTTTTTCGAATTTTTTAAAAAAATTTTTTAATTTCGGTATAATCGAGAAATTTTACTTATAATGTAATACGATTCGGGTGAAGGTGGAATCGGTTAAATCTTATTGTTTCTCATGAATTAAAAAAGTAGTTCTAATTTAAATTTATAAAAAAAGAATATTAAAGGATTTAATCAAAAAAAGATTTTCATTTCAGGTAAAAAATGTTGAATTAAACAAAACAAAAATAATTTTTTACAAAACGCTTAAATTCCTAACAAAGAAAAAATTGTTAGTTACAAAAGAAAACCAATTTGATCAAAAACTTATAATTTTCAAGTGCAAAAAACAAGCATACTATAAAAAAGATGAATTTCAAACCGATTAATTACATTCTTTATTAAAAAGATGAATTTTTAAGTAAAAACATTCATTTTCTACAAAAAAGTACATAAGCTTTTTAACAAATAGTTGTTTTTTTGAACTAAAAAGTTTTTTTTTCATTCATGTATAATAATTTTCAACAAAGTACATGAATTCTAAAGAAAACATAAATTCTCAACAACAACAAAAACATAGAATTCTAACAAAGAAATTAATTTTTAACCAAACTAAAATTTTAAAGACAAAAAAACAATTTTAATACAAATTATTAGTAACTTTAAGCCAAGAATAATAGCTGATAATAACAAAAAATTAAATAAATAGAAAATTGAATTTAAACAGTCCAAAAAAGGTGAATATCAACGAAGAAATTGAACTTTCATATAAAAAAAATTCTTAGCTAAAAATGGATTAGTCAAATTTTCACTTGAAAAATTAATTTTGGCTAAGAAGATTATAATTTCTGCTAAATATATCAATTTTCAAGAAAATACACAAATTTTCAGCAAAGAAACTAAATTTCCATAAAAAATAAGAAACATTCTTGAATAAAAATGGTAAGTAAGTTTAATGATCACATAGCAAAAATCTTTTATGTAAAAATAACCATAAATTATTAATGATTTAATTTTAAAAAATTATGTTATTTATTTTTAAATGTTTAAGTAATTTAATTTGGTTTCATTCATATTTTTGGTGAAAAATAATCTTAGTCAAGGATTTATTTGTTTTCTTTTAAATTCAACTATTTGGTCAAAAATTGAAATAATTTATTGAAAATCAATCTCTTTTATTTCAATAATTGACCTCTTTGAGTTAAAAATTCAACTACTAAGTTGCAATTGGAACTGTTTTGTTAAAAATGTGTTGATTGGTTAAAGCTTCATTTTACTGATTAGAAATTCAACAGTTTTATTGAAAATGAATTTTTTTCTCTGCAGTTTTAACTGCTTTGTTTTTAGTTAATAATTTAAGATTTTTAATTGAAAATTAAAACAATTTGTTGTGATTTTTTTTAAATTGATCTTCCTCGGGAAAAAGTTAATTTTGTGATAAAAATGCATTCATTTTTGTTCGTTAAGATCAACTTTTTTTAAATAAAAATTTTAAAGAAATTTTAGACAAAGCTCTTTAAATCTTCAGCAAATATTTGAAATTTTGAAGCCAAAAAACGCAGTCTAAATTGAAATAGTAAAATTTGAATTATTAAAAAAAATAATTTTCAATTAAAAAAAAATGCTTCAAACAATTAAATTCACACCAAAGAAATTAATTTTAATCCTAGAAAAATGTTCAACAAAAGACATGCATTTTCAATCAAGCAGTTGAATTTTCATCTAATTAAGATAAACTCTTAAGCAAAAAGGATGAAATTTTGACTGGACATTTAAAAAAGAGAAATTCGTAACGAAGCATGAAATAGTTAAATTTTTACTATAAAAAAATCCATTTTTACCCAAAAAGATTATAATTTCAAAAGATAAATTCAAAAAAAATATAATAGTTCAATTTTCACTTTGAAAAATCAATTTTTAATCAAACCGGATAAAATTTTCACTAGATGATTTTAATTTCTACCACAAAAATTCAATTTTCAAAAAAATACTTGCATTTTTTACAAAGCAATTGTATTATTATGTAAAGAATATATATTCTGTAAAAAAAAGAATAGTTTAATTTTCATTTAAAAAAATAAATTTTTAACCAAAAAGGATAACATTTCGACTAAAAAGATTATAATTTCTACAAAAAAGATTAATTTTCAACAAAATATAATAATTTTGAAATAAGGAACTAATTTTTTATCTATTAAACCAATTGATCGTGAATTTATGTACTTTTAAAATTTAGCTTTTTTGGTCAAGAAATAATTTTTTGATAAGAAAATAATATTTTTGGTTTTCAAATTCGATTAAAAGGCGTGTTTTTGCCTTAAGATATAATGCCTGTTTAATATGAAATCAAAATCTCTTCTGCTTGAAAACTCTACTATTTGGATGTGAGTTAAACTAATTTATTAAACCTAATTAATGGTGCTTTAAGATTCATCTCTTTGCTATAAAAATAAACTATTTATTTTCAAATTAATTTTATTTACTCAAATATGAACTATCCCAACTTTATTTAAAAACTTACTTACATTTTGTTTGTAAGACATTAATCTTGTTTGAAAAATCATCTATTTTGTAAAATATTCGTATTTTTTGGTTAACCAGTTTTGATTTAAAAAACATATTTTGTCATTGGAGATTGAATAATTTTACTGGATAATTTAATTTTTTAATTAAAGATTCATATTTTTAGTAAAAAATTTAACTGTTATTTGAAATTCCTATTTGTTGTAGAAAATTAAACTTTTTGGTTAAAAATGGATATTTTCTTTTTGAAATGTTATTGCTTGGTTAAAAATGATTTTTTTGGTTGAGTTTGAGTGTTTTTTTTTTTTTAATTTTTGTTTGATAATCTTAGAACTTCGTTAAAGGTTAAAGTGATATTATAAAATTTACTTTCTGTAGTGCAAAATTCGTCTTTTTGGTTCAAAATTTAAATGTTTTGTTAAAAAATTATTATTTTTTTAAGCAAAAATGAAACTGTATCATTTTTGGTACAATAATTGCATTTTTGTTTAAAATTTTAAGTATTTATTTAAAAAATGTGTTTGTTTTCCTCACAAAAATGATCTTCTAGTTAAAAAATCAAACTATTTTTTTGATTCGTGTGTGTTGGTTGAGGTAACCATTATTTTTTTTTTAATTCAAATGTTTCTTTGGATCTAAAATTGAAGTTTTTTGTTCAAACTTGTTATATTTTGTAGAAAATTGTCCTCTTATGATAAAAATTCATGCACTTGTTCGGAATTTAATCTATTTTGTCCAAATTTGTCTTTGTTTTTTTTTGAAAGTTTTAAACAGCTTGGTTTAAATGTTTAGTTTAAGCAATTTTTTTGCCCAAAAATAATCCTTTTGATTTAAATATTAAGGCCATATAACCAGTGTAACAGCTGATTAAAGAAATCCTGAGATCAATATTTTTTCACACATATTTAAAAATAAAAGTTTAAATAACACGGAACAAATTTTCTGAAAATATTAATAAATATTAATGGACCGCTTGAGCCAAGGCACAGAGTTAGGGGAAGCAAAAAGTTTATTTTTTGAAAATACGACATATTGACCGACGAGTTTTTCAGGAATTCTGAAAATACAAGGAATTTAGAATACTCAAGAAAGTCAGGAGCTGAAAGAATTGCAAGGAATTCGGAGGATCTCATAATAATATTTAAGAAAGTCAGCAGATTTCGAGAATTCATAGAACTTGAGGAAGTCAGAAAATTCAAGGAAATCAATTTAAAGATTTCCGAGAATTAAAGGAACTTAGATATTTTTATACATTCAGAGAATTGAAGAAAAAAATTATTTAGGAATATCGAAAATTCCGAATATACGTGGAATTCAGGACATTAAAGGATTTAAAGGAATTCAGATCATTTCCGGGATTTCAGTATATTGGGGGAATTCAGAATATTGCATAATTTAGTGTAATCAAGAATTTCAGAGAATTCAGAGATTTTCAGGATTTTAGAGCATTTAACAAATTCAGCGAACTTCAGAAATTTGAAAATTTCTCCATTTTTACAGCTTCGAAACTTTAAAAGTGTGCACTTTAAAGTATTCCTCTCTTTCAGGTCATTTAATATTCAAGACCTTGAATTCAGATTTCATCAATTATTTAAAGTTTTTAATTTTGATTTATTCAATTTCAAACGTTTATTCAAATCATTGAGAATCTTTAGGTGCAATTAAGTATTTAACTCATTATTGGGTTTAATTATTTGTTTAACTATGACATATAATTATTTTCAAACAATACAATTTTGAAATATTTAAAAATGAAACCAAACGATATGCAAGGTTTCGATATATGCTTTCACTTCAAGATTGTTTAATTTAAAGCGTTTATATTTTAAAATAAAACTATTATGCAAGTTTGAAGCTGATTAACAAGATGATTTTTTTCATATGAAGTTTTTAAAGATTCATAAACAGGGGAAATTTATAAAACTTTTGTAATATTTTAAATCAATATACTAATACAATAAACTAAGAAATTCTAAATTTTCCGTTTGAGTCGATTGTGCAAACCCTAAGATTGGGATAAAAAACGTATATGTATTTTTTTAAATTATTTATTAGGTAAACGTTTCAAGTAATTAAAATCTATTGTAAAGTTAAAACAAAAAATTTATTCAGATATTTCCCCGAAAATGACCTTTTAACAATAAAATATTTCTTAAACAATAAATAAAACATTTATTCAAACATGAAAACGAATAGTGATATCCTTCCTTATATAAACATCAAAGATTGTATTCAGTGGTGTTTTTTGTTTTTAAATAAAACGCTCAATTTGTTTATAATAATTTCAGAACGTTACAAAATAATTTGATTTTAAAAACCATATATCAGTTTCTTATTATTTAAAAAAAAGTGTCCATTTTTCAGTAAAAATACAAAACATTACAATTTTCTGGAATAATTTGATGAAATGTTTATTAAATGTATTTTTATTAATTACAAACAAGTAAATAATTGCGTTTTTTTACAGGTGAACTAATTGTGTGTGTGTGTGTGTGTGTGTGAGTTTGTGTTTCAGAAACTTTAAATCAAGAACAGCTTGACCAGACAAAAATTTTATAATATTTTTAATTGTTCTGCATATATTTTTAAAAAATTTACGAAAATATTTCGTTTTATCGCTGTCGAATTTCTTCACGCGAAGATTATCAATGCGTCAAATTCATATCCATTAAATATACATTCCTTGATCTTTTAGTTTAATATTTTTATACTTTCCAGGGAAACTCTTTATTCTAAAAAAATATATTTTGGGCGTTTTGAAAATATTTTTAATTAAAAAAAATGTAATTTTCTAAAATCAACTTTTTGACAGTGAAAAATTTAAACGAATTAGTTATAGATTCTTTTTCAGTTGAATAAAAAATAAGTAAATTAGCTTATTTTAAGATAAAATCTTTGCTGCGAGAATAATTATCTAAATTATTTCTCATTATCATTAAAACGTCGAGAAACTTATCTGCGGACGTGTTTAAATTTAGATCAACAACCAGCACCTGAGAAAATTTTAAATTGATAATAGAATTATACATTTCTCAAATCTCACTCAAATTGAACGTGTAAGAAGACAAACAATTCCTTAACTGGTTACATACCATTGCGTTCTACATACTTCTGTGATAATAAAATAAAATAAACTGCCTGAAATATCATTTACTTTGTCGGAATTTATTTTTACGATGAAATACAATATATTAGACTAAAGTACAACAATGTAAAAGTACACGAATGCTAGAAAAACTTGTAGTAACTGGAGCAAAATGTTTTTTTAACTTTACATTACGCATACATTTTATTTACCTTTTTTGAAATTTTACTTAGAACCCCTAAAAATTGTTTTTTAGCTAAAAAAATTACCTTTGACATGTCGCGGAATTAAAGAAATGTATATATTTAACGGTCGCTTAAGGTCATTGTATGGCAATAATGCTCATTTTTAATTAATTTGACGCAATTTATTGATTCTGCATTTCTAGCGCGTATAAATTGTATTTTTTACTATTAAATCTCACACTCAGATTTTGTTCAGATTTGCACATTAAAATTCAAAAGTAACTCAAGGTCATTTTCTTAAAAAAACTTGGATTCAGTTAAATTTACCGTTTTGTTGTTGTTGTTGTTGTTGTTGAGAAACAGAGTCACTTTATTTATTGTATAAAAAAGTTTCTCAGGTGTCTTAATAACTGTATGCCAAATTCTTATAAGGTTATTCAAGTCTATAAAAAATCCAGAGAAAATTAAATTGAATCAACATTTTCTTCAGAAAATGACCTTGAGCGACCTTTGAATGACACTGTAAAGACCCGAACAAAATCTGAGTTCCATATGGAATTGTAAAAAACAGAATTAAAACGCACCTGAATTTCCGTATACTTATAAATTTTGGAGCGTTGATTACGAATATAACAGTGGAAATTTGCGAAAATGTTTTAAACAACGGTTGTTGCTCCAAGCGAGGTACATATTTTTTGTTAGAAATTTTTTTTTTGCGTGTGATAGTTTAGTAATAGTTTCCAAGAAAATTAATGATGTATCGATTTTTATAAAAAAAACTAATACGATGCAAAAATAATATCGAGTTTAAAGGTTTTAATAAATATTTTCTGTATGAAATTTAATTGCTTCGTTAAAAATTATCTTTTTTTGCTTGAGTTCAAGTTTTTTTTAAAGAATAAATTTTAGCTTGATAATCTTAGCACTTGATTAAAGGTTAAAACATTATTCTAAAGTTTATTTTTTGTAGTGCGAAATTCATATTTTCGGCAAAAAATTTCACTGTTTGTTGAAAATTATTTTTGTTCCAACTGAAAATTAAACTGCATCATTTTTGGTCGAAAAATTGTATTTTAAGTATTTAGTTAAAAAATGTGTTTTTTTCCTTACAAAAATGATTTTTTTGTTCAAAAATCTACCTATTTTTTAAACTTATCTGTGTAGGTTGAAGTAACCTGCATTTTAAAAAAATTCAAATACTTTTTTCCGTTTGAAATTTAACTTTTGTGTTGAAAATTAATATATTTGACAGAAAATTATCCTCCTGAGTTAAGCATTCATGTTCTTGTTCGGAAATTATTTTATTTTATCCCAATTTATCTTTCTTTGTTAAAAATTTAAAAGCATATAAAGGCCACGTAACGAGTGTAACAGCTGATCAGCGGCAGTCCTGAGATCAATATTTTTCAGACATACTTAAAAATAAAAGTTTAAATAACGCGGAACAATTTTTCGGAAAATATTACTAAATATTCAAGGACCGTTTGAGCCAAGGTACAGAGTTAGGGGAAGCAAAAAGTTTAATTATGAAAATACGAAATTTTTTCGACGCATTTAGGCTACACGACAGAAGTTTGACTTCTATCTTTCTCTGTCGGTAATTATGCAATCTGTATTACTGACATACCTCTAGAAGTTCGACGCTGTCTACTCGCTGCGCTAATGCTGCTCTGAAACAGCTGATACGTATGTCAGGCAAAATTCTTTTATTTGCAATTCAAGTGAACATATTAGATTCCATATTATTTTTGTATAATGTGAGTGAGCGATTTTTGTTGTTATACTCAACTATGATAAATATAAACCTCAATACGAACCCTTTTGACAACGCTGAAAATTCTTTTCAGTGTTATACAGCACGGCCGGTATATCTCCAAATTATTAATTAAAAGAAAACTTTTTTCACAATTCTAATTATTGAGGACCAGAGACACATTCCTATGTGTGCTAAATTTTTAACACGATATCGCATTTCGTGTTGACGTAAGTTGGGATAGAAAAGTATCAATATAGCTTCCACTTTTCCTGTCATCGAAAATATTTTTTTTCAAAATTCCCACAGGAACAAAGCAGACACATGCACTTTATCGCCTCCTCTTTCATTTGCCAAACTTTCAAAGCAATACCTTATTTTCTTTAGACATAAGTTGGGAACGATCAATTGAGGACCCACTTTGGTCATGTGAACCTCTCGTCACATGGCTTCAACTATTTTATTAAAAAATCATGTGTTCATTTTTAGATTCGATATTGTTTTTTTTATTTGAAACTTTATGTTTGAAAATTGATCTAATTTTAAGAACGTTTTATACCTTAGTATTATTTTATTTAGAAGTTATTAAATAACTTTTTAAGTAGTTGTCATTTGTTAGCTTTTCTTCAGTAGATTATAAATAGTTAAATCTTTAAATAGGTTTCATTAAAACTAAATAATTTTTAATTGTCTGAACAAAAGATCTTTCTTTTAACTTAATTACAAGCGAAACAATCTAAGAAACTCGATAAAAGTTAAATCAGTTCCAACTTTCTCATGGAAAGCTAGAAGTGAGTGACCATCAATTGATTAAATTATGGAAAAACGTCTTAAAGTTAAAAATTACTCTTTGCATTTATTGATTCTGTTAGAAATTCCTTAAAATACTAACTTTTAATAATCTGGTGTTTAAAACTAATTACAAAGTCAGGATTTATATTTAGATTTGGCCAAGCACCGAACCTAAAAGAACTTAAAATAACTTTTTGGCGCGGTAGTCCGCCTAAATAGGACGTGGAGCGGTATGAAATGAAAAGGTCGATATATGATGCGACGTGGAGTAGTGGAGACGTGGAGTAGTATGAAATACAGGAGCCAAAATGCGATGTGCGTCGCATTGTATTGTGGCGCAGTACAACTCTTAAGCGGGACAAGTATAGATGTATATTACAGGCGTCGATATGTGATGCGCGTCGCATTGCATTGCGGTGTAGTACAAGCGCTTAAATGGAACGTGAAGCGGTATGGATAACGGGCGTCTATATGCGATGCGCGTCGCATTGTATTGTGGCGCAGTGCACCTCTTAAACGGGACAAGTATGGGTATATATTACAGGCGTCGATATGTGATGCGCGTCGCATTACATTGTAGCGCAGTACAGCGCTTAAATTGGACGTGAAGGGGTATTGATAACAAGCGTCGATATGTGATGCGCGTCGCATTGTATTGTAGTGCAGTACACCTCTTAAACGGGACGAGTATTAGTATATATTACAAGCGTCGATATGTACTGCACGTCGCATTACATTGTGGTGCAGTACAGCACCTAAATGGGACGTGAAGGGGTATGAACAACGGGCGTCGATATGGGATGCGTGTCGCATTGCTTCGTAGCGCGGTACACCGTCTAAATGTGACCTGAAGCGGTATGAAATCAAGGCGTCCATATGTAATGCCCGTCGCATTACCTGCTATTACATTACTTTAATTCGAGCAAATTTAGATGAAGTGCGGAAAAAGAAAGCTTTAAAAATCTAAACAAGATTATACATATGTCAAATTAATATACTCACCGATAGAATTAAAAAAGACCAAGAAGGTGAAGATCAGTATATAAACGATCTTCATTTTTGTTTAAGTATAAATGCTGATTACAGTATTTTTAAAGAACTTGGTTAACAGGTCCACTAATAAATGGTCCAGTGCTTTATCATAGTATATATACTATAGTCGTTATCTCGTAAATTTCGTAAGCAAGGCTTACCATTCTGAAATCTTTATGTTTTGCTGGTAAATGATCACAGTTTATATAATTTGATAATTTTTTAGAGGTACCGATATAATTCTTTCTTACATTTGATTACCTGATTCAGACATTTTTAAATCAATTTATTATTGTCAAAAGGTCATTTTTTAACAAAATAGTTGAACTAAATAGATTCATTATAAACCTAAAAATAATATATATAATTTATATAATTAAAATTATAATAAATAAATTATATTAAAAAAATTGAAATATAGATTACCTGAATCTGATGATTTAGCCAGTCGACTCTTTGTCATATAATTTAGAAATATGCTGAAAATACTTTTACCGGTGAACAATTTTTTAGAAGGATACACAACTTCGAAATTCCTTATATATGAATTACAAAAATTTCCAACTGTCCGAATAAAAAAAAAATAATTCCATCAGGTAAATAAAATTTTTGCCACAAATCGGACCTTTTTCCAAAATTCTCTAACATAAGTAGCTTGAATGGTATACGCGCGAGATTAATTTGTTAAAAATTTAAATCATATTTTAAAAAAATTCATCAGATAATAATTTTAAATACTTCATTTTTGGTTAAAAATAGATCTTTTTATTGAAATTTCAACTATTCAGTAGATAAATTCTGTATTTTTGGAAAATTCTTCTTCTTTGATAGAAAAAAATACTTTCATATTAAACATTCATCTTTTTGGGTTTTAAATGGAGCTATTTAGTTTTAAATTTGTCTTTTTTTTATTAAGTTCAAGTGATTTTGATTAAAAATTAACATGTATGATGGTTTAAAATTGGACATGCTTGAAAGTACATCTTTCTGTTAGGAAATTGACCTATTTTTTAAATAATAATTTTTTTGGACAACGATTCAACTATTTCAGTTTTTGTTAAAGATTTATTTTTTTTTGTCTTAAACTCAGATTCTTAGTAAATTAAAAAAAATTTTCTTCTTGTTTAAAAAATAATGTTTTTTCTCGCGAATGTTCTATATTGGTTCAACTGAACTGTTTCTTATTAAAAGTTAATATCGTTTAAAATGAATTGATTGAATAATTTTTTTCATGAAAAATGTAACTATTCAATTTTTTGTCGAAAATACATGCATTTAGTTGAAAGTTCGTCTTTTTTGGTTGGAATCAATTTTCATAGGAATTTTATTTATTAGGCACGCGTGCGATTAATATTTTTTCGTCTTACGACATTTTTAAATTAAAGTATAAAATTAACATTATTACGAAATTGTTATATTTCTTGGTATCTTTCTTCCTAAAACATAGAAATGAAAATCAAGAAAAATATTTTTTATGGTTGTAAAAACTGATTATAAACTGGTTATAAAAACTGAGTATTTAAATTTTTTACCAGAGCAGATGAATTTTAAAGAACAGACTTTAATGTTTTAGGAAAAAAACAAAATAATTTTAAACGAAAAAGGTGAATTAAAATTTTTTCAAATATATAATATGTAAAAAAATTTCGGATGGTTTAGAAATTTTTTTACTTGCAAAAATTTTGTTGTACAAAATAGCCTACTTTTTGGCAGCAAAAGCTTTAAGCCTCTTAGTCATAGTCTGTAAGATTAAATTTGTATATATATATATATATATATATATAATTTTTCTTCGTAAATATTCAGAAACTTATCAGCCTATGAAAATCAAGTACTCTAAACATTGCTGATAACGTTTACAAAAATAAAATAACCTCTAATTCTCCTCCAAGACATGTGTTGAACGTGTGAGAAGACAAAAAATGGCGTGAATTATTATGTGTGAATTGTTAGGAGACGAAAATCAACATTTTCGACATTATCATGTTGTACTTTTTTGCGGAACTTTAAAATGATACAAAATGTCGGAAATACTTTTTTCCTGTGAAAATGTACTATTTTAATTAATAATAATACATTGCAATGACGTAAAAAAAATTCGAAAATGTTATGTTTTTGTAAAAATTTGCAAAATTTTGTAAATTTGGTAAAAATCTGTCGCTTTCATCGTTGTCATCCTTATTTCAGACTGTTTGTAGTACTCAGAAAGACCAAAAATTTTTCTTTACGAATTTTGTTGAATGAAGAAAAATTCTCAGAGTTATAGCATTTACAGATTTCAAAAAAATAAATGAAAATGGAGATGTTAAGTCAAACAACACATGGCATTAAAACAAATGAAGAGAAGAAAAATTTGCTTCTTGGAAGCCTTAGAAGTTTATCATAACAACTTTATTAATTTTCTTGAAAAATCAGAAATTCAAATTCAGATCGAATGAAACAAATGAAAAATATACATTCCATTTTTCGGTCAAAATAAGAAAGGGGCAAAAAAGGTAAAAACACAAAAAAATGTTCACCCAAAAACAAATACAAATTTAATATTGATCACTTTTTCATAGGACAGGCAGTTTTTGTTATATTCGTAAAAACAACATTCAATATTAAAAAATTTAATTTTTGGAAAACCGATACTAGCTACGAAAAAATAAACGCATAGAAATTGCTCACACAAAGAGAAGAAACAAATTTGTTATGGACAATTTTTTGATCGAATGCGTAATTTTTGTTTTATTCGTGAATAATAACATTAAAAATGCACATTTTTTTCTTTTGAAAAAATGAAACAAGGTACGAAAATAACTTCAACAACTTATAAACATATTTGACAAAAACTCATTCAAAATGAAAAAATTAAATTTTTAGAAAAATGACACAAGCTAACTTAAATTTTTATTTATCCAAAATAAAAATAAAATCAATGTAATAAAAATATCTTTCTTCAAAATTAGCCATATATTATGAATGAAATATTACTTCTAATTAAACAATTTTATTTAAATATAAATTCAGCCTAATACATAAAATACTATTTTACAATAATAGTTAGACGTTTAAGTAAATTACTTAACCAGTTTATTATTCTATTAGGCCATTTTCTTCTTAGAACAGGGTCCGGAACTCGCGGGTTATTAATTCCAAAAAAACATAATTATTTAAACAATTCACTATTATGGGCAATAATACTCGCTTAAAACAATGTTAGAAAATAGTAGTTTTGTCGAGAATTTTCCTCTTGTTGTCCAATTTCCAGTTAAAGTAAGGTAAATGATTATCTAAAGTTAAAAAAAGGTCAGAGCAATGCTACAAGGTTGCCCTTTTTCTAAAACCTTTAGCTTTTCTTGGACTTTTTAGTTATAAACAAATAATTAGTTAAGAAACACAATAATAATTTTGCAAATAGTATTATATTTTTTTTAATGAATTATTTTTTTTCTTTTTCCCTTGTTCAAAAAAATCAAAAAAGGACGCATAATTGTAATGCAAAAAATTAATCTGATTAGACCATTGTTTCTAATTTGATATATTCATTTAATTAATTATTTTAAAATTTTAATTATAAACTATTTAATTTTAAATATTTATTTAAATAATTGAGCATTTTTATGTGAAATTAAGTATTGAACTAATTATTCGTTTTAATTTTTTTTTGAGCTATTAAATATAATTATTTTCAAACAAAACAATTTTGAAAGATTTAAGAATGAAACCAAATAATATTGGTATGAAAGGTTTCGAAATATGCTTTCAATTAAGGATTGTTTAATTTTAAGTGTTGATAGTTTTAAATAAAACTAATATGGAAGTTTGAAGATAATCAACAAGATGATTTATTTTCATGTGTAGTTTTTAAAAATTCAAAAAAAGGGAAGTCACAGAACTTTTGTAATATTTGAAATCAATATCCTAATAAAATAAACTAAGAAATTCTACATTTTTCGTTTGCATCGATTGTGCAAACCCTATGATTGGGATAAAAAATATATAATATATTTACAAAAAATATTTATTAGATAATCATTTCATGTATTAAAATCTATCTAGGATCATACGTTATGGTTGTGAAGTTTAAAAAAATATTTTATTTAGCTATTTCTATGAAAAAAACCTTTTAGCAATAAAATATTTCTTAAACAATAAATAAAACATTTATTCCAACATGAGGACGAAGAATGATATCCCTCCTTGTATAAAATGCAAAGAATATATTTAATGGTGTTTATTTGTGTTTAAATTAGACACTCAGTTTGTTTATAACAATTGCAGAGCGTTGAAAAATATTGTAATTGTTAAAAAATAAAAAGGCGCACCTACATACTTCGAAGACGAGACCAAAGGTGTTTTATGTTATTCGATCTGACGCTTTTTTTGTTTATAATTAATTTAAGAATTTTAAAAACCATATGTCGGTCCCTTAATGGTACTTTCTTGGATTTGTGAAAATGTTTATTAAATGTGTTTTCATTAATTAAAAACAATTCGATAATTGCGATTTTTTACAGATTAACTCATTATATAAATAATTATATATAATTAAAATATTTGTCATAAGGACAACCACAGGATTTCGCCGGGATCGGGTGCTAATCTGAAAAATTGAACCCGATAAATTTTCAGCTATAACCACGTCTCACTACCGTAAGATAGGTGGTTACAGTCTGCGACGGAATCAATACGGCGATCCGGCAAAAGTCTCGTGCACCCTGAGGACACGGAGCGACCCAAGGACGACCGCCTTCTGCATTTTCCCCGCAAGAGTTTAAGCCTATTGTTTACACGCAGGGATGCTTTTTAGGTTATTAACCAGCGAAAGCTTGACACCTCCAAGAGCACCAATGATAAGGACGAATAATTTAATTTATATATATACAATCATAAAGTGGATATTTAAACATGAAACAATAATAATTTAGTCTCTCTTTTCATTAACTACACCCTCTATTTTGTTCCTATCAATTTTATTGATCCAAACAACTTTTATTTGCGAACCATCGCCTTATTAACATATTATTTAGGTACTTATAAGCGAAGACGCAACTCTCGTATAACGTGGATTCTAAAAAGAAAGGGTATTACAATATACAAAAAACCGCATCTTACGTTTAACCTTTTGATTCACATTAATTCTTGTTTCAGAGTATAAACTGTAAATTTTTATCACAATATAACTCTACGCTTATAAAACTGCATATCCTGACAATGGGGTTGATGCATCAATTTTATATTATATATTTTTTAATTACTGTATAAAATTCTAAAAATTATTGTATATTAAATTTTTTTAGAATACTTCACTAATGAGCAGTTTTTTTTAGAAGTATTTAAAACCCCATTCAAACAACTCTACGACGTTGAAACGTCACATCCTACAAACCGCTGAACCAATCAGAATCACGGTATCCAATGGCTCCATTGACTAACGAACAAAATATCAGACAGCTGGCGAAAAAATTTTAAACGGTCCACATGTCGAATTTTGACACATTCGCATTGCCAGCTTAAAAATTCTGCTTTTAGTAAAATTCAAGCATTTTTTAAACCTTTCTGGGGCCTTCTTCATACTTTTTAAACACGTTCTAAATGATACACGTGAAAATAGGTTATGTTTACTCTAATCTAGCGGCCATATTAATTACCCCATCAACTGCGCTAATCAGACTAATGTTTGCTTCCGACGTCGGTCCAATCAGAATACCTCATCTTCCCACAAAAGATTTAAAAAGTACTCTAAAGATAAAACAAAATATTCAAAATTATTTAAAACAAATTTTTCTCAAGTAATTATATTAAATTTTTAGTGCTCGTTTAACTTCCACAGGAGAAAAATATATTTAAAAATATGCAACAACCCCATTCTCTACAATATTTAAATTTCAACTTTACCCCCCCCCCCCCTCCATCCCAAAGGGGATTACCCAAAATGAAGTGATTTTCTAGTAATTCCAGTTAACTGATCCATAAATACGAATGACAACAGGTTAACGCTACATTCATGAATACACTTCATGCAGTAGGATAAATTATCTAATCTTAAGTTCATGGACAGAGATAAGACTTAAAAAGTCATGCTATAAATAAATGGTTTTTTTAATAGATGCTCTAAAAAAATCCCCAGCTGTATCATCAACCTTTTATGCATGGTCTTGATTAGAAATGAATTATTAGCTTCTTCAGTGCTGCAATTCAATTTTTATTAACTGTATTGTCCATTGTTTGAGCTGAAAATAAAGAATATTGAAACTGTCGATGAACTTGGCACGGGGAGCCTCAAGCATTTGCAACCAGAAAGTTCTTGAACTCCACTTTTCTTTCGAGAATACTTTTTTCTCTTGATTTAAAACAAAAATAAAGTATCTAGGCCTTTTTGAAATATTTATTTTTAATTATATTTAAGGAGTTTTTTGTTCATATCTTAAAATTATTTTTTTAGGAAATCTTCATAAATTACAAAAGGATGATTTTTGAAATTTTATACCCCTTCCACCCTTATTGTAAGGATTCTTATGGTTATTGTCCCCCCCCCCCTTATTAAGTCAGACTTTTTATTTTGATTTTGCCAAAGTTTTGGGATATTTCAAACGATTCAAAAGGGTTACGAGAGGCTTTTAGGATTTCAAATTATTTTACAAGATTTCAAGTGTTTGAAGAAATTATACAGTTCAATTCCGGAGAGGATATCAATATTTTTCAAGGAATTTTACAAGATTTTAAGGGACTTCAAGGACTTAGATTTTCACAGATTTTACTGGATTTCAAGGAATTTCATGAGATACCGAAGCATTTTTATAAATTTAGAAGAATATGAGGGGATTTTAATAATTTTTCGAAGATTTAAAGGAATTAAAAAATATTTAATAAAGTTGCAGAAGACTTTAAAGAATAATCAAATGATTTTAATGGATTTTAAGAGAGTTAAAAGGGTTTTAAAAAGGGGAGGGCTTGAATGAGATTTCAAAATTTTGACAAGATATCAAAAGATTTAAAGAAATTTAAAAGGACTTCGATGATGCATTTTCACGAATTTTGAAGGATATCAGATGTTTTTTCATAGGATTTCGAGGATTTTTGCAAAGAATTTAAAGAGATTTCATAAGATTTAAAAAGGCTTCCAAAGACATCAAAAGATTTTAACGAATTTTAAGATATTTAAAGAAGTCTCAAACTCTCAAAGACTTCAAGGGTTCTTGTAAAATTTCGAAATTATTCATGGATTTTAAAGAATTTTACCCGCTTTTGAGAGATTTTAAGGGACTTTTACGGGTGTTAAAGGATTATAACAGATTTTGAAGATTTAGAAGATTTTTACAGGTTTTAAAAGGTTTCAAGAGATTTAAAAATAGTCACGAAATTTCAAAGGATTTGACGTGACGTAGTTTTCTGAATTTTAAACCATATCAAATTTTAATGAGATTTCGAAGATTTGCAAATATACCAAAATATTTAAAGGGATTTCAAGATTCCAAAATATATCTATTCATTGTAGAAGATTTCGTAAGATTTTAAAATAATTAACTGAATTTTAAAGGATTTTCAAATAATAAATCGAACTTTAAGGAATTTTACGAAATTTTAATGGCTTGTAAGCAATTTCTAGTGCGTGGAAAAGATTCATACCAATTTGAAAGATTTTACTGAATTTTAAAAGAATTTCAAAGATTTTAATATGTCTAGTAAGATTTCTAAATGTTGCACGGATTCTTAAGGATTTTAAATGATTTTTAGAGATTTTAAGTGACTTTCAAGGATTACAAAAACATGTCAGGGATTATTATAAGATTTTGAAGCTTTCAGGCAATTTCCAGGATTTTCAGATTCCTTTCAGGATTTTCACAATTTTTAACTTCTTAAAGGGTTTAAGGAATTTCCAGAGAGCTTAAACGTTTTAAAGGGATTTCAAAACATAATTTAAAGGATTTTAAATAATTGTCATACGACTTAAAAAATCCTAAGGGATTTATAAAATTTTTTTAAAATTTACGGGATTTGATTTAATTATATTGCAAAGCTGTCCATGGATTCCACAAGATTTCATAAAAGGTGTACGCCAGATTTCAAGAATGGTTTAACTCCTCGACTGTATATTTATTGAACGTACGGAATATGAAATTTTGCTATAAATATTGTTAATTACCGTAATTGGAAAAATTAGATTTCCTAAGAACTTATTTTAACCCCCCACCCTTAAAGTATTAAATAAATTAAAAAATATCCGCTTTATAGTTTTTTTTCATATCAGAAAATGGGTTTTTGTCATTAAGATTATTAAAGCGACTTTGCACTTGACTTTTATTTATAGTTTATTACTTTTGGATAGTTTATAACATTTTAAATATTTTTTAAAAAGAAGATCGATGATTAAGGCTCACCGTGTCTGGTTATTGTTAAGTTTAGAATCATTACATGAATTTCATTTTCGCCTAGTTACAGTTTTCAGTATTTTATACGTCTCACATTAATCGGAAGCATAAAGTTATGTACTTATGAATAGAGTGATTTTAGAGCAGACATTTTTTTTATCGGGCACACCTACCATCTTGAACAGTGATGAGATGAATTTTCAGTTTTTCTTATGATCTCAGATTTAAAATTATTAAGGGGCCGTACTTGACTTATGTAACGGATTATATGCCCTCTTTGAGACCCCCTCCCTCTGTAACAAACCGTGACGAAATATTTGCCCCCCCCCCCTCTTACTGTACGTAATTTTTATTTTCCATAAATAATAATATTCAAATACCAGAATTTTAATCTTGTAATACTTTTAACATATAATCTCTTTTAAACAGAATAAAACAGTAATCCAGATACAAATTAAAAATTTATTAATTTATTTTAAACAAAAAATGTATTTTCTACTATAAAAGATGGCTTTTCAATGAAATAATTAAATTTTTAACATTATAGTGGAATTTTCAACATAAGAAGATACACTACTATCCAAAAAAGTTTCATAGTTTATATTTCAATAAAGAAAGACGAATTTTCAACAAGTAAAGATTTTTCATTCAAGAAAGAAATAAAAAATTATCTAAATTGTTGGGCCTTTATACTGGAAAACATCAATTTAAAAATAGTGGAACAGTCACATTTTAAGTTAAAAAAATTCATTTCTAAGTATGCTATCGAAAAAAAAATTCGCCTTTAATAAAAAACAAATAATAATTTTTAACAATATAGTTAAATTTTGACCAAAGTTAAAATTTCAACCAAAGGGGCAAACTTTTAACTACAAATATAAATCTTTAACAAAAAACAATGATTTCTTAACGAAGTGATTCAACCAAATCTTTTAAATAAAATAGTAGAATGCTCAAGCAAAGAAAATTTTTTTTACTGAAAAGTACATTTAAATGCAAAAATGAAATTTCTACTAAACCGGATGAATTTTAAAACCAAAAGGATAAATTTTCCAGTTGGCTTATTAAAATAAAAGTATGAATTTTTAAACAATAAATAAGTTTCTACTAAAAAAAAATTAACAAAATTCTTGAATTTTCTACCAAATAGTTGCCATTCTATTTAAAAAGATTAAAGTTTGCTACAAACAGATGAACTTTTATTTAACAAGAAAAAATTTCTAAAAAAGTAGTTGAATTTTCATCCAAAAAAGATTCTAGTTGATTTTTTAAGATCAAAATATGCATTTTTTAAAACAAAAAATAAATTTCTACGCAAAATTGAATTTTCAATTTAAAAAAAAAAACAGTTTTAAACGAAAAAGGATGACTTCTTATCAAAATAGTTAAATCCTCTTCCCAATAGTTGCATTTTTATCAAAGAAAGATGAAATTTGTACTAAAACCGACAAATTTTTTTTAAAGGTTAAACTTGCATCCAGAAAATAGGTCAATTCATTCTCCAACTCTAAAACATAAATTTTAAACAAAAAATTCAATTTTCTACGAAGTAGTAACAATTTTCAAAACAACAGTAGAATTTTGAACCAAAAGTATAACTTTTTATTCAAATAGTTTAATTTTGAACTAAACAGTTGAATTTTTATCCAATAAAGATGAAACTTCTGCTAAAGCAGGTGAACTTTAAAATCAAAAAGAGTTGCATGTTCAACCAGACCGTTTCATTTTTATTCAAGAAAGATGAAATTTCTTCTAAAATGGATCACTTCCTAACAGCAAAATCGGAATTGTAAACAATAAGTTTATTTTATGCTAAATATTCGAACTTTTAAACAAAAAGTATGACTTTTTAACAAGATTGTTACTTTTTAACAAGATTGTTACTTTTTCAACTAAACAGTTGCATTTTTATCCAAGAAAAATGATAATTCTACGAAAACAGGTGAATTTTGAAATTATGAAAAAAATAGTTGAATTTTCATTCAAAAAACTATTTTTTTTTAGGAAATAATTTAATTTTTCAATGAAGAAGTGCCATCTTTATCTAAGAAATATGCAATATTTCTACTAAAAAATATGATTTTTTAAATAGAAAATACAAATTTTTAGGAAAAATAGTTTTCATCCAAAAAAGATTTCAGTTCACTTATCAGCAAAGAAATATGAAATTTAAACACAAGTTAATCTTCTACAAAAATAGTTGAATTTGGAACCCAAAAGACGAATTTTCAACAATACAGTTGAATTTGCAACCAAAAAGAAGATTTTTAAAATCATTTTTAAAATCTTCAAGTAAAAGTTTTTGCGAATTTGTGAAAATTACGTACATGAGAGAAGAAACCCCTCCCCTCTACAGTAAAAAACATTGTAACAAAATGACCCCCCCCCCTTGAGCTGTTACTTAATTTAAGTACGGTCCCGAATCAGAATTTTTTTGTAAAAATCAGTAATAAAGTAATAAAAAAGTCTTAAATCTATTCAAGTACCTATCGATAAACAAATATTTAAAAAAAACCTAATTAATTAGAATAGCTGAAATATTCTATATCCAAAGAGGACGATGAACTGGTTTTTCCCGTTCATCATAATATATTCGAGGAAGGCAATCGTCAAAACGAAAAGAACAGTATGTTACTTTCAGAAGAATTATATATTATTTATAATAATCGTTTTCGTTTTATTATAACTTAAATCATGGTTCTAATTATCTCATATATATAAAAAGAAACACAGGTCAATAATATATCATCAATTTACGATTGCAACTCTTACATTAAAAACATGTAGCCAGGGATATACATAAATTGTAGAAAATAATTCAAACAGGAGATATAGATATCTCAATGAATATTTTGTGCACGAGTGCCATCGGAAATCTTCTAAAGCCTTAAATTCCGAATCGAGGCATACACGAGATGAATTTTGAAAAAGCACTTTTACAAAAAGCTCGAGTCGCATTCACCATAGGTGATTAAGAAGGACAAAACTCTAAAAAAAAAGCATGATAGCGTTAAAGCTCTCCAGAGATGGCAGGGCAGTTTTGAAATCTGAAGTTTGACCTTACTTTCTAAAAGGGGGCCTGACTTTAATAAAAGTAGAAAGACATGTCAGGTTCTAATGACAAATGCCTGCCTTGCCGTCATCGAGACTGCTCCAGAGCTCAAGTAATTATTCATGTCCGTACTAAATTAAATTTCAAGAAAATTCTACAAACTCAACACGGACACGAACCACTTACTCTCTGAGATAGCCTCGATGCCGGTAAGGCAGAAATTCATAATTAGAACCCGCCTTTCCTCTCTACTGATAAATATTAAAAAAGTAACAATTAGAAAATGAATGTAGTCAGCATGCTACACTCTGTGTCAATACTCTTATCAGAAGTCCAACGAGAAGTAGGACACTTTAGATATCTAAAGAATTAAATAATATCTGTATCGCTTTGTATAATTCTTATACTCGGAATTATATAGAAGAGAAATTCTTTTCGTTCATTACAGCTTTTAATATCTTTTCTTCAATATGATTACTCTCCCGTGGGAGCATTGCATCTTTAACATTCTTTAAAAGCTATCTCATAATACGTCATCCCAAGTTAGCGTGGCTCTTAAAATACATGGCAGTAATTAAAACGCATTTGGGATGCTTGCAATCGCAACAAACAAACAAAAATGGGCATACAAATTCCAGATGGAACACAAATGATTACGAAAATACTTTTACAAAACATACCTACAGAATTGCTAGCCGACCAAGTCGTATATCTCGACTTCTCGCCAACCGTAAAATCGACCTCTCACCTCGTTTAATTACACATTTAATACATTTTGTGCGTTACCCCAAGAACGTCCTATATATATTTTTTTCAACTCAAGAAACGAGTTGCTCGTTAAAAACAAAATCAACCAGGTCTTCCACAATTTAAAAAGTAAACCTCTCGTTCGTCGAATCATTCCCTTTACACATCGACTGTATAAAAGTTGTAAGTATAAAAAAATCTGTATTAAAAATTACAATTGCGAAGCAGAGTGAGAAGTTTGCATGCTATCGTGCAGGATCGAGTCACAATCTTTTCTTTTCTCTTTTTTTTCTACTTCGTAGTGGTTTCTGGTACTTCCAACTCGTCATAAACTTTCAGTAAGAAACGAAAAATTCTAGCATTTCAAAAGGATTGATCAGGCTAACTTGGGATATTGCATGTTTCACCTTCTCCAACTTAGCAATATTATAGAGTGTCTATAACTCAGAGAAAGAATCAAATTCAGAAGAACCGTGCGAGCACTACCGGCTGGAGTGATTATTATTGGAAAGTGCGCACCGATTTTTTTTCTCGATTGTAGAACTCGCACGGTTCGATTAAATTTCATTTTTTCACTTTATGGCCAGAGCTTGCGGTATTTTATTAACGTAGCTTTCACGAAGTAGAGCGACGCAATATTCCTCTGATCATGCTGCTTGGCTGGCTCATATTGGCGGCTTATCGTATCTTTCACTGCTCCAATTTAACTGAAAAGTTACAGAAAAATAGTAAATAATTATTTCACATACAGTTTAGGTGAGAAACTCTCAATATTCTTAGTATTTAAACTATTGTACGAAAAATTGGCACAAAAAAATACTAGTTTAGAGGGAAAGAAATTCCATAAATCGTGTGGACCTCAACTAATTGCTATTTAAATAAAACTAAACAATGCAAGAAAAAAACTTTGGAGAATAAACTATTTCAAACCAACAACTAAATTACAAAAAAAACGTATTCTCGTAGCAAAATTTTCAGCAACTTCCTTACTACTACGGAGTGAAAATTATAAAATTAATCGAATTATTTGGGCCCACGTATAAATTTTGCGTGTTTTGGCATTCGTAGAGTACAAAAAACTTTAAATCGGTTAATTAACTTCTGTTCGGTTTTTGGATTTCAAAATTTCAATTTTCGCTAATTAAAAAAAATGTATTGGTTCAAAACTTATGGCACACTTTTTGTACTGATAGTTTTTGCAAATCAACAGTAATGAAACAACAGAAAAAAATGTTTAATTAAAAAAATAAATAAAACGCAGCAAAACATTACTTTTGGATTGAGTTAAATAAAATATTTTTGTTTTTCTTTTTTTAAAAAGTAAAATTAATATTTCGAACCGTAAATTCCTTATGTTTGCATCGACAAAAACCTGCTATTATTTCGCTTTCAAGTAGACATTTTTTATCGCATTTTCGATTTTTTCTCCATGAATTAAGAAAGCTTCAAACACCTTAAAAAATTTGTTTCTACGAACGCAAAATAATTCTATGTACGTTTTATTCAAGGTGAAGAAATTGCAGGTTCAACATACCTATTAAATTTCTTTTTCAAAAAAGTATACATTTAACTCCAAAAAAACATGTTTTTTGAACATTATCAAAAAATTATAATTAACAAGAAAGGCGCAAAGCTTCATTTGCAAAATTCCCTGACATTCTTCCTGGGCATTTATATTTAAAAATCCTTATTCTGATCTTGTTACATTTTTAATATAGAATCTTTTATAAATGGAATAAAACAAGATAAGTTTTTAACTTTGTAATTTATTATTCTCATGTCTGCCACAGCATAATGTACTTTTAAAATGTGCAAAATTCACTAAAAGATACTACTTTTTTAACCGAAAGAGGGACTGAAATAAAATGAACTGTATTAATAATTAATAATTAAAATGGGTTGGAAAAAAATTCCAATGACTTTATTAAACTTTGAGTGAAATTAGAAGAATTTAAGAGAAATGAATAGATTTCGGCGAAATTCCTAAAAAATGAAGGCGTATAGAATAATTCACGTGAATTAAAAAAAAATAAAAAATATGAAATAATTATTTGTATTCAGTATGTTTGAAGAGTTTAGAACAATTCAAGGGAATCGAAAACGATTTGATAAAATTAATGTTAAATATTACCAAAAAAAATTCCATGGACCAGTAAAACTGGAATGAAATTAAAGAAATTTAAGGGAAATGAGAAAAATTTGACGAAATACATAAAAATTCAAGTAAACCTAAAAAAATTCCGTTAGTTTAAAATAATTCTCGAAAAATTCACAGAAATTTAAAACAATTTGATGAAATTTTGTAACAATTCAAGGAGAGTTTAAAATACTACACGAAAAACTAAACAAAAAACTAAATTACTAAACTAAATTTAAAATAAAATATTAAACAAAAAAATAAATTTAAAAAAATTAATTGAATTGAATTGAGTAGAAATGAGTGAATTTAGAAGAATTAAAAAATTCCAAAGAATTAAAAATAATATGCGATAAATTAATAGGAATGCAGGATGACTTCCAAAAACTTATTTTTAATTCTTTTCAAATCTTTCAATCACGAAATACCTCACTTATAATGAATACATTCTTTGAAATCCATTAAACTCTGATATTTCCTCAAATTCTAGCAAATTTATAAAATTTTCTTGAGAGCATTTCAAATATCTTAAAACCTTGTACGTAGTGTAAAATTTGTCAAATTCTTAGGAAATTCTCAGAAATTCTTTACAACAAAATACAAATATTTTAAAATCTCTTAAATACTTAAAAACCTTGAAAATTCCTTGAAACTTTTTAAATTTCTTGAAAATACCTTGAAATCTAATATATAAATACCCTACAATATTTCAAATAATCTAAAATCTTAAATTCCCTAAGATTTCTTTGAACTCTTTAAAAACCCTTCAAATTGTTAAAAATACACTAAAATCTTTCGAACTCTTTGAAATTCCTTTAAAACATTGAAGTTAATTTAAAAATTCCTTGGAATCTTTTAAAATATCCTTAAATCTGTGAAATTATTTGAAATCGTTGGAAAGACCTTGTAATATTTGAAAATCTTTCAAATCTTTCAAAATCAAATTACATCAAATCTGATATTTTGGAAAATTTATTAAAAACCCCTGAGTGCATTCGAATTACCCTTAAAATCATTGAAATATTCGAAAATCTGATAAAATACCTTGGATTCTTTTAAAACACACTAAAATATTTGGAAATCCTCGGATATCTCTTAAAACTTTTTAAACCTCCTAAAAATGCCTTGAAATTTTTAAAACCAATTAAAGATTCCTTGCAATTTTCTTTAATCTCTGGATAGTTTTTACAGTTCTTGAAAATTCCTTTGGATTTTTAAAAATAGTCTAAAACAGTTATTTTGGAATCCCTTGAAATTATTGAAATTCATTTTAAAAGTATTGGATTATTTTAAAATACTTTAAAATATTTCCAAAGAATTCAATAAAATTCAGAAATAGGTATAGATCAGAATTCAATAGTGGTTTAACCCATGGGTTAGTTTACTGAAACGGAAAGCGAGTAACTTTTTTTTTAAAGTGACTAAAAAATGATTCGAGAACAAAAATGCTCAAATCCAAAACCCGATCAGAGAGAGTAACAATGCTGTTTTTTTTTTTACTTTTGCGAAGGCCAACCCACACATTTTTTTCCTTCAACCCAAACGATTCGATTAATTTTAGAATTTTCACTCCCACCATTTTTGTCTCTTCTAATGATTTTCTCGCCAACAATTTAACTTTTCCAAGCTAACAAAAAAAACATTGAGATATGAGGTGCACAAGATTGTCGTTTCTGAAATGGAACGCCTCGATATTTTTTTCGAAAAATGCAACTCAATCTTTACAGCACTTCAAAAGGGAAAAACATGACTAATTGGACACTAAAGTGCGGTTTAATATTTTCTAGAAGAATAATATGTGATTTACAAAAAATTGGTATTTCCTTTGCAAAAACGCCTAAATCTTAACTCTAATTTTTCCATCCTACGACTCAAATCAAGTTTCATGAAATCCATGATTGGATGTGATGATATTAATGAGAATTTCATGACAGAATCTTTTACGACAATTGCAATCGGAACTGTATCCAAATTATTTTAGCTTATTGAGGAAATTCATGAAATGTTTATTTTGAAACACAAAAAATTATTTATTGAATCCAGTTCTGATTTTAACATAGCAGCAGGGTAAAATTGTTCGATCTAGCAGCGGAAGCATGTCAAGGAATGAAGTGACGAGAAAAATAACCAGGAATCAATAGCGGTGTAAAGCTAACAATGATACAACAAAACTTATCGACATCAACATACCGATAATGATAAAATGGCTAATTAGATGCATCTATAATATTTAATGGAAGAAAAAAAAGGAACAAGCACCTAAAATTTACCTGCTGGATCAGGCTAAGCACAGCTTGAATATGAAAAATCTACTAGTGTTTCAAATGTTCGTCATATATAAAGAATGATTTCTGATTTATTTTAGACCAAACTCGATAAGCAATTTTGAAAAAAGGTATAACGAACATATGAATCACTCAAGATACTAACGCTGAGCCCCATTGCAATATTCCGTGTAAAATTTAAATTGATGAAAAAAAAACTAGCAGAAAATCTTCAATAACTCACAATGAAAACTACTTTGCATGAAGTTATATTATACCAAGATAAATAAAAACTGTATGAATAGACAGATACAATCTTAAAATTGTTTTCCCGTTATTTGAGTTGATAAAAAAATCTTATTACAATTGTAATTTAAGGTTGAATAGCTATTAAAAAATGTGATTGATTGAGAATAGTGCAAATAGGACGAGAAGCTGTGAATGCCTTGTAGTCTCATCTCGGAGACTGTAATCATGTCATTCCGCATTCACAATTGGAAGAACATTCCTGTTGTTTCCCAAAAAAGAGCTAATCATAAGGAAAAACTAATCAAAACTAAGAAAAATAAGTGGTATGATTATCACTTAGTCGTGCAGTATTACAACGGTAACAACTTAGGATATTGTGCGACTCACCGCATCTAAATGTTGTTCCAATTGTGTACAGTTTCTTATGTTCATTGGTTTCGCTTTCTACTTTTTGGCTTTTCTAAAATATGATAAATGCAAGTATGATCGAATGTGTTGCGATACACTCTGCAAGCTCTATTTTTTTTTTTTTTTAATGAAATGATAACTAAAGAGACCATAGAATCGAGCTTCATTAAAAACTAGGACTATATTCTTTCTTGTTTTCGCTTATTACTCTAAGCGAATCCTAACATGTTCAGCAGAAAAGAAATATGAAAGTTTTCAGATGATAATGCACTAGTTACAGTGGAAATGTTCAACTACAAAATGATTCTTTGTTCTGCCAGCGAGAGAATGATAAATCGATGAAAATGAAATGAGAATATGATTTGCAAGTCATTCGATGATCTGAGAAGTTGATCCAATATTATTCTGCTTTTGAATGTATTATAGAAACAGTTTAATTCTATAAAGTTCTAATATAAATATTAAAGAATGTAGAATTCTCAATTTGATAATAAACTAACACTAGGAAGTTTAATTTCACACTTAAATTTACCCAACTTCACACATTTTAAAAGAAGATAAACTTATATAATTTGTAAAAGAAACGAGACGCAATTTAATATAAGCCTACCTTTATTTTTATTGAATAGATTGTAAAACTCTCATATCTAGAAGATTTAGATTTTTCTTTTAAATTCCACACTTTAAAAAAAACTCTCGGCTATTTCGTGATTTATTTATTGTAATTTATTAGATAAATAACGCACACAACGTTACGAAAAAAATGTTTCTTCCAACTTATTTGGATTTTATTTCTATAACTATCGACACTTTAATATTTAGTCTAATTTTGTTTACCACTTCTTTCTATTTCAAACATGAAAGAAGTATTTGGCTATTTCGTTTCCTATATAAAAAAAGTGGTGTAACGGTATGTCTTGAAAATTTCGAAATCATTGTTTGGATTTTCATTTCTTGATGCTGTTGAATTTAAAGTTTTGAAAGTTAATTCTAAAAATAATCCGTTTTAATAATAAAGAAATAATAGAAAATCTTATGCAAATTAAGAACAATTTGTGTTTTTTAATACATTTTCGCGGTTAAATTAAAATATTCAACAAAGGATTTTAATACAACTTCATAAAATTGGAAAGAAGACTTTAAATTTCTAAACAAAATTGTGTTGCGTTACATTTTTGCACCAAAAATTACCATTCTCAAACAAAAATAATTATCAAGATTTCCATTTTTGCAACAATTTTAGCTTGTATTACATTTTTACGCCGGAAATGGGTACTTTTAATAAATGAATTATTAGATTTCTCAATTTATATTTTTCAGTTTTGCTGGCGTTTATAGAAATGGGTACTTTTATAATAAATGAATTATTAGATTGCTCAATTTATATTTTTTAGTTTTGCTGGCGTTTATTGCAACGTTTATTACAATTTTAGGTGTAGTTCAAATAAGATTTAAAATTCTAAAAAAAATTCTGCTATGCTATGTTAGTGTTTTACGTCCAAGTTTATTGATATTTTTAAGAAATAATTTATTAAATTCAAAAGAATATTTAAAATTGTCCAACCTTTTTAAGCTATGTTGAGGTTTTTTACTTTAAATTGGTGTTTTGAAACAAAATACATCAGATTTAAAACCAATAATTTTGGTTTAAAATAATAAATTTTTTATTTATTATTATCAAAAATTCATCAGCTTTCAAATATTAATAATTATTAAAATAATTTTAGGTTGCGTTTGCGTATTACATCGAAGATTGTTTTTTTCAGACAAAAACTATATTTGATTTTAAGAAAACTTAGAATCTTTTAACAATTTTGAAATATGTTAGTGGCTCACGTCCGAAATTGATATTTTTAACCTTTTTAAAACTGATTTTAAAGAAGATATACAACTTTTAAAGCCGTTTTAGGTTACATTAAGGTTTTGCAAAGGAAATCGGTATTTTTAGTAAAAATTCAATCGATTTCAAAGAAGATTACAATTTTTTTATTAATTTAAAGTTGCTTTAACATTTTTATCAGAAATAGATTATTTTCAGTTATTTAAAAAAAGAATGATTAAATTTCGAAAAATATTTATATTTAGGGAAAATATGTTATGTTATTTTAGTATTTTTTGTCGTAAATCAGTATTTTTCATTTAAAAAGTCATAAGATTTTCACAATTTCATTCAGAATCACTAATTTCACATTTTTTGAACAATTTATGTCATGCTGGTGTGTTTCATTGGTAATCAGCATAGATTTCACAGATTTCCAATTCTGGAACAATTTTATGTTATGTTGTCATTATTCTCAACGGTAATAATTTTTTTTTAAATAAAAAATATAATTTTAAAGGAAGACTTACAATCTTAAAAAAAGTTTTATTGTTAGTAGCTTTCGTCTAAAATTGCTATTGTTAATAAAAAAATCATTATATTCTAAAGAATATTTTGAATTATTGATCACAAGTCTCCTTTAACGCTTTTTACCGGAAATTGGCTATTTTTAACAAAAATCCCTTAATTTCAAAGAATATTTATAATTTAGAGAGTTTGCGTTTTTCATTAGACACCGATATACATAGATTTCGAAGATTTACAATTTTTCAACAAGTTTAACTTATGTTAACATTTTTTCGCCGGTAATTGCTTATTTAAAACAAAAAAAATCATGCTTAAAGGTAGATTTTCAATCTTTCACCATTTTTTTGTATGTTATGTTTGTTTTTCATCTCAAATTACCATTGTTAATAATAATTCATTAGATTTAAAAGAATATTTGTACAATAATATGACATGATAGCGTTTTTTAACGGAAATCATTTATTTAAAAAAAGCATTTTACCTTAAAAAGTCAAATTTAGTTTTAAACAACTTCAGGTTATGTAATCAAGTTTAATCAATTATCAAAAATATTAACATTGCTTCCCTTTTCTATTATTTTGAATGATATGAAATATAAGATTTTTTTAATAATTCTAATTTTATATTTTAATTTAAAAAATTGCATGAGACAAAAAAAATCGGACGCGTATAGCGCTTGCTTCTTTTCTATTTCTTTTTAAATCTCAGAAGACAAGAAACGAAATTAGAAAAGATTTTCGAAAATAAAATAAAACTTAAAGAAATGTTCGCTATCCTTCTAAAAGGACGTTGACATTAAAAGACGCTTTCATTTTGTACCAAGAACAAATAGAAAAAAAAGAAAGTTTGGCAACGATCCTCAGTTATAAAATAAATTGTTTGCAAATTATTCGACACAGGTTCTTTTTTTTAACTACCTAAAAAATAATACTTTTCTGAAATATTTCAACAAAAACTACGAATAAGAAAAATTAGATTAAAAAAGTTTTTATATTTTTGAGTATTTCATAATTTAACTCCATCTTTTCATACGATTAAATCTAAACAAAATTTTCAACAACTTGAAAACTGTAACTTTTATTTCGATATAACAGTTATTCTGAGCTTTTGTCAATGCCAATTGAAAAAATACATATTATTATTCTTCCTTTAAATCTGCATTTTAGAACAAATGTTATGGTGCAATTTTTGTCCTTTATTTGCTAAACTTATTGTAAGCCTTAGAAAAACACCCCTAAACTTTCCCACAACGACGATGATTTATTAACTTAAAATACGCCCTGAAAATTAAACTTATTTTTATCGTGTATTTCTAATATGAAAAGTTCATAATAGAATTCAGAAATTATTTTATGTACATGTGGATTCCTAGTCAATTTATGAAACGGAATATTATTAAACTATTACAGTAGACAATTTTTAAGATATAACTACCAAGTGTATATTTCTCTTCTTCTAAAAATTCAAAATATTACAAGTAAAAAGCAGATTTCTTGTCATTTCACGATCTAATCGAGGAAATTGCTAGGTACAATTTTAAAGTATTATAACGTTAAAGAATCTTATATTTCGCTTAAATCCGAGCAATTCCAGAAATATCCTACAACTTTCAAAATTTACCATAAAAAGTATAACTGATCATTATTTAATAAACCAGAAATTGAATTTCTATCGAAATAATCGAAAACTAAAGAAAGTTTTTGGTGGACGTTCATTTTTTCAGGATATCTTATCATCTTTCTTGTATATTCTATATGAGATACTATTTCCTTTTCAGCGAACTTGGTACGCTGCTTCAGTAAATGTGCATATATATAAGAAAAAAATAGGCAAACTATGACCAAAGTTCAAATATGAAACTTACTTTTTCTTGAGAGTGAAAAAGCTTCGCCGCTTGGTTTCGGCTTGCGTAGGTGCAGGCAGTGTATGTGCTCTGGATGTACTTGCACCTGCTGTGCCCTGTGCGGCTTGATTCAATGCCGAAACCCATTCTTGCATCTCTGCATCATCTTTGGCCTGGAACAGGAAGTCGGCGCCATTCTGCGACCTATAAACAAATGAAAAGCCAGTTTAGATTATTTTCAAGAAGTAAAAACGCTTTTAAATATCTCAAATAAAAATCACAATTCTCAAGTTTAAAACGACTCTAACGAGTAACCAGTTTTTGTGCAAAAAAAAGTAATCAGGATGCCGCAAAACTTGAAGAGCAAATTCTAATCTTGTAACATTCTCAATATAGAATCTTTTATAAATGGAATAAGATAATTAAAAATTTTAATTGATCAGTTTTTAATTTATTATTCTCAGGGCTGAAACAGTATAATTTACTTTAAAACAGTGAAAAATGCATCAAAAGATACTAATTTTCGACCCAAAGAGTGACTAAAGTTGAATGTGACTAATGTTTTCTTGAACTTAAAATATTTCAAAAGATTGAACTCAAATCCACAAGAATTCAAGTTAAATTCAAAATAAATGCAAAAAATTTCCATAAACTGCATTCAAATTTGATGAATTTAGAGGAATTTAAGCTAAATGAAAAGAGTTCGGAAAAGCTTAAAAAAATTAAAGGTATATTAGGAAATTCAAGTAAATTGAAATTCGTTCAAAAATATGAAAAAATTCAGTAATTCTGAAATGAGCTTAGAAAAATCCAAGGGGGTCGAAAAGGATTTGACAACATTCCTGAGAATTTAAAGTAAGTTCAAAGACTTAAAGATGAATTAAACAATAATTATTTTAAAAAACTCATTCCATTGAATAGAATAGTGTGAATTTAGAAGAATGCAAGCGAATTAAAACATTTCTAAACAATTCCAGAGAATTTAAGATAAAAGATAAATCAATAAGAATCCAGGGTGAATTCCGAAAAATATTTGAAAACCTCTTCAAATCTTTTACACCCTACGAAATCCCAATTCTTATGAATAGATTTGTTGAGATTTATTGAAATGTTACAAAATCCCGTGAAAATCAATTAAATCTGACATTTCCGGAAATACTGGAAAATGTATTGAAATCTCTTGAAAGGTTTCCAAATCCCTTAAAAGCATTTAAATCCCTTGAAACTTTTTAAAGTTATTTAAATACCTTGGTATTTTTTTAACATCGTAATACCTTAAGAATCTTTTCAAATTCATTCAAATGATGGAAATCCATTCAAAATTGTTTGGACATTTTTAAGTATCCGAAGATCTTCTAAATTCTTGAACATCTATTAAAATATAATAAAATCCCGTAAAATCACATGATATCTGATGATTGGGTTCTTCGGAATTCTGATGGATCCCGTACAATTTTTTTTTAATATCCCAGAACCTTACGGATTCTACAAAATCTATCCATATCTCCCGAAATTTTAGGAAATTCTTTAAACCCTCCTTGATTTTTGTTTCAAAAATTTAAAATCATTTAAATAATTGGAAATTCCATTAAAATTGTTTTATCCCTTCATAAAGCATTGGAATCTTTTTAAATATCATAATATATTTCAAATCGATTAAAATCCCTTGCAATTTTGTAAAGTTCTAAAAAATTACTTGGAATATTTTTAATTAGGTTAAAATATAAAAAATACTTTGAGAGTACCTTAAAATCTTTTAAACGCTCTTGAAAATTCCTTGGAATATTTTTAAATGCGCTAACATATTACAATTGCTTTGAAATTTTTGAAAATTCCTTGAAATATTTGAAACACCTTGAAATCTTTTAAAATACCTTAACATTTTTTAAAGCTCTTGGAAAATTTATTGATCTTTTAAAACTTGTAAAACTTTTAAAAATTCCTTGGAATTGTAAAAAATACACTAAAATCTTTAAAAACCTTTGAAATACCCTTTAAATGATTTAAATCTATTACAAATGTGTTAGAATCTTTTAAAATGCTTGAAAAGATTTAAAAATAATTCAAGAAAATCCAGAAATAGGTACGGACCTGAGTTCAATAGTGGTGAACCCTATAAGGTAACTTTTTGAAAGATAATTTACTAATGAGATCTTTGTATTTTTGATTATTCTTGACAGTTTCTTAAAGTGTTTCTTACAGAAATTTTCTGGCTTTTGTCACTTTTCGAAAACCCCTGACTTTTCCAGACCAACAATATTCCGAATTTTATCCTGAGTAATTCGAGTTTCTTTTAGCAAAAACTGAACTCAATTTAATTTTGATGAAAGCTGAAACTTACTTCACTCGGAAGACGTGCTTCTTCTTAGTGTAATCGCTTGCTACGACAATCGTAGCTCCTCTCAGATCCAGGGAAGCTTCACCTTTGTAGGGTTGATCAGGAGCAGATTTGTATGATTTTTGGTCCTTATACGCAACCAAATTTTGTCCTCTTACAACCATGTAAACTTTGTCCCAAGACCTATTAGATGCCTTCTTCGTGGTGCTTTCCCACTCGTGTTTCCTCACCAGCGTTCCTTCAAATTCATCACCAGTTGGACTTCTTTGTTCTGCGAAAAAAAATCTCTCTTTAAAGAAAACTTACCCTCCACTGAAGGTCAAGAATTAAAAATTCGAAAAACATTTGCTATAAGCGATTTCTTGGCGAATGCTGGTGCCATCGTGATAGTGAAATAATGCGGATAATATTAGTAAATCCAATAATGATCTTCCTAAGACTATCAGTATAAATAAAACTAAAGTAGCAATAATTAATCAACAAGTAAAAAAACTTAACATGAAAACACTACTCGCTCGTGGAAAATCTGAAATGTTTGATTAGGGATTAGCAACAAGTGTTTGATGAAATTGATATCCTCATCCAATGAAGATGTTGATCTAGTCTAAAAGCCTGAAAATAAATGACATAAATAGTGAATGAGAGGAAATATATCTGGAATGCTCTTCTCGTCGAAAGTCCTTCCTGAAAACTTCTTTGGGGATTAAAAACACAAGTTTTAACAGGGTGGCCGAAAAACTTAATTTTTAAAATTCCCTGACTTTTTCTTGTTTAACGTTTCATTTGCCCTGATAATTAATAGTTAAAGACCAAGAATCTAATCTTGTAAAATTTTTAATATAGAATATTTTATAACTGGAATAAAATAGTTTTAAATTTATTATTCTCAGGGTTGACACAGCCTAATTTATTTGCAAAAAAAGAGAAAAAAGACCTATTTAAACCGTACAAGTTTCCCAAAATGAACTAAAAGTGACTAATGGGCTTTTGAATTTAAACAATTCATAGGACTTTAAAACAATTTAAATTAAATTCTAAATAATTTAGATGAACTGGTTAATATTAACAAACACAAAAAATTTCATGTATTTCAATATAAGTGGAGTGAATTTCGAGGAATTCAAGAGAAATGAGAAAATTTCGATGAAATTCATCAAAATTGAAGGTAAATTGAAAAAAAAAATCAAGTTAAATGAAAAATATATAAAAATATAAACAATTCATTGAGTTCAGTAAGATTGAAAATAGTTTAGAAAAATTAAAGGGAATGCAAAAGGATTGAATGAAATTCCTAAGAATTCAATGTGAATTTAAATGACTTCAAAATGAATTAAAAAATGCAATTTTTTAATTCACTGAATTGTGTAGGATAATTTAACAAGAATTTTGGGTAAATTTCAAATGCACTTAAATGAAATGTAAAAAATTATTTAAAATCTGTTAAAATATTTTTAAAAAAATACGTAATTTCTCATTTATTGCGAATAAATTCATTAAAAATCCATTAAAATATTATAGATTCTTGTGAAATTGTGTGAAATTGTATGAAATTTGATATTTCCTGAAATACTGAAAAATTTATTAAAATGCCGTGCGAGCTTTTAAATTCACTTAAAATCAATGAAATCCTCGGAAATATAATGAAGTCTGTTGCAATTTTTTTTTTAATATCCTAAAACCTTATGTATCCTACATCATTCAATATCTTTCGAAACTCTAGGAAATTCATTAAAACCCATGAAAATATTTTTAAATAAAAAAATCCTTAGAAATTCTTTGAAAGTGTCTAAATGTATTTTTAAAGCTCTTGAAAACTCTTGGAAATCTTTGAGAATGCCCTTAAATATTTTAAATACTTTCGAAATATTTTGAAAACACTTGAAACCTTTTTAATCTCTTCAACACCCATTGGAATTAAGAAATACCCTAGAATCCTTTTTTCCCTTTTGCAATCCCTTTAACTTTGAAATCCCTTGGAACTGTTTTAAATCTCTTAACAAATTTTAACGTTCTTGAAAATTTCTTGGATGCTTTAAAAATACCCTATAACCCTTTGAAATCCCTTTAAATTATAGAAATCTATAGAAAATGCTTGGAAAATCTTTTTAAATATCCTAAAGTATTTCAAATCCTTTGAAATCTTTTGAAATTACTTGACAATTTGAAAAGTACTTGAAAATATCTTGGAATTTTTAAAAATATCCTAAAATCTTTTTAATTTTTTTTCGATCCCTTCATGGAACCTCATGGGAATCCCTTGAGAATGCCTTGAAATATTTTAAAATACCCAAAAATACTTTAAATCCTTTGAATTATTTTAAGGTCCCTTAAACCTTTGGAATTTAAAAAAACACTCAGAATTCAAAATCCTTTAGAATCCATTAAAATTAATTAAGCCAGTTAAAAATATGAGAAATATTTTTAAATACCCCACAATATTTCAAAAGAATTCAAGTAAATTTAGAAATAAGACCTGAATTCAATGGTGGTTAAATCGTGGATTAATTTATTGAAAGACAAATGACTCGAGTGACATTTTCCTTTAAAAAAATGACTAAAAAGTAATTTGAGAAAAAAGTGACTTAAAGTGCTTCTTACAGTAAAACCACCCAATTTTGACACTTTCTTCAAAATCCCTGGCTTTTCCCTGATGTTCAGGTTCCTCCTGCCCTGTGGCCACCCTGGTTTAGAAAGCAGGGATAAAAAAAGCTTACCAGAGAAACCGTGTTCGTCATCGCTCACACCACTGCGATCTAAGCTTGGGGACTTAGCCGTTTTTTTCCAGCGGAAGCTTCGGAATGGTGATTTGCTGCGACTGCGTTCCTTGCGTCTCAAAGTACCAGACTCAGATCCGCTTCCACCCTTGGGAGCTTCATGATATGACAACACACATATAAATGATTTGCAAGCACTACTACTTACTTTCATGTCTTCTAGATCATGATATGGTTCATAGGGAAAACTTCGAATATCCCCGAGTTTCTTTATTTTTACTTATTTTAACAAATGCATTCCTTACAGACTTGCAAAATATACACATGCCACATGCTCATGCAATACATAATCTCAACTATACTATTTCTACTCTTCTCAACGTATCTAACTACAGATAAAAAATCTAATTGTAAATTGATTGTATTTTAATATCATTTAACTTGTATATTTAATTTAATAATCAGGGTATTTTTAGGAAATATTCTTTTATTTTTTCCATTCTGAAATTGTTCACGTAAAGGTACACAATTCTTCAACAAAACTTGTTGAAACTTCTTCAGTGATTTTTCGAGGCTCATCCCTAAAAACAATTTATTTTAGAAAACAAATTTGAAAACAGAATTGCCAAATTGTACATGATTGAGTTCGCTCTCGTGCAAGAAGTTATTATTTACGTATCAACATAATTTGAACAACAAAACAAACAAAAAAGAGAATAACTGTTTAATTTATGCAATAATACCAATATAGAAATGAAAGTTCGTCCTGTATAAGGGCATATATGACGTCTTCGTCAAAATGAGATTATTGGCTAAAAAAATTAGACAAATTCAAATACACATTGTGACAAAGGGGTTTTTTATAATGTCATCTTTTCAATTTATTTTAAAATATTTGGAAGTTCTTACCATTTATTTCAAATCAAAAACTATAAATCTGTTTTTATTTCGTTATTTTAATTGCAAGGGCTGCCACAGCTAAATTTGCTTTAAAAAAGTGAAAAGGTGACCTATTTAAACCGAAAAAATTACAAAAAGTAACTAAAATTGACTAAAAGTTACTGACGTGCATTAATAATGTGATTACTGTTCTTTTAAATTTATAGAGTTCGATAAAATTGATCAAAATTCCTGAAATTCAATGAAACTAATAAAAATTCAGAGCGAATTATGAAAAAAAATAATAATAAGTTCCATTTAATTTGGTAGAAATCAGCAAATTTAGAAGACGTCAAGAGAGTTTACAACAATTCAAGTGAATGATAAGAGTTTAGGATACAATAATAATAAATCAAATATACTAAAAAATAAAGAATTAAATTAAATTCAAGCGAATTTAGACAAATTAAATGGAAAGGAGCGGAATTCGATAAAATTAATACAATTTTTATTTAAAAATCATTTAAAAATTTAATTTATAACATTTTAAATGAATTGAAAATAATACAAGGGACTTCAAAAGAGTTTGATGGAATGCTTAAGAATGCCAACATATTCCATTGATTTCAGAAAAATTGGGGTGAATTAAGAAGACTTTAAGTGAATTCAAGAAAATTTGACGAAATTCATATAAAATAAAGATAAATTAAAAATAAATCAAGTAGATAGAACAGAATTTTTGAAATCTAAAAAAAAGTCAACTGAATTCAAATAAGTAGAGGGGGGGAGGTAAATATAATTAATTAATAAGAATCTGATTAATTGAAAGAAGTGACTACAAAAATATTTATTTTTTAAAGAAGAGACTAAAAGTGACTTAAGGAATTCTGTGGCATGCTTGTTAATTCAAAATTTAAATCATCGTCCAAAGTTAAATAATGTGCCCCTCGTAAGAAATAAAAATATTCTTCCTCTATATTCACGGAATCTAATAAAAAATTTTTATCAAAATTTTGAGGATTAAATTCAGCAGTGATTTATCTCAAAATAATAGTTTTATGTTTTTTTTTTTACATTGAAAGTAAAAGTATCTGTTGTGTCGAAAAATCCTTGACAGAAGTTTCTACTATCAATACTCAGCTAGTACCTATTATATATGAACGAGTCCCAAATTGGTCAGGCATTGCAGTACAAAATACTCAAATGCATGAATTATCATTGAAAGATTACAAAGGAAAATATCTCGTTTTTACATTTTATCCCTGACTTCACTTTTACTTATCCAACCGAATTGATTCAATTTAGCGACCGTTTTGAAGAATTTAAAAACATAGGTACGGAGGTTTTCATTTTTTAGAAATAAAAATCGTTAAAATAATTACGTTTATTTTGGAGTAGATTTTATGTGATTGCAGATACATTTTTTAAAATATTAATAACTTTAATTTTCGTTGATGTATTTTTAAAAAACATTTTATTTCAATGAAAACCAAATTTCAATGAATTTTGAATTTTTTACTCAATTGAGTCATTTTCACATGATTGCAAATGAATAATAATCTAAAAGTATGTATTTCGAGACAATTTAAAACTTGTTCATAATAAAAATAATTCAAATTTTCAAGAGATAAAATGTAGCAGTTTAATTATTTTACTGTACACATTTAATTAGGAATTTATTTAAAAATTAAAAGAAAGTAACATCAAATAATTTAATTAGCAACTAGTCGTTTTCTTTTGCATAATATGCTCAACAACAAAATATGTACTTATTTCAAGGTGCTGAAGTCGTTGCAGTATCAACAGATTCGTAATATTCTCATTTTGCTTGGTCAACAACTCCTCGCAAGCAATGAGGACTGGGGGAAATAAATATGCCATTATTATCAGACAAGAATCACAAAATTTCGAAAGATTTTGGAATATTAAGACGAAAAATCCGGAAATCCATTAAGAGTTCTATTCGTCATAGATAAAACACAAATTATGCGACACGTTACAATAAATGAACCTGCAATTCCCAGATCAATTGATGAAGTTTTAACAGTAATTTAAGCTTGCCAATTTGTTGATACACATGGAAACATATGCCCCATCGGACCAAAGAAAAAAGCACAAATTTCGACAATGTCGAACGACCGAGCAGATTTGTTCAATATTTTATAAATTAAATTTTAAAGATTAAACACTCACGAAACTTAAAATCCATTGAAGCAATTAATCTCATAGGATTGTATTTTTGCCATTTTTTTAATATATTGCTAAATTGGAACCATGCGTGGCGGCATCATACAATGCAACCGGAATTTAGAAATGATTTTGGAAAACAAATTTTTCGTTACTTTCTAAACGAAGTAACTATTTCTAAAACAAAAAACTAAAAAAAATTAAGAAATTGTAAATCTTCCAGTAGTGGCAGTCGGAACTAGGTATATATATAAACAATTTTAGAAAGAAAAAATTAATTTCCGGAACCAGAGAGATTTATGGACCATTATCAGAAAATTGGAGTTATTCTTAACCCTGAAATTCAACAATTTCTAAATTCTATAGAAACACATTTAGAAAGAAAAAAATTAATTTTTAAACTGAAAGTTTAACTATTTCAGTGTAGGGATCATCATTGTAGTAAAAAATCCACCTCTTTGGTTCAAAATCCAACTATTATTAGTTGAGAATCTATATTTTTTGCTAAAAATTGTATTAAATGCTTGAGAATTTGATTATTATTATTATTATTGCTATCATGAAAATTCAACAATTTTGATGAAAAAACATTCTATTCGGTTGAAAATTCGCCTTTTCAGGTTGAAAATTCGATTTATTCGATTCATTTTTTTTTCTTTCAACTGTTTTTGATTCACAATTAATTTATTTTTTGTTCGAAGTATCAAGTATCACATCTTTCATTGTGAACTTATCGTTTTTGCAATTTTTTTAAGATTCATCATTTTTGTGCAAAATACATCTCTTTCTTTGAGAATTGAACTATTTTGCTGAAATTGTTTTTTGTTGTTGTTAAACATTAATTTTTTTACTGGAAATGTATCTGTGTTCCATTTTTAGAAGAAATCATTTTAGATGCAAATTGAACTATTTCATACCATTTTTAGTTATAAATATATCATTTTCGGTTAAAAATTCAACTGTTTAACATAAAAATTATCTTTTTTCGATGAAGATTCAACTATTTGATTGAAAATTCATGGATTTTCTTGTAAAATCATATTTTTTTATAATTTTTTTTTTTAATTCTTCTTAAGTATTGCAAATGCAACGTTGGTTTATTTATTCACAGATTTAACGTTAGTTTATTTTTTAAATGAAAATTAAACTATTTGTTTGGAAATTTATTTTTGTGATTTGATAATTCATGTATTTTGTTCAATATTCGTCTTATTTGGTAGAAATTTAATCTTCTTGCTTGAAAATTCATGTTTCTGTTTACAAATCCAACCAATTATTTGAAAATCCATAATTTTAGTTGAAAATTCGTATTTTTATGAACAATTACTTTTCAACCAATGATTTGATTAAATATTCCATTTTTAGTTTGAAATTTATCTTTTTTAGATGTACATTTATATTTTTTAGATGTAAATTCATCCATTTTGCTGAAAAATTGTTTTTTGTTCGATAAACATTAGTTTTTATCTGAAAAATGAGTGATTTTATTTTTGGTTAAAAATGTATCTTTTTTGTTTCAAAAATTCAACTGTTTGTTTTAAAAATTCATATTTTTTGGATGAAAATTCAACTACTTGTATGAAAACTGGTGAATTTTCTTGAAACCTCGTTTTTGTTTGTCAAAAGTTAATATTTCTGTTTTAAAATTCATTTTTTTACTTCTGCAAATTTAACGACTTGGTTGAAAGTTGAACTCGTTTGTTAAAAATTACTTTTTTTTTTATTTAAAGTTTCATCATTCTAGTTGAAATTTGAACTATTTTGTTGAAAATTCATGTTATTTGGCGACAATTAATTTTCTAACTGAAAATTTAACTATCTGATATTTGAGAGAAAATTGATTTTTTATGATCTGCAAAAGTGGATCATTTTGATCGGAAGTTGATAATTAGATTTTCACGTAACGGTTATAGATCTCGAAATTTACTGCTTATTTCCCTTAGTACATTATTATTTTTAGAATACAAAAGCAACTGAAAAGTAATGACAGTTACTTTGTTTTTGAAAAAGTTACATTTTGAATTAGTAACGATAACGATAACTGGTTACTTTTAAAAAGTAACTTACCCATCACTGATGAGTTTACACGAGCATTGTTAATCTATAATAAATTCGGTACCGATAGGTCGGGAGGGTCAATTTTCAAACAATAATTTTTTAATTTGCTCTTAAAATTATTTTGAAAAGTTAACTATCAAAGAAAAATGTAAATTTCTCAAACGCGCCAGTAGAATTTGTTGATTTTTTACACTTACTTGACGGAGTCGATTGGACTTTTTGATATTTTGGCGATGTCGGTGTGCGAAGTCGTGTTTCCTCTTCCAGGGAAGTGAGTCTCGTGCGGTTCTGACCATGCACTACGCCACACCAATTATTAACATGCGATTCGCTCGAACAAAAATTGACTTACTACGTTTAAAGTGTCACAGAAAATTATGTTCTTTTATCAATTTTGGTCTCGAATTTTTACTCGAACCATAATTTTCCATGAACCTTTCAAAATTCTCATCATATCTAGTCAGTCGAACGACTGTATACAGAATTGATTACAATGCAAAATTGTATTATTGTGATATTAGAAAAAAAAGTAAAATAATATTTGGAAACGTGAAAACAACTAGAGGAAAAAATGAACAGATCAATGAAAGAAAATGAAAGCTTTATGTTTGAATGTTAAGATTGAATGAATGAAGATTTTACGATAAATTTGTTAGATGTAAAACAGACTTTTGTATTCAAATATTAAAATATAGACAAAAACTGAAATATTTTGAAACATGCAAGCTTACCTTCTTCTCTAATGAAAATGTGTAAGTTGCAACGAATGTACTATAAAAAGTGTCACATGATATTTCGATACTTTGAAAAGTTACAGGAAATAGCAAGCGATTATGTAGAATTTAGGAACGTGACTTTGTACCTTAGCATATTTTTACAGTGATCTGAGATACTTTTAAATTTTATACATTTCTCAAGCCTTCATCATACAACGTCACATTCTTCTTTATTTCTAATTTTGCAGAAAGCTCAGAGATGAAAATGAGCAATCGAGTAACACCGTCACCTGTATAAAAGCAGAAGGTCGTTGTAAATCTGCTGAAATACCTATGATAACATTATATTATCGAAGGAAAATATACAACGCAAGTAAGTAAAATCAGCTTTTCAATTACTCTCGATCCAAGGTTCCACCACCGGAGTTATACATTTTATTGGTGCCGAGTTCCGCAATATATTCACATATTAATAGTGCTGCTTATACAGGGGTGAAAAAGATTATTAGATAAATGTAATGAAGTCGACTATGGATTAAAGAAAACAGTAGGAAAGGGTGATAAATAGGAATTGAAAAAATTGTATTCTTCTGACGACTGAACTCAAAAAAATCGAATCAGAGAATCTTAAGCAGAGAGACAGGGCCGTTTATAATGATAGATTCCTACCTTGCCGGCACCGAAACCGTGCAAGAGCCCAAGTGGTACGTGTCCATGTCAGATTTTTATAATGTTCTTGATGGAATCATAAAATTATACTACTTGAGTTTAAATTAAAACTTTTATTACATTATTTACATAAAATTTCTAATTTAAATATTAAATAACCTTGAAATTTTTTACGAAAAAATGAGGGTATTCATCCTATAAATGATTTTAAATTTCCGGTAATTTCCTGGTTTTCTCGCGGTCATTTGTTAATTTTTTCGGTCAATTTAAAAGAGTTCAGAAAATTTGAATAACTTCAAACGACTTTGAAAATGTCTCTAAACATTTAAGCAATTATAATTCTGCATATGAACGGCGATTCTTTTTCAATTACCTTCTTCTATAACTGGTTAAATTTTTTTTCTTCGAAATTCCCCGTTCCCTGTCAAAAATGCTCTGTTCCAAGTCAAGGAACAAATTATTTACAAACATTCCCTGACTAAAGTCCAAATTATAATTTTTTACAAAAATCCCCTATTCCAAATTGAAAATTATCGTTCTTTATGACAATTCCCTGTTTCAAATCAGACTTTCCTTTATTTAACACAATTCCCTGTTTCAAGACAGAATTATATTTATTTCTAAAATTTTCTATTATAATTGCCAAAATTGCCGTTCATGTCAAAATATCCTGTTTGAAAATGAAAATTATAATTCTTTACGAAAATCCCATTTTGCAATTCACAATTACATTTATATTTTAAAAAATTCCTCGTATTAAAGGAAGAATTATATTTCTTTACAATATTTTCTATTGGAATTCAGGAAATATAGTAAAAAATTCTGACTTGGTACAGAGGTTATTTTTGTAAATCCCCTTTTCCATAATCAAAATTATCATTCTTTACTTTGTTTTGTTTTCCAAAATTTGAAAAAGGTAAGTTTCAAGACTTGTTTAAATTACATTATTTTAAATCAGAATAAAAATTATTTAAAAAAATTCCCAAAATTCCATGTCCAAAGTCAAATTAAAATTATTTACGGAATTTCCCTGCCTTAAAGTAAAAATTATAATGTAAAATTATGAATACAGAAAAATTAATTTTTTACTTTTGTATCTAGGTTAATTAACATTCGTTAATCAATTTAAATTTAACGAAATTAATTGGGTTTTTACTGAATTCCATGTCGCAACATAGAATTATCAGCTCTTTTAAAAAATGCCCTGTTTAAAGTCAGAGCTGTATTTTTTTTTTGGAAATTTACCTATTCGATATAAGAATTATACATTTTTTGTGTTTCATTCTGAACTAATCTAATTGCTAATATTGCTAATATATGAAAACATTATTTTTACAAAAATATAAATAAAAATATATCTTTCAAGAAATTGATGTAAATTCCCTGCTCCAAATCAGAATTAGAGTAATACAATATATTAAATGACTTTTAATTTGCGTATTAGTAAATTCGAGAAAAAAATTTTGAACACTGAATTACATTCACGGTAAATTCCCGATGAACTGAATTCCTGGATATTCCTCGATTTCCCGGTCAGGCATATACCCTGAAAATTCGTTTCTCATCATTTCGCATTATTTTTATGACCCCATTCAGATCACTTAGAGACTTGGCATGAACCTGAACCACTTGAGCTGTCGAATGGTTTCGATGTCGGTAAAGTAGACATTCAATATTCTAAACCGGCCTGCCCTTCTGCTATCGTAGTCAGAAATTGGCAATGCGGTCAACTGCCGTCGTACACTCACCTTCCTTGGACTTTTCTTGGGGTTGCGGTGTTCGTGTGGAAGCCTTGCGGAGTGCCGCTGCAGTTTTGTGCATTCCGTGCCGCATTTTGGGTGCAATTTAGATCATAGGATGAGGATTCGACGGGAGATTGAGGAAAGGATAAATCACGGATCAGGTGAAGAGAGGGAGAGAGGCAAGAACAAACGTGCTGTTAGCGAATCATGCTTATCCAGTTAGCCTCGACTACGAAATTAGAAGGTCATTTAGAGAGTGTGACATCTAATTTCGTAGAAGTAATGTTCTAAATCAATTATATCTGTTATACTAAACTCCCAACCCTTACAATATTACAATTCACCTCGATTTACAATTACCTAGTTTGTGAAGTGAGGTTATGCAAAATGTTTTACTTTCTGTCCAAGAATATAAAACTTAAAATTCCATGATATATTTATCCAAAGTGGGGTTACTTTTGTACTGATATGAATTAATAATAGAAATACTGATTAGAGGGACAAGTTCGTACGAGGTATTGAAATGAAGAAGTGCTTGCTTACCATGTCCATCGTCTTCTCCTCGTCCACTGGCTACTCCATCGGCTTCCGCTCTGAAAGTAAATGGGTAACATGTAATGATTTACGTGATAAATAGACAATATAAAATTAGGAAATAATTTAGGAAAGTGTATACCGAATAATTTTGAAAGTATTAATATTTGTAATTAACAACAAATTTAAAGCTGTTTATCAAGGGTGAATACATATTATATTAATTTTATTTACCTTTCACTCGTTGGTTCGTCAGGACTAGTAACGGGAGTTGCTTTAGCTATACGAGCAGCTTCTGCAGCAGCAGCCTCTTCTCTTTTACGCCTTTCTTCTTCTTCCCTTTCTTGCTCTCGTCTCTTTAATTCTTTCAGCTCAAACTACAAAAAAATAAACCTTTTTTTTACCAAGAATCTCCAACAAAGATTAATTCATCCACAGAATCAGACAAGATAATTCAGGTAAAATAGACATATAATAGTGAAAAGAAACCATTAAAGTTTTAGTTCTCGCCTCATAAAAACATTATTTATCCGATTTTATTCAGGACTTGTAAATTAAGGTATCAAAGGTTTAAATTTTAAACGTGATAGGATATATTTGATAATTTTACACGACAAACATATTTAGATCACTTAAAAAACTTGAATATATATCAGGACCCATATGTTGAAAAAATGGTTCGATTTCTTTTATTGACTAATGTAAGAGGAAAGCAAATATAAACTTTCGTTCAATTAAAAAGAAAAAACAAGATAGAAATTATAAAAACTTTGAATGATTAAAAATAAATCTTCAGACCATATAGAAATCTATCGATTTAAATAAATTATTTCTTACTGCAAAAATTCTGCCAGGTTATCAAGAAACATTCCTTTTTTATGAACTACCATTCTTTAATTTTCACATTTTTGCACTTTATTATTATCCTCAAGCTTTAGATTAATTTTTTCGATTGTAAAACTGAGTTTTTAATAATCAGGGTGGCCGTTTTATTCAAAGAAAAAAATTCACGGTCATTTCCCGGTTTATTTTTCAGTTCGCAAAAATTTTTTTCTATTTGAAATAACAAAAACTAAACATCTAATATTAAGGTTAAAAAATTTTTAATTTTAAAATTTTGTATTCAAAAGCTCAATAATTTACACGTATGACATAATTTAAGAATCAATCAATCAATCTAAAAAAATTAAAATAATGTAATTTTAAGTAACTTTAAGCTAGGAACATAAAAAATTGAACGATTACATTTTGTAAATAAACTGAATACTTTTTAAATTAAAAGTTAAATTATTTTCAATACAAATGGTCTACAAATTCTTAAAATGCTTTGAAATGTTGAAACATCTACATGTTGTTTCGCTTTTTTTAAATTTTAAATTATTTAACAATTTTTTTTCAGAACTTAAGAAGCATCTTTTTAAATGAGTCAATTTTTCCTAAAATTATTCCTACAATTTTTTTTTAATCCAGCAAAATTAAACAAATTTACCCTTAATCTTCCACATTCATTTTTGATAATTTTGTAAATCTTTCGAAATCTTTTAAATTATTCTCTTTAAATTAATTTTTCAAAATAAAAAAATCACTTTCAATGAAAAGCTTATAAATTTCTTGTTCGAAATCTGCCAGAATCAATATTTTGTTTTAAATTAGGCCGTGCACTATTTGCACCCAATTTACTTCTAAATATCTCTTTAACTTACTCGAATTTTTTCTAACAATAATAGGTGCTCAATTGTTATTCAAACATCAAAATTCAACAATTTGAGTCACAAACTGTTTTTTTTTTTAATAGAACAGTCAAAATTGTAACGTTTCAAGTTTAGTTTTTTTGTTTGGCGTTGAGTATTTAGTTCATAATGACTAATTTTAAATTAACAGTTAGAAGGTTCTAAATATTAAGTAATTGTTCTTTTTCTTAAACAATTTCAAATTGAATAGATTAAAAATGGAATATTTTATTATTTAAAATTTACCACAGTTGTTTTAAAAGTTGTTGTTTACCTAATAAGACTTTTTAATTGAAATAGGTTAGTTTTTAACGTTAAAATTTGAAAATTCTAAAATTGTCAACTGAATGATCAACTAAAAATGTTTTTTTATTCAAAATCTTTTAATTTTTAATTGTTCAAGTTTTTAAAAATGCATTTTAAAAATAGGATAACAATTTAACTAATAATTAAAAAAAACGGTTGAAATCAAAGTTGGACAGATTTTTGTTTTTCTAAAAATTTGTAATATTCCCGGTCAAAAAATAAATTCAATGTCATTTCCCGGTCTCATAAAACTCCCTGTCATTTTCCGGTTTCATGATCACGGCGGCTACCCTAAATAATGCATTACATTTATGACAACGTTTCTCAGAAAAAAATGCAGCCACTCTATAGTTTTAGAGTGAAATTATTAATTTAAGGCAAATATATTTTCATTAACTGTTTAAAAATTACAATAAATTTCTTACCGTTGTTAATCGTTCCAAGGCACTGAATCTTTCTTCCTGTGCAGCTGCCGATTTTTCAAACGCCTCGTGCTTCTTAATCAGGTTTTCTACCTCGTCAATAGTGTGCTGAAGTAATAAAAATCCATTTACTAAGTACATACTATCTCAAACAGTAAAAAAAATACTATATGATATACGAAACTAAAAGTACTTACCCCGAGTTCTTGACTCATGAGGTACGGTTCCTGAGCAATTAACCATGCCTCAGCAACCGCTGCGTCCCTCGCGAATTGATATACTTCCAGAACTATTAAAAAAAAATTTTATAAGTATCTCAAATACAGAAACCAAACTTAAACAATATAACTAATCAGGGAGGCAATTCTATGGACAATTTCAAGTTCCCGATTTTTTCCCAGTCAAATTTTATTTCTTGGTTAACTAATAGTAAAAAATTCATATTTTCCGCCAAATACAAACAATTATTTTAATTCACGACGTTCATTCTAAATATCCTTTGACAAAACAGAGCAAAATATTGCAAATTTTATGCAAAAAAGATGAATTTTCAACCATAAAACCAATAAGATTAATTTTCTACAAAAAATACAAATTTTCTAAAAATGAGATGAATTAAAAAAAAATAGTTTAATTTTTAGATAAAAAATATCAATTTTCAACCAAATAGTTGACTTTTCATCCAAAAAAGTTAAAATTTCAACAATTGATTTTCAACAAAGTAGTTACATTTTTAAAAAGAGATTTAGAAATATTTAAGAAATATTTCCTCTTGGAAATACTACTTCTACTCTAAAAACTAATTGAAGTATTCTCTTTTTCCGTAAAAATGTCCCTGTTCCAATAAATCAAATTATATGTCTTCACCGAAACTCCCTGCCCTAAAATAAGAACGATAATTATATTTTCAATCATATACCCTGCTGATAAATTAGAAATAACTTTTCTAAATTGACAAAAATTATTAAAATAATGAAAAAAATTTTAAGTTAACGACAATCAGAAATAAAATCCCGGATTTTTAATTCAAATGCCGGTAAACAAAATCCCGGTCTCCGGGTCAAATTGCCACCTTTCTCATTAATACACAAATACGTACTGAGCTGCAGATTTTCCCAGCGTTCCTCCCATCTGTGTTGAAGTGCGTTTCTATGATCATTAAGTGCAGTCAGTTTCTCTTTAATTTGCGAACTCGCGTAGTGATCCCGAGCCAATAGATCCTTTCCAAGATTAATACAAGAAATAAGATTATCCTCTCGCGTATCAATCTCAGCCTTCAAACTCTGATGATTATTCATTAGGAGCTCAACTCCTGACACGTCTCTCGGTTTCTCCGAGGTGTTCATCTGCCGCACAACATCGTCCATCCAAATCATCAAAGTCCTCACCATATTGAAGAATCTGAAGAGATCGCCAGTGTCTTCCAATTTCATTTTTCTCGCTTCACAGAGCGACTGCAAATTATTCCATGCTGCCACAACCTCTGCTTCCCGATTCGTTATTTCTCGCGCCTTCTCGCCCGCATAACTAGCCTGCAACTTGGCCGACTCTTCCTGAATCTGCGAGACCTGACTCTGAAGAGTCGACAAGTCCTGGATGAAATTAATGTGTTTACGTTGCAAAGCCGAGACCGAGCCAGCATCACGTCCCAGTTCATCAGACATTGCGTTCTGTTTTTCCAAAATCCTGCCAAGAACATCTTTGCAATCATGGAAGAATTTGTGAAGTTCTCGACTCGCTGCCAACATCTGCGTTCGTGTTTCTATTAACTCGAGCAAGTCCTGCCAGACTTCGTTCAATCCATCCTTCCATTCGGCGATTGTAGCTGCGTCTGAATGTCCGGTGGCAATTAGCGAATCAGCAATTCCATTCACAGCGTCTACCCTCTCCGAACCAATTGCTTCAGTGTCCCGTGCAAATTCCTTGAATCTCTCCCACAAGAGAGTCACATGATCATAATCCTGTCCGAGTTCATGACTTCCTGCCACCAATTCTCTCTCCGCAATCCACTGCTCCAAATCGTCCACTTCACGATTCAACATGAAGAGCTGAAGAGCCTCGTCCAATTTAGCGCGACGCTCACCAGCCAGATCTTTGAGACCCGCGTACAATTTGTCCACCTGCGACTGTTTTACAGCAATCTGATCAGCCAGTGGATGTTGGTCATTGATAAGCTGCCTCGACGTCTCTCCCAACTGACGAATAGTGTCAGCGTAATCTTCTACCGCATGCTCCAATGATTCGTGCTTCTTCATTAGATTCTGAGCCGAGATCTCGTCCTTTCCACGATCCTCCACCATCATGTACAATTCCTGCTCGCTCATCCACGACTCAGCCTCGGTCGCGTCAAAGAAGTACTGCTGAGCCTTCTCGTTCTGCAGCAAATTGCTGTTCCTCTCATCAATTGCGTCCTTCAGTTCTCGCCACTTCTCGTTCAGGTCGGATATCAGTCTCTGGAACTCGGGCGTGTCCTCGTGTTCCTCACTGATCAACTTCTGACCGTTATTGCACACGGAATTGATTCTGGGCTCGTGATTGTCGATTTCGGTGCGCAGCGACTGATTCTTTTTCTTCAACATGTGCACATTGAAGAGCGAATTTCCGTATTCACTGCTCGTCGCCTGAGGCATCTTCTCAGCAATCCACAATTTCTCGTCCTCGACATCTCGTCTGAACTGGAAGGCTTCCTTGTTTTTCTCGAGCTGCCGCTGGCGACCCAACAAAGGCGCCTTCAGCTGCTCGAATCTCTGAGCAACCTTCTCCTTCTTAAATTTGATCTCCTCCATTTTGTCTTCTGGCACGGTGCGTTGCAAGTGATCCGCTTGCTTGTCAAGTTCCGTGACTTGACGCGCCTTCAGAGCCATCTGGGTCTCGATCATTTGTTGCTTCTGCATCAGAATGTTCACAGACGCCAGGTCATTTCCAGTGTCAGTGCTCTCAATCTGCTTCTCCAATTCGTTCATCCACGAATCAATGTCATCGCAAGTCTGGTGAATAAGAACTTCACGATTGGCGTCAAACAATCGTTCTCCTTTGTCGTGAGTCGTAACTTCAAGCTCCTCAAACGAATCAGCCAATTCTGCAACTTTCGGAGTAATAATCTCCGACAATTCAGGCTTTTCTCGGATCAACTCATCCGCAGATTCTTGCAGTTGCTGGAGACGATCTTTGTTGCTCGCGATTTCGGCCTCGAAGGCCTGATGCCTGGTCCACTTGCTGTGAACAGTCTTTGCACTTCTGTAAGTCTCGTCTTGGGCGGTGATATGCTTTTCTTGGACCCATTCACCCAATTCCTCGCAATCCTGCAAGAACATCTGTAGCTGAAGTTGATCTCGCAGCTTCTCCATTAGCTGATTAGCCTTCTCCCGATTGACACTCCTACGCTCATTGATATTCTCGGCCTTCTTCTTTACCTTGTCGGCAGCGAAGTGTCCTTCGTCAACCAACCTTCCAGCAAACTGAACCACCGAATTGATCTTCTCGTCGTTGGCGTCCATCGTCGTCATGAAAGCTTCGTGGCGCTTGATCAGATTTTCAGCCTGCTCGAAGCTTGTCGGAGTCTCGTCCTTCGTAAGTAAGTGCTCTTGCTGTGACAACAAGACTTCCGCCTGTCGAGCGTCGCGATCAAAGATCTGGAGATTGAGTGAATTCGAAAGCAAGTTCTGCCTGTTCTCCCACATCTGGTGGAGTTCTTCCCATCCCTCCTTCAAAGCGTTCAACCTCTCTCTCAAGAACATGTACTGCGTATCTCCATCGCCAGCCTCACTTGTCAATGTCTCTCCATATTCCATCATCTTCTGATAGTCGTCCGTATAATTGTTAATCTCCTCCTTGATGTTCTGGTGTTGCGTCAACAGCTTCTCGGCATCAGCCAGACTGGTAGGCGTGTCCTCGCTGGCAACATCAGTCTGGGTCTTTGTCAGCCAGATCTGGAAGTGGTCAAGATCACGCAAGAATCGATGCAAATCACCAGCCTCTTCCAACTTCGAGTCTCGCTCCTTCAGCATATGAGTCAATTGCTCCCAAATTGTCTGAATCTGCGTAATTCTCTCGCGAATAACAGCCGCCTCCTCCGGATGATCTTGCTCAATGAGTTGCGCCTCCTTCTCCAGGGCATCGAGCTTAGCTTGAATAGCTGCCAAGTCACGCTCCATTCCACTCAGTCTACGCTGCAGGGTCATGACACCAGTCAGATCCATCTCGAGACTGTCAGTCTGTTGCAGAATGCGCTTCTTGTCCTCAATCCAAGAGACCGTCTCGCGACACTCTATGTGGAATGTTTGAACACCATGAGCAGAGTTCAACGCCTCGCGTTTTCCTTCCGCCTTGTCACGGAGTTCTGCCCACTTCTGGTTCAGTTCGTTTTGCCGAGCAACAATCTGCTCCGAGTTGGGATGTTCAACGTGAAGCAATTGTCGTGCAAGTTGATTAACAACAGCCACACGAGAAGCATTCGCGTTCATCTCCTTTTCGAATCCATCGTATCGGTGCTTCATAATCTCAACATCCTCAATGTCCTTGGCAGGTACCATTGTGTCGAGCATTCTATTCTTTTCTCCGATCCATTGCTCTACACCGTCGGATTCGCTGAAGAGTTTGTAGAGTGAAAGCGCGTCAAGGAGTCTCTGTTTACGCAGCTTGGCCAATTCCAGGAGTTCCTTGTACCTGGAATCGATCGAGGCAAGTCTCTCCAAAACCTCGGGCGACTTGGCGTCTTGTTCGCCGAGTTGGGAAGCCTGTTGATGAAGTTGTTCAATTGTGGAAGCGTAATTCTTCAGTTCATCAGTCACGTCCTTGTGTTTCTTCAACAACGACTGGACATTCGCTTCGTCCCTGCCAACGTCCTCTGATGATACGAGGCGTAGTGTGTCCAACATCCAAATATCAATATCATCAGCGTCTGCAAAGAGTTGATGGTAGTCAACTGCTTCCTCAAGTCGCTTTCGTCTGAAAGCTGCCAAATCCAGTAGATGATTCCACATTCCTAGGATCTCCTTGAGTCTCTCTTGAATACGATCAGCGCCAAAGTGTTGTTGGCGAACTAGTTCACCCCCGACATCGGCCACGGACATCATCTGTATCTCGTGCGACTGTATTTCGTTCAGTAAAGCCTTGTGCTTTGAGAGCAATAAATTTATTGTCGTCAAATCATGACCGATATCACCAGTAGAAACAATCTGTTCCTTCTCCTTAATCCAGTTCTCTTCGTCAGCCATATCCCAGTAGAACTGCCAGAGTTTGCGCGATTCCTCGAGCCGCGCGCGTCTCTCAACTGCCAAGCGAACGAGTTCAGCGTACGCATCCTCAAGTTGCTGAACACGCTCGACGATGATTGTTGGATCGCAGGGACGATAACCTTCACCCTGTTCCAAGAATCGCTGACTCTGCTGAACAACAGCTTTCACTCTTTCGCCCAAAACATTGATGTCCGCCTCGACGAGAGAATGCTTCTGGAGCAGATCTTCAACGCCCATTAAGTGCTTTCCGTAGTCGTCGGTCAAGAGACGATTCTTGATTTCCTCCATGCTGTCGAGAATGTACAACATCTCCTGGAAGTTCTGTTGAAGCTGGAGTGACAGCTCGAGTCTCAATCTCCTAGCGCGCAATAATTCGAGGAGATAATTCCACAATCGTAAAACATTGTCCTTTCGGGCATTGATTCTCTCGATGTCGTGATAATTCTCAGCCTCGAGCTCTTGAGAAACTGCCATAACGGCCTGGACTCGTTCCTCGTAAGCGAAAATGTCCGTTTCGATAGCTTCGTGCTTCTTAGCCGCGGCTTCTACAGCAGCAAGATCGAAACCAAAATTGTCCTGTGAGACGAGTCTCTGATTTTCCGAAAGCCAGGTTTCTCGCATGCTCGCTTTTCGATTGAATCTCGCAGCTAATTGTTCCAATTTCTCTTGACGAATCAGCTCTTCGCGAAGCGCCAACTCTCGCTCGTGCTCGGCCTTCTCCAGTCGCTCCCAGGCCTTGTTGATGTCTGAAATCATCTTGCCCTCTTTGGGCGTGTAGGGTTTCTGATTGTTGGCGCGCATCTTCGACTGGAGCGTGAAGAGTAACACCTCCAAGTTACCTTTTTCGACGAACTTTGGCGGCTTCTCGACGGTCCGATAGTTAGAGAATTGAGAGAGTTGAGATTGAACACCAGTCAGGGAATTGGCAAAGCGACGATCGCCAAGTGCCTCAATCGTGGACTGAATCCATCTGAGCAATTCACTTGTCAAGCTTTCATACTCGTGGATCATACGGTCGTTCTCCATCGCAATTCCAACGACCTTGCCGATTCTCTTACCCTGCACCGTTTCTTGCTTCATCTTCGAGAAGTAATGGTAATACGTGACCACATAAGTAATGATTGACTTCTCATCGGGATGATCGACGAAGATATCTTCAGCATCGAGAAGTTTCGTGAGTCCCAGTTTGTCCTCGGCGACATTGAATGCATTGTTGAGATTATAAATGGCATTGGACTTTGACAACTTGTCAAATTGAATTAAGTCTGAACGATGCTTGTGAATAATGGCATTGAAGGCTAAGCCGTCGCGCCACGAAGTCGTGAAGTTTCTCACATTCACGTTGTGATAGCCAGCTGTTTTCATTTGGCACCAAAGAAGCAGCGCGTCCTTTGCAGATTTCGTTTCCTGATTGTCGGCTTCTTCGATCGTAATATCCTGAATTTGAAATCGTAAAATGATAGTCCAGATGAGACCTAAACTGAGACGAGGATTGCCGTCCACTATATCGTGAGATCCCATATTTTCGAGATGGACTCTCTGTTCACGCAAAAATTGCAGTGCTTTGTCCACGTTTTCTAAACAGTGAATACGCATCTTCCCTTTCGTTGGTCGGGGCAACCGCTCACCGGACAATATTTCTAGCAGTTTTATTAACATTTTTCCGTCCCTCAGGTCGACGTAGAGATCGCCGATCCGACAGGAACATCTGACGAGGTGAGAGTTCACCCATTTTTGAAACGTTTTCTTCTGGACTGATTCACGTTCGCCTGTTAGGAGAATAATTGCACTTTTTTATAAATTATCCAATGATATGATACTACATTATAGAATTTTATAAAGATTTATGGTCGAAAAATCAAATACAGAAAATATTCTCGATTTCCAATTGTTTGAAGCTTTTAAATGTGAGTCTTACCAGCAAGGGCCTTGATACGGGATCGTTCGAAAAGCCTCGAACTGGAATTTCCTCCATCGTATTCGTACTCGTCGACAATCTCCTGTTGTGGCGTCGTTTCCCAGCCGGAACGCACCACTGAGATGTCGGTCGTCATTCTGCTAAATGGACCAACAGCTCTCTGCTTCTCTACCCCTTTTTAAGGGCACTCCTGCAACAGCCAAACATTGGAAATCGTTAACATCATACTTGATCATTTTTTTAGATGATAAATTAATGCTATTAGCTAAGTGTCCCAATGTTGAAAAAATGTATTCTTAATTACATGGCTCAGAGAGAGACTTTATTGAGAACATTGTTGTTTCTTCTTCTAAAACAAGGAGATTAAAAGGAGATTGAATTTATTATTAAAAACTTTTTATATCAATTTATTGTTGTTGTCAAATGTAACTATTTTCGTAGAAATTTCAAATATTTTGTTAAAAATTGGAATTGTTTTTTTGCTTCTTGAAAAATGGTCATTGGACTTGAAAATTCAACAGTTTTCTGAAATTTTTTCTTCATGACTTAAAAATCTCTTGTAGCTAAAAATTCGTCCTTTTGATTTGGAAATTCATCTTTTTTGGGTGAATTCAACTGATTTTAATTTAAAATAATAATCTTTTTTGATTGACATACAAACTTTACATTTTTGTCAACAATTATTCTTTTTTTTAGTTAAAAATTCAACTACTTGGTTTAAGGTTAAACCACTCTCTTAAAAAATAATTTTTTTTATTAAGACTCATTATGTTAATCCAAAATTCAATTACTTGGCTAAAAATTGAACTACTTCGGTAATATATATTTTTTGGTTAAGGATTCATCATTTCGTTGAATATACCATTTTTTATACAAAATTCAACTATATGGATACAAATGAACTTTTTTTGAAAATTAATATTTTTGGATTGAAAATTCCAAAATTTGGTTCGTTTTTTTTCTTTCTTGACTAAACTATGTTTTATAGTTAAAAATTCCAAAAACTTGTTGAAAATTCATCTTCTTAGTGGGAAAATTCATCTCTTCTAGTAGAGACTTAACTTACTTTGGTACAAACTTCAACGACTTGGTTGAAAATTCGTCTGCGTGGGTGAATGAAACTTTTTGTACAAAACTCGTCTTTTCGGCTTCAAAATTCAATAATTTAGTAGAAAATTAATCTATTTCGAAAAAAATCTATATTTTCTGTTTGAAAATTTAGCTATTTTATAGAAAACAAATTTTTTTGCTTGAAAATTCAACAATTTATTTTTAAAAATGTACTATTTTGTTGAAAACCCGTCTTCTTATGAATTAACTGTTTTTGATTAAAACGTAAAATCTTTTTTGGTTGAAATTTCAACTACTAAATTTTTTGTTGAGGATTCATCTTGGTCGATTAAAACTTAGTTAAGAGTTAAACTACTTTGATAAAAATTCTTTTTTTTATTAAGATTCATCACTTTAGTTTAATATTTATCTCTTTGTTTGAAAATTCATCTCTTGGGTTATAAATTCGCCTTTTTGTTATATATATATATTCCTATCATCAAAAAGAATCCCTTTCAACGGGCCTTGCTTTCTAAAGTTTTAAATTTATGTTTATGATTCTAAAAAATTAATCGCAACCTTGTAAAGAGAAGGGAAAATTTCTGTCCCTATCCACGATTTTACGTTTTTTATGGAATTTTTCAAATTGAAGAGACAAAAATTAAGTAGAGAGAGAACGCAATGTAATCCATTTTATTAATTAAATGTTAAAATGGTTGAACCTCCTTTTCATTTACATGTTTAAAGTCACATCAATTCAACTTTGTCTTAATTTTTAGGCAAAATTTTCCTAGTTTCTCATTTTTTTCATGGTATATTTAGCACTGTAGAAAGTTTTGTAATCATCAAAATAAAATTGGAATAGCTTGTATATAATATGTTAAAACTTTTTTCATTTAAATGATCACTTAAAATTGGATTTTTCCTCTTTGTAAAATAAACTCTTTAAAAGACTAAATCTTTTTAAAATTAAGCATTTTATACATATTCATAAATAATATTGCAGCTTCTGAGAAACTGAGGATATTGATCCCGAAATTTAAAATTCTATAATTTTTGTGAGGAACTTTTATTTTTTGAAATATCCACTTTTACTCGAAATGAGTTTTAGAATACTAAAAATATAATACTTAAAATTCTAAGACTATAGGTTTCGTGTCTCACTCAACAAGCATTCATTTATGATCTCTCCCTTACAGATGCATATCAATATAAAAGGGGACCTGCCTTGGGTGTGGCAATCATAAACATCGTCCAAAATGTCACGTGGCACGTGCTATCAGCCTTAAATTCATATCCTTTCTGTTTCTAAAGAGAAACAGTCACGAGGGTTGAAAAATCGATTTGAAAAATTAGAATCCAAATTACACCGGATATAGATAAAAGAAACCAAGACTCTACTAGAATTAATATACCGTTCTTTTCAGCCGCACCCAGTACATTGACTTTTCCTCTAAACTACAACCAAATCGCTAAAGTTAGACCAGACGGTTTGAAGATCGCGATAAATCGAGCGTAAAGTTCACCTTTAAAATCGGCAAGGTCAACTATACGAGTATTAGGAAATATAGAATATACAGGCCTTCTTCTCAAGTCCTCGAACAAAATTCACAGACAATTCCAGGTTTCCAGATTTTCGCATGTATATTTTTTCAGATTACGGAGCACTTCAAATATTTAGAATTTTTTTAAACAAATGACTGAGAATTTGTATACAATTTTTCGAATTTATTATAAACAATTTTTGTTCAATCCTTGTAAATATCATAATGTGTGAATATAGTGCTCCATATTCATATGCAAAATTAAATAACTTTTTTATCATTTCAGAAAGTGAGTTTATTAAAGGACCAGCAATTTCTTCATGGTAGACAAGATATTCTTAAATATATTATCACCAACGAATAATTAAATAAATAATTAGTTCTACAAATGTAATTATTTCCTGTATTTGATCCTAAAGTCTATCAATTTAAATAATAATTTACACAAATTTTTTTTCTATTTCATTATACTTAAAATTCAATCCCTACTTAACATATTAATGTTTTTGAGATATAATTTTTCAGGTGAATTAACACCCAAAAAAACAAGGAAATTAAGGAGATTGTTCACGAAAATAGGAAAATATATTCTTTTGAGTAAAATTAATGTTGGAAACATAAAATTCGATTTAAAACGCTTAAAATATCTAACAACTAAAGTAGAAATATTGCATTTTCAACAAGAATGGGGAATATTTTAACCAATTAGGTTGAATTTTCAACGAAAAATATCAATTTTTAAACGAATAGTGGAGTAGTTAAATTTGCAGTTCAAACAATTATTTTTCAAGCAAAGTAATGCATTTTCAAATAAAATTATGAATCTTCTACTAGGATAGTTGAATTTAAAACTAACAATATGAATCTTCAATTAAAAAGCTGAATTAATTTTTGATCAAAAATACGAATTTTAAACCAAAAATGGGACATTTAAATTTTTTAGTTAAACAATTAATTTTCAACAAAGAAAATGAATTTTTAACTAAAATAATGGAATATTTATATGGATAAAGGTAGTCTTCGTGCTTAAAAGTCAGATGTCTGAAAAAATAGTTTTTCTATGATTTTAAGAATCAAAATATTATAATTGATGTCATTTTTTATGGAAAATGTTAAAATTCACAAAAAATATTAATTTTAATCACGTTTCTTGCAATTGAGTTTTTTTCTGAACGTCGCTTCTTACTAATTTTTGAAAAATGATTGCATTTAAATAAATGACGGCTTATTTCTTCCAGGAAAATATTCTATACAACTCTACTGTTTCCAATTTTGTAAATAACTAAATAATCTTAAAATTCAATTATTTGTTTACAAAATGTATTCTTTAAAAAATTGTTCTAATTATTTCAGCCATAGAAAAATTTACTTTCAACATTGAAAACAGTAGAGTTGTAAAGAAGGTTTTCCAGGAAAAATAAGCCGGCAATTATGAAAATGCATTTTTTTTTTAATTTGGTAAGAAGCGACGGTCAGCAAAAATTCAATTGCAAAAAACATGATGAAAATTAATGTTTTTTTTTTGTGAAATTAAAATTTGTCTATAAAAAAAAGTCTTTTATTTGACATGACTATCAGTTATAATACTTTTATTCCTAAAATCATAGAAAAATGATTTTTTTTCAGATATCTGACTTTAGGCACGACAACTACCTCAATTACATTTTCAATTAAAAAAGATGATTTTTAACATTGACAAAAAACAAATTTCCACAAAAAAGTTCAATTTTCCAAAAATTCGATAAATTTTAAATTAAAATAATGGATCTTCAACAAAGGAGAAATGAATGATTAACAACAGAGTTAAACTTTCATCCAGGCACATTAATTTTTTACCAAAAAGAGAAGAATTTTGAATAAAGTACAAGGATTTTTAACTAAAAGAGAGAAAATATCGACCAAAAACGGAATTTTTAAATTTTCAGTTAAACAAAATTAAGTGTTTACGAAACAGTTGAACATCAAAACAGAATGAACGGGCCAAATATTAAATTTGTACCAAAAAGACGATTTTTCATTTTAAAAATAACAATTTTACATCAAAAATTAAATAATTAAATTTTTTTGTGCTATCCGGGATTGAATATTCAACTGCTATAATTAAATGAAGCAAATGAAAAAAATAATTCTCTCTAAAAAAAAGTAATTTTCAACTAAAATTATAAATGATTCAACGGAATAATTTAATTTTAATTAAAATAGATGAATATTTAACTTTAAAAATTAATTTTAAAACACAAATTTAAGTTAAATTTTCAGTTAAAAAATTAATGTTCAATCAAAGATATGAATTTTAAACTAAAATCTTAGTTTTCAGTTTTAAAAAATAAACCTTTTATCTAAAAGAAAACAACGATTTTTTGACTGAAAATGATTTTTCAGTCCAGAGAGAACAAAAATTTTACCCAAACTGTTCAATTTTCAATCAAAACGGTGATTGTTCACCTAAAACAGATTGTTTGTGTGCCAAGAAAATTAATTTTCTACCAAAAAAAACGAAGTTCTAATAAAGTACTTAAAAAATATCAATTTTCAACCAAAACTAGAATAGTTAAACGATCTCATTTCATATTACAGTTTTCGAAAAATTTAAGCACTCTTGATAAAATTTCTTGACAAGAAAAGGTTTGACGCCCTGTTACATCCTGGATTTAAGAAATGTGTTGTAAGCACGTTGTACTCATGAGTACAATACAACACTGCATGCGCGCGTGGGCTCCTGACAATCACCATCATATGATTACATCATGTGCGTGATGTCACAAATGGAAAAAAATGAGTTACTGAAACTCGAATTTCTAAATAACACTTCAGCTTAAAGGTTCCACCTATAATGGTTTTATTTAGGTTATCACATACATGTAGGATGTAATTCAATTCCTATCATTTCCTATATATTTATATCCCTTCATGGCCAGTGTGTAGAAAGTGAATTAATTTATTCGATGACTTGTGAGTCATCGTGTTTTGAAGTTTTTAAAAGATTAAATCAAGTCTAGTTTCTCTCGATTATCTCATCGCTGAATTTTTCATTCTTGCTTTGTTCTGCACAGTCACTCAAACTTTATATAAAATCTAGGCTATTTCCCGGTTTTCCCGAGAAAAAAAAACTAAATTTTTTCCGGTACAAAATTAAGACGAATTTTCACCTTTTCTAGAAGAGATGGGTTTTTAATCGAAAAGGAGGAATTTTCTATCCAAAAAGACGAATGCTCAAGAAAACATTTGAAATTTTGACCAAGATAATTTACTTTTAACAAAGTTTTTGAATTTTCAACAAAATGATTAAATCTTCAACCAACTAGTAGAATTTTAACAAAGCAGATGAAGCAAAACTATACGTTTTTCAATGAATTTTCATTGAAAAAAATTCACTTTCAAACAATAAAGACGATTTTTCTACAAAAGATGAATTTTCAATCCAAAAAGAGCGGATTTAATATCCAAAAAGATGAATCTATAACAAAGTAATTGAATTTTGGACTAAAACGTTGACTTTAAGAAAATTGTTGAAATTTTAACACAATAATTAAATTTTCAATCAAAACAAATTATGAGCCAAAAATATGATAGTGCTCTTTGACTAAAGGAATTAACATTTAAATATAAAAGATGAATTTTCAACCAAAAAATGTTAATTTTATAACAAAAGTTAAATTTTTAATCCAAAAGGACGAATTTTGTATCCAAAAAGCGAATTTTCAGAAAATAATTAATTAAATAGTTAACCAAAAGAGATGAAATCTAGACCAAATATATGACATTAGACATTTCAATTGAAAAACATTACCTTTCATCTCACAGATACATTTTCAACGAAAAATATCACTTTCCTGCTAAAGATTTAGATTCTGGACATAAAAGTTGACTTTTTAAAAAAATGGTTGAATTGACAACAAAATAATTTTATGTTCAACCAAGTAGTAGAATTTTTAACCCAGAGAGATGAATTACGACACAGAAATAGAATAGTTTTATACTTTGCAATGAAAAAGAGTATCACTTTCAAACCAATGAAGAAGACTTTTCTACAGAAAGACAAAATATATTTATCATGTGCGTACTTTCCAACTTCCCAAAATTATAACTTTATCTTAAGAATGATTAGTAATTGTTTATATAATTTTAGATTACCTCTGTAATTACTACATTAAACATATAAGAAGAAAGTTTTTGTTCTCAAATATAATAGTAACTTGTAAATTTTCTAAATTCTTAGGTATATTGTATAAAAGGAGCATTAATATTTGAACAAAATATTAATTTTCAAATATAAAATATAAAATGATCTTCGATACTTGAACGGAGCTGGTTGGTAACACTGAGCACAATTCATTCAATTAGCATTCCATGCTAATCCTCGATTTTTCCGGTCAGTTGCCAACCAGTTCTTATTTTTCTTTCATCGTATATTTTTTGAAATAAATTTATTTTAACTGAAATTAGATCATAAAAAAACTATTTTTTAGAATCTTTTGCCTGGAAATATTTTCAAACTTCAGCTGAATATAATTGAGAAACAAGTGATTTATTATCGTGTGATAAAAGCCTGCATTTATGTATCTTAACGTGAGCAAACATTGACCAGGTGAGTGTGAAATACTCATAACTTATATCTTGTACCTCGCAAAAATCTTCACAGAGAAGTCTTGTATTTTGCCAGAAACACTGAATTAAATCTGGCACGAAGTTTACATAATTCTGTTTTTTTAGTTTTTTAAGTGCCAAAATAAGATTGGATCTGTGTTTTGTTTTTTTAATCAGAGCAAGACTACAAATTAATATTTTATAATTAAAAGAATTTAAATCAGAATAATTCTCATTTCTAGGAATTTAAAATCTGAAGCTAAAAATTTTAAAATGAATAATTTCAAACTCAAATCTTTCAATAATGTAAAAGTTCAAATCTGAATAAGTTCATTGTGAGAAATTAGACATTTTAAAATAAAACGTTGAAAGTTGCACAATTTCTAATTATTAATCTTTAAAATTGAACAAGTTCAAATTAAAAATTGTAGAATCTAAAAAAGGCTTTAAAAAAATTTGGAATCCTTCAAACCTATACAATAATTTCAGTATGAAGTATACAAGACAGATTTTTTTAGTTGAATAACTTTAATTTCAACCGAATTATAAAATCAAAAATTCAGAAACTTAAAAAAAATATAAATTCAAATCCAAGTCTATAAAAATTAAAAAAATTAATATTTAATTTTACCTAATTGCCAAACAAATTTCATAAATTTTAAACTCTCTTTTATAACTAAATATTATATTCTTGGATAGAAATCACTCAGTAAAATCTTGAGCAATAGATAAGGTAAGAATTTTGACAATCTGTTGTCTTATCAAGCAGACAATAAAAAATTGCAAGGTAAACCAAGAATTAACTAATATGGAAAGCCATGCAGAGTTGCATTTTACTTTAAAAGAAAAGAGATAAACGGCCCAACCACATTCATTAATCTTTGTCTCTTGGGAGAATTCTGGGGAAAATTCTTTGGAACATTTCTGACCATTTGTCATGTTCAGACTCTTGTCACATAATTGACCTTCTGGATCTTAACCTCTTATATTCAAATTACTTATGATTCATGAAGTTTATTGCAGATCTACTGTACGAGTCAAACATAAATCTAAATTTGAAAACTTTAATTTAGTTTAAATTAGTATCCCAGATCAGATTTTTAAAATATTTCTTGTATTATCACACAAATATAAGTTTTTGTTGAGCCTTGCAAAAAATTTGAAATATAATCTAATCTAAAGATTATAAAAAGTTCACAATTTCGTCAAATTAAATCTTTTACATTTAATGGTTTCCTGTGGTTCCTGCTAATTTTCATGCACCACATTCCTGGCTGATAAAATCGAACTTCCTCTGACTAGAAGCAAGGAAAAAATGCATTCAATGATTCAATGATAATTTATTGCAATCTTGACCAAAAAGATTAATTTTCAAACAGTTGTTTTTTAAACAAAAAGGTGCAATTTTTACCACAAAGAGGAATTTTCTACACAATAGTTCAATTTTTTAATACGAAAATATAAATTATCAACAAAAATTTCATTTATACCAAATACAGTTGAGTTTTCAACCAAACAGATGAATTTTCTACAAAAAAAGACGAATTTTCAAAGAAATAGTTACATTTTTAACCCTTTAACGAAGTAGTTGAATTTTAATTTTAAATTAAACAAGAGTTAAATTCATTCAAGAAAGAAGAATTTTAAACAAAATATTGGGATTACTAATGAAACAGATTAATTTTCTAGAGAATATGAATTTTCAAAACAAAAAATCATTGTCAACCAAGTAATTGAATTTACTGACAAAATTATGAATTTTTAACCAAGACAATTAACTTAAATCTTATACCTTAAATCTGTATACAAATTCTGCCTAATTAGAAAAATTTCCTTCAAATTTCCTGGATTATTGTTGAACAATTTTGTAAATATGTTAAAGTGTTTAAAAATATTTTCGGTTAATTTTCGGTGAGTAGAAATCCTGCTTTCAAAATGAAGAAGTTTGCAATTGAAAACTTTGTAATAATTATGAATGCTTTTTTAAATTTTGGAACTGGTTTAACGAAACAAAATCTTAAATACTGATAGGCAAAATAAAAAAGAATATAAATTTTGCATCAGTATTGATTTTTTTTTAAGATTCCAAAATCCAAGATAACGTTGCCTAGACTAAAAGGCATTCCGTGACTGGTAATTGATAAAAATTGTGACAAAAATATCCCAATTAACTTTATAAAACCACACCCACATCCACAGGATGATCATTAATTAATTGACCCTGTCAACAGTGCATATTGTCGACTTTGTTCCGGACAAGCCTGTCTCGCGTGATGCAACAATTAATTGCCGATCGATTGGCGTCAAGATACTCTTGGAAAACATCCAGGCTCAAATGATCAAGTGAAATCCGAGGTGAAATCAGATAAATTTGGAACACTCCCTTTGATGTCTCATAAAATATATTACAAGGTCACAGAATCTCCAGTAATGTTCACTCGTCAAATATATCAGATCAGGAAAACACGGCATTTTTCGGATTTAATTATTATAAACAATTACAATGTTTATAAGATGTTCACCCACATCAACGGAAGTGGAAAGGACTCCCCTGCACTTTCAAAAAAATTGCCAATCTTATTAAGAATTGGCCACATGATTGCGAGTTGGTTCTTAAAAAACACGGGTTTTCAATTGAAAAAACTGCGAAAAAAAAACTTTTTTTTTATAAGAAAACAAGGGATGTCACCAAAAAACCTCTTCTGAAGAAAAGATGCAGTTTTCAATTCTCTATATTGTCCAACTTTTTGAGCAAGGATTTTCGAAAAAAAATGTCCCATCCCCACTTTCTTGACTTGAACAATAGTTTTACCCGCTTCGAGTGTTCGCCCGGTTCTTGCATCGCGGCCGTCAATTTAAGCCAAACATTAATTTTCTACAAAAAAAAAACTAATTTTCAACAACATAGTTAAATCTTCAACCAAAAACTGAATTTTTAATAGAATAGGTTAACTTTCAACCAAACAGTGGATTTTTCAACCAAAAAGTTAATTTTCTTTCATAATAATAATATTTTCAACCTAAAGGACAATTTTTTATTAACAAAAGCATTGAATTATAAAAAGCAGTTTAATTTTCTACCAGAAAATCTGAATTTTAACTAAAAACAACACATTTTTAAACAAAAATGTAATACTAATATTTGGGGTAAAAAACTAATTTTCAACGTAGTTAAATCTTCAACCAAAAAATGAATTTTTAATAATAAATTAATTAAAATTTTTAGTAATATAAAATATTACGGGGTGTTAAAAGGCGTATTTGAAATATGGCTACGAGTAGATAGTGAATCACATGGCAGGCAAGGAGTAGGTCTGATTCTGGATGAAAGAGCGAAGCAGCATCTCGGAGATCATGATTTTGTATCTCCCAGACTGTTATCGTCTAGAATGAGAGTAGGAATCAGAAGATTATTTATTACAGCGTGCTACACGCCAGTTAGTAGTGCTCCCAGAGAAGTAAAAGACGCCTTCTGGGACACTTTAAATGACCAATAAATATTTGCAATCATGGTGAAAGAATAAATCTTCGAGGAGATATGAATGGATGGATGGGCATTCAAAATCAGGATCCTAGAACAAATTATAACGGAGTTGGCTTCTGCTTGGAAAGGGATCTGCTCATTACAAAAACTTGGTTTAGGTATAAAATGATCTACATGTATACCTGGTATAAAGGAAAAAGCCACAGTATAACGACTTTGTTGTTGCGGATGAAAGACTAAGAGAGCTAGGCAAAAATACAATCTTCTTGAGGGGTTCTGAATGGAATACTGATCATTACCTTCTGATCTCCAAAATTAACTTAGGTCGAGGATGGAGAAAAAAGAGAACCAAGAAAAAAAACGCGGGTCAAAATTGAGAACCTATAAAACCCGGAAGTGTGAATATTCTTCCAAAATAAGATAATCGAAAGCATAGATAATTTCTAGAAAAAGCTTTCGACAAGGTAGAAGTAAATTATGGGAAGTCCTAAAAGAGTACAAGTAAATGGGTGGCTCCTACAAGCTATAAGAACAATACATACGGGAAGCAAAGCAAGTGTAAGGGTAAATGGGAAATTGAGTGACTGGTTCGATATTATGTGCAAGGTGTTAGAGAAGGATGCGTTATGTCCGCATGGCTATTCATATTATTTATGGATAAGTGTTTGAGGATGGCTCTTTTCGAAGAAGAAGGTGTGGATCAAGAAACAGTAAGGGTACGTGGGTTAGCGTTCGCAGATAATAAGGTTATTATGGTAGAACTAGAAAATGTGGATTGTAGCTAAAAATGATAACTTTTTTAACAAAAAATGAAATACTTAAATGTTGAGTCAAAAAACTGATTTTGCACAACACAGTTAAATCCTCAATCAAAAAATGAATGATCATCTTCATCTAAAAACGACCAATTTTCAACAACAAAAAATTGAATTTTTAACAAATCAGTTCCACTTTCAACCAAGTAATTGAATTTTCAACCAAAAGCTTAATGTTCTTACATAATAATTAATCGATAATAGTTGATTTTTTAACAATAAATTAATTTACAAAGCGATCAATTTTTAAGCAAAAATGGAATAATAACACTTTCAGTTAAGAAAATTAATTTTAAAAAACAAAACAATTTTCAACAAAATAGTTAAATCTTTAACGAATAAAATGAATTCTTAAGAAAGCAAATCAACTTTACACCATCTAGTGGAATTTTCAGCTGAAAATATGCATTTTTAACAAAAAAGTTAAATTTTCTTGTTGAGTTGTATTAATTCAGATCGAATTTATGCAAAAAAAAAGAAAGACTGTGAAGGCTGTTTTAATTTTTGCATTTGCTTCTTATTCAGAAATAAGTTTCTCCCACGAAAGAAACAATGGCACTCCTTGCATTCGACTTTTAAAGAAAAATTATCGTGATGACTTCACGAAAGAAAAATGTTTTGTGTTATGCATTACTCGACAGTTCAACCAGAAAGAATTTTCCAACCGTATAGCGAAGGACGAAGACGAATGTGAACCGACAAAAACTTCACTCGACTAATATTCTGCTCAAGAATCCATAAGTCGCACGCTCTCTTAGCCTGCAATAGATCCATAACTCAATTTTTGCTCTAGATAAAAGCACCTGAATCAAGGCATCAATTTCTACCACAAATCGTCCTTTTTAAAGGATAACGTGTGAATGATATGAAGTGCCGGGGAACGAATGAATGGCATTCCTAAACGTCTGGCAGCTAGTTACTTCGAATTAAGAGCAATTACGCAAGTGGCGTCATACTTAATGACATACGGGCCGGCATAGTGGTACTAGATACTTGTAGGTACCTTCGCTTAGCTCAAAAGTAGGCGGACCGAAATGAATCATAATGTGAATGACACGATAATCGCGGAAGGTTAAGTTTATCTAATGTACGGTTTACGTTAAGGATAAATAAACGAACCCCTGGAGCCTGTACATTAGGGTAGTCCAAAAAACGCTTTTCGAGATGCATGGCTGCATTTCCCTAAAGCATGAGTTCAATTTTTCGAAAATGCAAAATTTCTCCATGTTAAGTGAATGGGATTTTGAATTGCCCGGTGGCACGCGTTAAAATTTGAATTAAAGAAACAATTACTGAATCTCGTTTTCCGGAAATGGAAACTTTGGGGGGGGGGGTCTTTCCCTCAGGAATAAAAAAAGAGTTTTTCAATGCATTTTTAAACCACCCTAGTGCACACTGTAAGAAAGATATGATTATGGAATAAGAGGAAACCAGGGTGGTCGACAAACTTCATTAAAAAAATGTCCTGACTTTTCCCTGACCAATTTTTTTATTTTACCTGACCATTAATATTTAAAGACTAGCATTTTAATCTAGTAACATGTTAAACATACACTCTTTTATAAACTGAATAAAATAAATACGGAGTTAGATTTTTAAATTTTATATTTATTTATTTCGACCAAAAGCAATGACTTTTTAACAAAATAGTTCAATTTTCAACATAATTAAATTTTCAAGAAAATGGTTGGATTTTGAACCATATTGTTGAATTCTCAACAAATATTAAATTTTGTAACAAGGTAGATGAACTTTGAACCAAATAGTTGAATTTTCAACCTACAAACATGAATTATCTACCACAGCAGCGAATTTCCAACCAAGAAGATTAAAATTCTAACAAAAGGCGAATTTTTAACCATGAAGATTAAATTTCTACCAAAAAGACAAATTTTTAACGAAATACATGCATTATTTAACAAGCCATTTAATTTTCAAACTATAAAAAAAACAATTTATAACCAAAAATTTCAGTTAAATTTTCAGTAAAAAAAAAATTCAACAAAAGAGATGAATATTTAACAAGTTCAACAAAAAGACGAATTGTTTATAAAAAAAGTTGAATTTTCAATCCGAAAATAGGAATTTTCAAATAAAAAGTTGAATTTAAAAAAAGGGGGAAACTTAATTTTAAAACACAAAGAAAGTGTTCAACAAAACAGTTACATTTTTGACTAACCCAAGAAATGACCCTCAAACAAAAAATATATTTTTAACAAAGATGTTGAAATTTTACCTAATTAGTTGAATTTTCAAGTAAAACAAAAAAAGTTCAGGCAAAAATGGGATAGTTACATTTTCAGTTTACAAATGTTATTCCCAACAAAGTAGTTAAACTTTCAACCAACAAGATAAATTTTCGACTAAAATTATGAATCTTCAACTGGCATAATAGTTAAATTCTTATTTTTCTAAATAAATTGTCAACAAAAGAAAATACGAATTTTTAACCAGAGATAAACTTTTAACTAAAATTATCAATATTCAACAACAAAAATATTGTTTAATAAAGTTGTTCAACCTTCAGCCAAAAAATTGAATTTTCAGCTAAAAAAGATATTTCTAAAAGGATATTTCAAGAAAATAATATTTTCACTTTAAATAAATAACAGTTTTACCCAAACAAAGAGTACAATTTTCCAAACAATACAGTTGAATAATCAAGTCAAGAAGATTAATTTTCAACCAAACGGCTGCATTTTTAATCACAAAAGATTAAATTTCTACCAAAAGAGATGAATTTTCAAACAGGGAAGATGAATTTGCAAAAGTAATAGTTGAATTTTCAACATAAAAAGATTAATTTTCAACATAAAAAGATTCTTAATAAATTACCAATACCAAATATGAATTTACATCAAAAAGTTAATTTTCTACATAAATAGTTGAATTTTCAACCGAAAATACAAAACAATGGAATTAATGACCATGAAAGAAAGCATGACTTTTTAACAAAATTGTTGAATTTACAAATAATAAATTTTTCACTAAAAATATAATCGGAAGAAGATATATGGAAATAGAAATACAAGGCGAATAAATTAATTACTTATCCCTGGCCATTAATATTCTGATAGAATTTCGACGTTACGTTATCAAGCAGGGTAGAGAAGAAGTTTTTTCAATGGAATGGCAGTAAAAAGAAACCTGTCATTCCAGTGATAAAAAACTATCAATATTCAAAGCCCAAAATGTTAATCTTGTAAAATTTTTAACATAGAATATTTTCTGAAGAGAATAAAACAATTTAAAATTTATTATCTTTCACGGTTATTAAAACTGCTTCCTATAGAAATTCCTTGACTTTCGCAAGTTTTATTTCTTAAAAATTCCTAACTTGTCCCTGATTTGCAAGTTTTCCCTGACCAATGGCGACCCTGGATAAGTGACGATAAAAATATCCAACTTCCAGAGTAAAATTATGTCTTACATCCTAATTATTAATTAATATCAACTTAATAAATGGGATACATCAATGTATGAACATGGAGCTCAATGAAGTATCTGTCCAGACTCAACCTGACACACTTGACTCTAGATGACCTCGACCCGGATTGCAAATCAGTTATAGTAATTACGAAAATAGTCACTTTAAGCAAAAAGTAGAATAAGTGAGCAGCCTTGTAATGCTGTTTTCCTGGTGCAGTCTCGAATTTGCTTTATCAACTAAATTATCCTTTATTCAGTAAGTCAGTTACTAGAATACTAGGTCGCGAATCCTGAACCCTTGAGAGATTCTTGGAGAGCAAAATGTATATATCTACATAGTCACACATTTGATGAAAGCGAAAAAGTAAGACGAGACGCACGTATACAGAGTTACTATTGATTTTCTGACTGCAGTCACCACGGCGCCGGTTTCCAGGTCCTCATTCACTATACCTATAACGAGCTACGAGAAACACTACACCCGTCACGATCATCTCATCACTTTTTCGGACAATTACCGACTCCACCAAGCTTGCAAGGCTTCTTTTTTTTATAAGAGTTTCCACAAATCACTAAAATTCTATTTTTTCAGCCATTAGATTGACTAGAAGTCTAGAAACTCAAATTCGTCGCATAAAATCACAAAGAAATTCGCATGAAATGACCGAAATAATAATCTTATTTCTTTAAAAATATAGAGTACAAAATTCTCAGTGATTTTCAAGTATTCTTTACACAATAAAAATAAACCTATAATTTGAAACAATTCTTTGACAGTAGTAATTCACTGTTTAAAATATTTATTTATGAACTGTTAAAACTTGTCAAGAAGATTTACTTTTAAATGAGAAAAGTTTATAATTTACATTAATTCTAAAATTCAGGAAGATTCATTTTCAACATTTTCAGCATTTTAGACTTGAAATTGCTCAACAATAAAATAAAATTAGTATAGATACAATATTGAATTCAATATGAAAAGCTTTAAATTCTTAAGAATTTAAATCGAAAGATATTGAATTTCCAACCCAGGCGAATTCTTAACAGAAGAGTTGAGTTTTCTAGTTAAAAAGTAAAATAGTTTAGAAATCAGTTGACTTATTAATCCGAAGATTAACTTTCAATTAAATAGTTGAATTTAAAAAATATTCTAACCAAACAGTTGCTACCATAAACAAGTAGTTCAGAACTTTCAGGCAAACGAGACGACCTTCTCAAAAAAATAATTTAAGTTTTAGTCAAATAGTTGAATTTTTAACCTTCAAAGATGAATTTTTAACCAAATGATCAAATTTTCAACAAAAAAGTTAACTTTGAACCAAGAAAGATGAGTTTTGAACCAAAAACCAATATAATTGATTTTTCTCTCAAATACTAGAATTGTCAAATAGAAAGATTAAACCTCTATCAAAAACAATTGCAGGTTCAACCAAATAGATGCATTTTCAAACCAAAAAGAATTTCAACCAAATAGTTGCATTTGTAACCAAGAGTTGGACATTCTATCAAAAGGGACGAATTTTAGACCTAAAACAGGTAAACTTTCGATCAAAAAAGATGACTTTATATAACAAAATAGTTGATTTTGCAAAAAAATAATTGAATATTCATCCAATTAATGTAATTTTTACAAAACAAAAATTATTTTTCAAACAAAAATAGTAGGATTTTTGTATAATTACGTATTACGTATTGAGTATAAAAATTGGAAGCATTCAATTTTATTTACAAAATAATAATAGTTGTTTTTTGTTACATGGCATTGGGGCCCGTAAAAGATCAAGAAAATTTAGTTAAATCTACTTCAACTACAACTACCTTAGATATTACAATTTTTACTATTAAGTTTCAAGTGTTAAATATTAATAATACACTTGCAATTTAATATAGTTTAATTTTAAAAGGTTTACATTTTTCATTAGCATAATTTTTATGCAGAAATTTAAAAAATGCTTTACTATTAAGGCTTTCTATTTCAAATTCTACGCTATTTTTAACTTAAAAACAAATGTTCTGATTTTTAAACTTATAATCGGAGTTTATTCAATTTAAAATTATTTAATAATTTGAATAATTTTAATAATTCCTTCAATTTGGAATTGTACAACGAACAATTTTAAAAAATGAATTTAAAATGCTTTTAATTTTACATTATTCATTCTTAACCGTTGCTCTCTTTAAGTCAGTGAAAAGTTTCCCCTCCACTCTCATAGTTAATCAAACTTAAATTTTTTTAAAATTGGGGAATTTTCAGTTTCGACAACATTCAGTGTCTTTAATTTACATAATTTCAAAAGATGAGAAAAACAGAAAAAAGTTAAAGAAAAAACAGTTTCTTATTGCCATTAAAATATTAATTTTAATAAAATAAATTTTTATAAAATTAGATACAATATCAGATAAAAAATACTTTAGTCTTCCTGGTTTCGAGATAGAATTTTTCGATTGTTAGAATTTATAAGAAGTTACTCTTCATCATCACTGCCAAATTCTTCTTCAATGTTATCATTAGTTTCAAATAATAATTCAAAAATGTCATCTAAATTTAAAATCCTGAAGATTTTATTTTTCCAGTCTTTTCCAAAGTACCGAAATTTCGTTACACATGAGCACGGCCTTCAAAATAATATACGATTATATAATATATTATATAATATCGTATTTGAAGGAGTGCTGATAAAGTAACTAAAATGGCAAGTTAATTATCACTACCTACGCGTAAAAGAAGGTGGAAAAAATATACGATAACGAGTTCCTTGATTTGCCAAGTCTCATATTTCATCCATTCAATTGTGACAGGACTCTAGCGTCACGTTTCTTTAAAACCTAATTTCTCCTAGGTTCGTCATTTATCAATTCGTAAATGTAATTTCGTGTACGAAGTATCTCACAGATTCATGCATATTCAAAGTCATTTCTGACATTTCCAATTTTCTATTCGTCCGATTGTTGATCTCTGCTATTGTTATTTTCACACAAGATAGTATACAAACAAGCAATTTCACGGACCAGACAGAATACATTCGTTTCGCTTCTTATTTACAGTTAAACTTTCTTTGCATATTATAACTTATTCGACATTTTTTCTACAGGAAAACAAAGCTTACAGGAATTAAGGTCGGTGCACAGGTGACCGACCTCGTACCGCATCCCTAGTCTGGAAATCAAGCTTTCAAAGCATATTGTTGGTTTCAGAAAAGCCCAATTAAAATTATACTTTCACATTATTTTGAATTGAAGGGAAAATATAATTAGACTAAACTTTCTATCATGCTATTTTAAATTTCATTAATGTTGACCATCACAATTCTGTTTAAACATCCGGGTTGTTAACCATTTTTTTGGACTAATGTTCTTAGTCTGAATCACTAAAAAACTACCCCATAAAATAATTTCCAGATGCTTAATTGAAACGTTCAATATACTGATAAAATACTTTTAAATTTAAATACTTCTTATAATAATTTATTGAAAATTTCATGTTCGATGCCTTGAATTCAAATACAAATAAGAAGTATTAAAAATTGCATTTACCCTTTTAAAATGGAAGTTATTCAAATTGAACATTAACTACATGTTATTCTTCAAACATAAAAGTTTTGAATTTAACAATTTGAATCTCAAAGCGTTCGAAATTTAATAACTCAAATTGAAATTGCTTGAAATTCGAAAGTTTTTAATTGAATGCGGCGAAGAAAATTGCACTTCAAATTTAAGAATTTCAAATTTTGAAATGAGTGATTAATTATGAATAAGAAATTAGTGTACTTTCCAAGATTTAAATTAGGAACTTTTCATGATTCTTCTCGCCTTCTTAGTTGATATTGTTCATTTTTAATGGCAGAATTTGAAAATGTTAATTTTTAAATTGTTTATTTTTCTACGATTTTAGTTGTCAAAATGCTTAATTTTTAATTTCTTAAAATATCAGCTATTGACTATTTTCCACTCAATACCAAACGCCTTCCAGACTTAAATGGATTAACTTGGAAAGCTTCAACTTGAAATTTCTTAAAGCTTGAAAATGTTTTATTTCGTTTCATTTTAGATGTTTTTTTTTTTAGAATCTATATAAAATTATACAGTTTGGAACGTTTCAATGTTTTTAATGCTTCAAATTTAAGCACTTATATCCAAGGATGTTCAATTTTCATTACCAATAATTTTAAATTGTTTGATACTATTTATTTATAATATTTTATTTCGTAATTGAATTTCAGTACTTTAGGATTGTAAGATTTATTCATAGTTAGAAGCTTGAACAGTTGAACAATTACAAATTTATTAGTTTGCAAGCCAGCAATATTAAATTTACAAATTGGAAATTAAATATTTTTAGTTTTACACCTATAAAACCTGGATAGCACAAAAGTTTCCCGGAACATTGCTTGAACATTGGAAAATAGAAGGTTTTGGGAATTCCGAAAAATGTTCCAGGAAGGTTCGCGGAAGTATACGTCCGCGTATCCAGGAAGGTTCCCAAGAAAGGTTCGGGGAATGTTGGTGAAGAATTTAATCAATTAAATTATTTAAATTTATATAATGCGAACATTTTCACGAACATTCCACAAATCTTTTTTGAGAACCTTCCCGGATACGCGGACGTTTATCTACTCCCGGAATCCATTCTGAAACATTTTTCGGATTTCTCCGAAACGTCCATTGCAATGTTCCAGGAATGTTCAGAGAAGCTTTGGTGTTATCCGGTAAGTTCTAGAATTTTAGAATTAGAGCCCTGAAAATTAAATATTTTATAGTTCCAAAATTAACATCTGGAACTCGCGAGATTTCAAAATTGGGCACATTTGAATTAGTTACACAAAATTATGTAGTTTTAGGATGTCTGATAGAATATTGTTTTTTGTTTAATGAACTGTAAAAAAATGAGATGAAGAAAATTTTTTCGAATCGTTATTAAGAATTTAGTTGAATGTGAATTGCTTCGTTGAGAGAGAGTCGGACATATTTTTAACGTACTCTCAATAGTCTCATTTTAAGGTATCTTAGGCATCACTTAATATTTCTTTCTACTCGAGCAGATCGAAGCCACTTTCTCGCAAAATGACCTCTAGTGGTAAATATATCCAATCGATTTGCAAACTTTATAAGTGAACATGACCCACGTAATTCAAACGATTCGTGGAACTAACGAGCTTCCATGGTTTTCACGAAGTCTGGCACCAGCCTAAGTAGCACGCAAAGTCTAGACTCGGAATCCTCAATAAAGACTACAAACAACATAATCGGTTTATAATCGCCATTTAGAAAGAATTGTTTGCAAATGTTTCCAAATCAAGAATTTTAAAATAGAAATTGTTCTGCCTGAACTTTATCAAAGCGTTAAACATTACAGTTTTTCTAAAATCTATCAAAAAAATTATCTTTAGAAATATAGATAAAGGTGTCATCAAAAAAGTTCTCGTTATTGTTTCAAATACCCGGATTCATGCTATGTAAATTTGCCGGTAGAGTAAGTCGGTCTTCACTTCACAGCCCATGGAATCTTGCTTGTCAATTCACGATCTCTAAATTCTAAAAACAGCTTTCTGAAAATATTTGAACGTTAAAGAATAGAGTTTCATATTGGAAGTCTTTAAAAATGTGAAACTTGAAAATATTATATCTCAAAGGACTAAAAAGTGAAAACTGAAATGTCTTCAATTGTTTTGGTTGTTCAACCAAATCTTTTCCTATCTTTTCCTTTTCCAAATCCTATATAGATTATAAATTCTTCTAAAAAATGTTTTTTCAGTGCAGCAATTTTTCTAGGAAATGGGATGTGCTCTTTTAAACGTTAAACAATCGCTGGCAATGTAAATGACGAACTGAAAGTCGACTAAGCGGAGATTAACGCAAATGCGGACGTGACGTAGAAGGTGTAGTAGGTATACAGTGTGCACAGTAAAATATCGGTCCTCGGTCAAAGTAGCATCAGACCAGTTTTCACGTCCGAACGGTTCACCGGTTCTTTAAGATCGATTCTCGTTGCGATCGTTAACCTATTTTTCATAAGCAATGAGTATTCGCTGGTTAATCACGAAAGATTAGCTATCAGGGTAATCCAACAACTCGAGCAATTATTTGTTAAAGAGATCTGATTTTATGTATTTAAGATGTGACTCATTAGTGCCATATTTATTACTAATATGCACGAAACTGCGCTTCTAGCATGGCGGAATAAATTCATTTTCAAATTTCTCTGACTTTACCATTTTCCTTGACCGATTTTTAATTTTGCTTAACAATTAATATTCAAAAACCAGCATTTTAACCATGTAACATTTTTAACATATAATCCTTTACAAACGGAATAAATTAATTTCAGGATAAATCACAACATTTCAAATTTATTTCAATCAAAAAAGATTACCTCTTTACCATAATAAATCAATTTTTTAATCCAAAAGGATGAAATTGCAACAAAAAACAGCTGCATTTTTAATCAAAAAATGACTTCACCAAAATAGCTGAATATTCAATAATATTATTGAATTTTGAATAAAATAGTTAAATACTTAACCAAATTGTTGAAAAAGATTAAAATAGTTGGTGTTTTTTGTATGGGATTTATTCAACAAAAAACCGTTGCGTTTTCAACTAAATAATTCAAAACAGTTGAATATTCAAGAAAAAAAGTTGAATTTTCAATCCAATATTAATAAATATTAAATAAATTACGAATAATCTGTTAAAACAGAGGAAAGTTCAACAGAATAGTTGAATTTTCAACCAGAAAAGATGATCACAAAATACTTCAATTTCCAACCAAATAGTCGAATTTCCAAACACGCAAAATTAAATGTAAACAAAAGAGTAGTATTTTCAATAAAATAGTTGAACTTTTAACACAATAATTCAATTTTCAGCAAATCAGCTAAATTTTTAACCAAATGCTCAAATTCTCTACCTACGATGAATTTTCAACCAAATAGTCGAATTTTGAAATGAGGCAAAGTCAACTTAAACCAAAAACAGTTTCGTTTTCTACCAAATAGTTGAATTTTCAAGCCAAAGAACGAAATTGATCAAACTTAACAAAAAATGTAATGTAATCAACACTCAACAAAAAACGGAAAAGTTAAATTTTCAGCGCACTTTAAAACAAAAAAATTAATTTTCTGTAAAACAGTTGAATTTCCAACACAAAAATATGAATTTTCAACAAAAAAGTTAATTTTTTATTTTTACTATTAATTTTTTATTATTTTTTTTACTTGCACCCCTTTTTCATTTTGAAAATCATTTCTATTCGGAAGTCTAAAGCTTTGATTTTCAGGTTCGTAATATGATATCAATAATTTTATTCCGAATGTTTTTCCTCACTTAAACATTTTTTAATTTTTGTATAACATATCTTTAAAATTTAAAGATATTCAATATCCATATTATAATTACGTCAAAAGGTTTGGTTTTTTAACCTCTACTCGCCTGAATTTCAAAATATTTTTTATTTAAGAAATTTCGAATTGTAATACTTTCACTAAATTTGGAATTTCTCTTTAAATTATTTTTAATTTGGAACGATTTCAAATTTTAATCTCAATTTAAACTATTTTTAAATCGCCTTCATCAAATACGTTTTAAATATAATTTTGTCTCTTTCATATTTTCTTTTCTTATTCAAATTCGAAGCTCTCATTTGTATACATTTAAAACAGAAATAATTAGCCTAATTATTTTCTTTACAACCAAGATATATGAGCAAAAGTAAAGCTATTTTTAATTAACTCTACAAATTTGCTTTAAAGCTTCATTTAATTCTATGAATAAGAGGTTTCCAATAGTGTCTCTAAATTCAATTTCAGTGATCTGGGATTAGATTACGATATCACGTAACAAATGAGCATTTAAACCGTAAAAGCGAAACCTAGACGAGTGTAAAGTTACGGCTAGGAAAACTTTGGGGTTAAAGACCCAAGATGATGTTATTACTCTTCTCGTGACCCACTTATTTTCGTAGAGATATCATCAATTTTCAGACCTCCGAGATCTAGTACCCTCGATAATTTAAAATTTTGTTTTCAAAAAAGAGAGTAGAAAAGAATGTTCAGTAGTATCAAAATTCAAAACATTTTACACAAAAACTAGGTAGCGTCAGAATCGATCTTATTTCAAGAATACAGCAGTTCCGTGGCCCAATTTTAGATTAAAAATGGGATTTATTTCCAAAATAGGGGATTCAATTTATTATTCTAAACTTTTTAAATCATATGGGTATCTTGTAAATATTGAACGAAAATGCCCTCTGACATTAGCGCCTCTTTTTAGAAAGTCTAGTCATTTTTGTGTTGAAACCATTTTTTTAGCTAGCTTTGTCAAATCTGTTCAACACTTCAGCATTTTTTACTAATAAACATAAACTAGAAAAAAATGGAAGAAAATGTTAGATTGGAAAATGCATAAACAAAATGTTTGCTTTAATTTGTTTAAAGTATTTTTATCAGAAAATAAATTTTGATTCTTTATTCTCCTAATTTGTTCAAAGAATATTTCTAAATAAGCTTAAAATAAATCATTGTTAAAAAAGACTATTTTTTCTGCTGCTTTATTTTTATCAGTTAAAAACTCTCAGATGTTCTAAACTTCCTTATTTATTAGTTAAGAAAAGAATATACTGTACAAACAGAAAAAAACAAAATTATGAACATAAAATTTTTTTTAAATACGCAGTTTATTAACATCTAAAAACAAGCTATATCAAAATGGACTAAGAATTGTTTATACTTTATCAGGGGATTCACAGTCTTTTCTCAATTTCCCTCTTTCCCCAATTTTTTTGTCTTCATGAGAATTCATCTTTATGATTAATAATTTTACTATTTGGTTACAAATTTAATTTATTTGGTTGAAAGTTTTAATATTTTCATGACTAAGAAACCTTTTTTAATGGGATATTGAACTATTTTGTTGAAATTTTGTATGCATTAAACTATTTTTTAATAAAAATTTAAATATTTTTTGGTAAAAATATCAATAATCAATAATATCAAAATTCATTTCTTTGGTTGAAAATTTAAATATTCTGTTTAAAATGTAAAATTTTAGGTTGATAATTTAACTGCTTTGGTAGAAAATTTAACTATTTGGTTGAAAATAATTTTTTTGTTGAAAATTCGTCTTTTTTGTTAATTATTTCACTATCTGTTTAAAACTTGGTTTAATACTTTCTTTTACTCCTTTTTTGGTTGAAGATGTCCTTCAAATCTACAAAATTTAAAGATAAATGATTTAGGAAATATTTAAAATCGGGACCATACAAATGGAGGGGTGAGGAGGGAAATTTTCGATTTTAGGCGCTTCAAGGAATTTTTTCAAATTTAATAGGGAAAAATGGGTAAAAAGGGGACGGACCGTGATAACTATTATTTCGTAAAACCTTAATTTATAAACATTAATATAAGCGAATAAAATATGATAACTCGTTTTTTTTTAACATCAGCTACGCATATTTTTATTATTTTTAGGACTCAAGAAATATGAATATTGATCCTTGGTTAACAAAAAATTTTTACACCATTAAATTATGATTTTATTATACATCACATTAAATATGCTTGAAAAACTGCATAAATCCAAGCTCACAGGTTCAATAATTCGATAATATTGGTCAACATGTTAGATGGTTTTCTCTATACAGGGTGATTTTTTTAACTTGAAACTTTCAAATATCTCGAAAAATAGGCACTCTATGAAAAAATGTTATAAACCAAAATGTAAACACTCTGAGTACATACACTGATGTTAAAACCGGTTCCCCTACGCCGCCCCCTGGGGGTCGGGGCGGGGACAAGTTCGGAAAAAATGTTTAAAAAAAATTCGAAACGAGAAAAATGTTTGAGACAAATCATACGCATTTTTATCCAAAGCATCCGAATATGCAATAAAGAATAGAGGTTCCCATTTAAAATTTCGAATTAGCCCCCACTCCGACCTCAGAGTGATTAAATTTTGATTCATAACATTTTTTCATAGAGCGCCTACTTTTCGCGATATTTGAAACTTTCAACTTAAAAAAATCACCCGGTATAATACTTTTTGAATATTTCTTCTATCTCTGGTGTCTCTGAGATATATCATATGGTTATCTAATTATTGGGGAAACATATCAAACGGATTTATCATGTTTTGTTCGCTTACTCCTCGATATTAGATACATGCTATTAGAAAAAATAAATAAAATGTTGTCTTTAATTTTCATTTAATTTTTAAACATACTTTCAATTTGAAACAGTAACTAATGTCTAACTGAACTTATGTAATTCCATTGATAATTGAGACTATTAATAAGCTAAAGAGTTTAGACGTAAATGAAAAATGTAGGTTGGATGGTATTATATTACAAAGGTTTCACATTGTGGACAGGGAAAATAATAAAATTAGGTTGCACCCTGTGATTAGCCTATTACTTGAAAGCGCATGAGTGCTTCTGACAGTTCCCGTAATACTACGAAGCACATGGCATACCAAACTGTCGAGTGGACGATCTAAATATAAAGATCACGACTTCCCTTCCTCACTGAACTCACTATTTCAGGAAACTCACTACAGAAGCCAACTCCATTCTACAATCAACGAAATCGAGGGAAACTTTCACTGTAGTATAAATATCTTTTAATAAATAAGGGGCAAGAAAGTCCTCCCCTTTTTAGGCTTATTTTTGAATAAAAGTAAAGCTTCGAAGTAGAAGAAAAAGGTCTAACTTATCTAAAGATAAGAATTTACCAGTGGCTCAAAAATTATCAGTGGCTACTCAAATCTTAGAAAAATATTCCTGATTAAGCCTTCGAAACTTAATATCTTTCTTTTTATTTCCCCAGAAATTGAACATCAAATTAAAGGATTTAAGATGGCACAGCTCAAAACTGAAAGCATTCAAAACCAAAAATATGATAATAGAAAATGAAAAGATTTTCCAAAAATAAATTTCCTTCGATATTATAAGCATTTAGGACTTTTCAGGGGTTTAACATAGGCCTGGTTTAAAAAATCAATGACTTTTACCAATTTTTCAGGTCTGTTTTTGAACAAAATTCAGACAATTCAATTTAATTTCATTAAGGTGTGATAAAAAAAAATCCCAGTATTTTTTTTCTAAATTCCATTAATTTTCCAGGTCTTCCAGATTTTACGGCAAACATAAAAAGTTTCAATGTGTGTAATCAAAGTAAAGACTTTGAAAACCTTACAAATCTCTAATTTAAAACTTAATTTTAGGAGCTTATAACTTTAAATTAGAAGCATCGAAAATTGTTTAAATTTTTGTGCTTTCAATTTCAAATATTACAATGTTGAAAGATTTAAATTTTGAATTTGTGTAACTTTAAGTAATTTAAATTATTCAGCTTGAAATATTATAAATTTAAAATTGTATTTCCAAAGCCTAAGTTAAGATTTCAAATTATTAAATTTTAAATTGCTTAAAACTTAATATTATTTAAATTTAAATTGCCCAATCAAAAGTTATGTGAATGACTAAACGCTTTCAGTAGTTTCAATCGGAAATTATGAAGCTTCGAAAATAATCAAAGTAAACACTTTCAAAACCTTATAAATGTTGAAAGTAATATTCAATTTTAAAAACTTGCAATTTTAAATCTAAAGCTAAATTTAATCCTTCAACATCAAAAATTATTAATTCGAAATTGACTTTCCAAAGTCTAAATTAAACAGAGTAGTACATTTTTAAATGCTTTATACTTAAGATTATCTGAATTTTAATTTTTCAATCAAAACTTATTTTATCATGAACGATTTCAGCAGTTTCAATCGGAAAATTTTCTTTTTATTATTCTCAAGTTGAAATTTTTAATATTATAATATTATCGAAGTGAAGACTAAAAACCTTACAATTTTGGAATTTAAAATTCAATTTTAAAAACTTGTAATTTTTAATCTGAAACGTGGAAAATTATTAGACTTTTAGGCTTTCAATTTAAATTGATACAATCCTGAAAGATTAATTTGAATTGATCTAATTTTAGGTCATTTATATTCTTCAGTTTCAAAAGTTATTTAATCATGAACACTTTCAATAGTTTCAATTGGAATTTATTCTTTCTAATATTATTCTCAATTTGAAATTGTACAATTCTGATCTATGTACTTTAATTATTTAATTATTTTACAAACTTTTTAAATCTTAAATTGAATTTCACAACTTTTGAATGAAGTTTTTCTAATATTGAATTCTAAACTTCAAATTATCAATTTAAAAATATAAAATTATTTGTATTAACAAGAAATTTAGAAAAAATAACTTTAAAAACTGGAAAAATGGACTTTTCGCACAATAAGCTTTTTAAATTTGTATTTTAAACATCATAGCATTCCGAATCGAAAAATGAGGAAACTCAAGAATTAGGTATAATATGTAAATTATAAGCGTTACAACTGAAAAGTTAAGTTTTCATTTTAAGGTTTAAAAATTAAGTGATTTTAGAATTAAGAACATTTTCTGGCCGACAATTTCAAACTCAAAGAATTCAAAATTGTACTAAAATTAAAATTTTTTAAATCACGGCTTTTTTTATTTCTCAGGTCCTGTAGCCGCCATTAAATTTTGTAATTGATAATTAAAATTATTTATGGGAACTTATAGAATCCTCATATTTTAAACTAGTTGAAAATTGTCCTACAGAATATTTCCTACTCGGAACCAATTAAACTATAAATAAACGCACTGAAATCTATTAAATTTTACTATTGTAATAACTCGAAAGCATCGCTTTTGTACTCCTGGAAAATTAGATCCAACTGGCTCTTCTTTAGTGATAGAAATAACGGCCTTTAGTCGTCGTCAGTGCCCAAAAAACATAGGATCTTATTCCTGAAAGAACACAGCATTTCCAAATGACTGCATTCTCCGAAATATAAAAATAAGATAATCTTTGACTTAGGATTAGGAATTCTGACTAATAAGATAAAACTAATATTCACTTCACAGTCCAAATCTTACACATGCACATAGAAAGGTGCACTGTTTCCATTTTACCTTCCAATCAATCAAATAAAAAACAACAAAAATACATTAAATAAAAGTTTACATACTACAGAAAGTAACTACTATTTAACAAGTCTATTCATGCTCTATTCTTTTTCAAAATTCAATTGATTTGTAAAAATTAAATCTGAAAATATTGCCCTAGCATGAAATCAAATGATAAGAAATATTAGATTAGATTTAGCATTTCTGTTTAATTTGCCTACTTGTAATTTTGGATGTAAAACATTAAATTGAAATTTGAACTTGATTCTAATTAAATTTCACATTGATTACATTTATTTATAAGGCCAATCATTTTCGAAGTAATGCGTTGGAAGAGACTTCTCTGCATTCCTTAATGCCAACTCACAAGAAGCTTTGTATCTCATTAATTAAAAGTCTTTGGGGCGAAGCAAAAAGGAGCATTGAATTTTATTTGTGAGTCTTGCCCTCAATGTGCCTACGCCCACGTTACGTATTTCAATGAAAACATTGTAAGCTACCAACCAAGTCAGACTATTTTATCACCATATCACGATTGCAAGTTATCGATGCTTCTCAGTGCCTGTGCCTCTTATCTACCTTCATGGTGAAAAATCTCTTATGAGCGTACAAGTATTAACTTTACTAATCTCAAAATAAAATTTTACTACATTTCTACTTTTTACAGCCCAAATAAAGTACCTAGAATCATAAAAATATAGATAATATTATACCCTTTATAAACTTCTATTCAAGAGTTAATAAGAAGTTGGAAAAAGTCCCAGTTCAAAGGTTCAAGTTCAACGCTTGAAATATTAACAATGCAAATTGTTTAAGCAATTACATCAATGCAATGTCAAATCTTTCTAGTAATTAAAATTCATACGGGAGCTTTATATTCAATTTTATAAAAAAAAATTAATTTTCTGGCTTTTAAAAACTTTTTAACGAACGTCACAAGTTTAGGGTGGCCGCTTGAAACCAGAAAAAAATCACGAGTCATTTCCCGATTCTCAAACATTTTTCACCGTCACTGAAATTAAATAATTCGAACTCTTAAAGCTGAAATTTTTATAATTTGAAGTAAAAAAAACTGAAGTTCAATTTTAAGCACTCAAAGTGGAACTGCTTCAAAGTTAAATTTTTGTTTATAATTCAAACGTTTGTATAAAATTAAAAAAATACACATAAAATAGAAGCTTTCAACACTTTTGAATGAAAAAATTCTAAATTATATTCAGATAAACTTCAGATAAATTTAAAGTATGAATCAATAAATAAAGTTTGTAAATGTTTAAAATAATATCAATTTAAGCCACTTCAAGTTACAAACGTTAAAATTTGAATGATTTTTTTTTAACTGAACGCTGTTTAAATGAGAAGCTCAATTTGTTAGATTTTATGTCGTTTCAAATTAATAATTTTTCAATTTTTCTTTATTCATTAAAATTCAACACGTTCTAAATTTAAATTTAGTACCTGAAAATTTTATGATTCAAGGATATTGAAACAATTCAGTTGTCGATTTTATTTGTTATTTCTGAATATTTGAGTTATAATTGCCCATTTTTATATAAACAGTCAAACAATACTAAATATATTCAAAAATTATTCTTTTTTAATTAAAATTAAAAGCGGTTACTTATGAATCCATTAGGGATGACATAATTTTGCCGAAAACGCAAAATCCTTAATGTTGAAAATACAAAAAATATAAAATTACCAAAACAGAATATTTCTAAAAAATTATTTAAATGTATGGGATTTCAAATGACCTAAAACAATTAAACTACCGAAAATGTTTATTAACGAAATAAAAATATTCGGAAAGTGAAAATTAACGAAACTAGACCATTTCAGAAAATTCAAATTGCCGAACTTGTTAACTTTATGTTGACTGTTGAAAAGGGATTTTAAAAAAAGGGACTGTTAATTAGGGAAAAGGGATTCAATCGTTAATTTAAAATTTGGAAATTCTAATTTTTCGGTAATTTTATATTTTGGTAATTATATTTTAAGTATTGTTCATCATTCGGAATTTTGCTTTTTCGGTGAAACCATGCCACCCCATCTATTAATTGTACTTTTTTTTTAATTTTCAAAGTAATTTATAAAGTTTCAATCGAACATTTAAATTTGCTTAACTAATACGTCTTCTGAATCGTAACCGTTCAATTTTTAACGTTAAATCTGTAAGTGGTTTAATTTTGAACAGATCCAGAATCATCCTGTAAAACCAATTATTGTTCAATTTCATAAATTTGCACTACAGTTTAATTTTAATAATCAGCTTTGATAAACTATAATTTTTTTAAAAACAATTAATAATTTAATTTAACATTTAAAAAAAGTTTATATCAAACTTTTTAAAGTTGCTTTATATCTGCGATGTCAAATTTGATATACTTTAAAAAAATTGGATAGATTTATTTTTTACAAATTTGTAAAATTCTCGGCCAAAAAACAAATTCACTGTTATTCCCAGGTCTAAAAAAATTCCCGGTTTCTCAGTTCAGCGGCCACTCTCAATTTTTTCATTACTAAATAAAATTCTGTAAACTTGAAACATCTCCATTTTCAAAACTTTCAAATATAAACTATCAAAACCCTTGACACATTTTTAAACTTTTTGTAAAGTAATAAAATAATCGGATTACGCCACTACTACTTGATGCCTAAATGAGGAACGTAAAAAACAAGTCAAGAGCACAGACATTGTACAAGTCTCGTGCTCTTCGTACTTCCTCTTTTATCAGAGCAGACTAAAAAGTGAAAACCTTCATTATAGCTCTTTTCTAATTACACACGAGTGAGTTTTATTTATAATACAAGTTGAATTCGTAGGGATTGAAGACCTAATGAGCAGGTATCATTAAAATCTTTCCGGAAGAGTTGCTCACAATTGAACTTTAATTTATTCATTCAATTCGAATTCTTATCCACACATACACCATTGCTAAAGCGGTGCAACAATGACGTAACCGTAAACATAACACCTGGAAGAATATGCAAGCCTTACGTTCCAAAGCATATAGATTCACGTCCCGTGAATATCACGAGTCTGTCATTGTCGTAGACAACCTTGACAAGTTACTCGTATGAGAGATGCATCAGGTTTCAATTGAAGAAAAAATTAGTTGTCTTTAACCGTTGTTGTATGTAGATCCGCAAAATTTAATATTCCGGCGTAATTTACAGTTGCACGGAGAAACATTAATTTATTATTATCATAACCGAACTATGTATTTATAACAGGGTCGCTACAAAATCCCAATTTCTAAGTTCTCTGACCGTTCTAAATTTTTCTTTTCGAGATAAAAACAACCTGGCACCTAGAAGATCCATAATGTTGATGAAAAAAACGGGTTGTTACTAAATTTATTTAAAACCCTTTTAGTGAAAATGGCCATACCTAAAGAATTGTATAAGGGGCCATTCATAAATTACGTCAGACATACGTAAAATACATGAATTTCTAAATAGTTGAGCGTTCAGCTCAAGAAAATCATTTATTATGAAAAAATAGAAGAATGGACAAAAAAATTAGGAATTTTCAAAAAACTAGTTACATTTTCAACCAACGCGATGAATCTTTGATAAACTAAGAAATATTTTCATTTTCAATCAAAAACAGTTGAATTAGCGTAAAAATACGAATTTTCAACAAATTAATTGAATCCCAAAAGAATGAATTGAAACCTAAAAGAAGAATTTTCAACATGAGAGTTGAAATTTTAAGATTTTTCAATTAAAAAACAAAAAATTTCATTAAAAATGCTCAATTTTCAGGCCATACAAAGGAATTTCCTGCAAAATAGTTGAGTTTTCACCTTTAAAACATGAATTTTTTACCAAAATAATAGAATCTCCTACCTAAAAAAGACGAGTTTTCATTCAAGCAAATGAGTTTTTTCATTATTAAGAAAAATGTGCAACTAAAAGCGATAAAGTTGCAACCAAAAATAGAAGTTAAATTGTTATTTAAAAAATTCATTTTCAATGAAATGGTTAAACTTTGAAACGAACAGGTAAATTTTCAACCAAGAAGATGACATGTCTACGAAAAAAGGTAAATTTTGCATCAAAAACGGAATAGTAAAATTTTCAGTTCAAGACATTAATTTTTGAACAAAAAGATAAAATTTCATTTAATAAGAATACATTTTTACCAAGTAGACGAATTTTAAACAAGGTAATTGAATTTTCATCTAAAACAGATAAATTTTGAAGTTAAAAGAGAATAGTTAATTTGATTTAAGATCGAAATGAAATTACTTTTTTACGAATAATTTTCTGCAATGAAAACAGAGCTTGAAAAAAATTCACAATTCAAAATTAGATTTAAGAAATCTTTTCATATAAATCTTGAACAAAGGATGTTTTTAATATTCACAGTTCTTAAAATTATGTATTTTTGATAAAAAATAAGATTTGTTGAATTTTTAAACAAATAAAATTAAATATAAAAAAACTGATTCTCAACCAAAGAAGTGAATTAAAAATCAAAAGGATAAATATTACAACAAAAAGATTAATTTTCTAATAAAAGAGATTAAATTTTTCAAATACATGGATTTTCTACCAAATATTTAAATTTAAGAAATTTTCAACCAAAGACATGAACTTTCAACAACATTTTCAACAACAAAAAATATGTATTTTCGATAAAAAATGTAATAGTTGTTATTTCAACAAACAAAAAAAGAATTTCTTTAACAAAATTATTGGATTTTCAACGAAATAATAGAATTAACTTCAACTTCATTTTAGCGAAAATTCCCAGATTCAGGTTTTCCCTGACTTTTCCTAGTCTGTTTTTAATCCCCTGACTTTTTGGAATTCCATGACTGTAGGAACCCTGTATAAAGATGTTTTAAAAAAAACTAAGAAAAAAAAAGTAAGATGCAAGATAAAAATTGGCATAAGTTAAGCAAGTGATGAGAAATGCACAGATAAATGTTTCAAACACGTTTAAAAAACTACACAGTTTATGAAATATTTTTGAACAGAGCTTTCTTTCAAAGATATTTCAGCACAATTTCCACTCGTGTACTACTAAAAATAAACACCACAAATTAAATATCTATGAAAAATGACAAATCTAAATTTAAACAAGCGCCAATAAAATTAACTTGTTGAATTGCGCTACTGTGATGACGATGAAGACTCAAAAAACGCATTGGACTATGAATGATGTCAGATGTCACACACACTCATAAAACCTGTATAATACACTCACACACTGACACTGAATAATTTCCTTTTTTGACGTCTGTAAGTCGCTTCATTGATGACACCATCAAGGCATTCACAGAGTCATCTCGAACTGCTGCCACCAACTTAAGCACCGCTGACTGACAAATTATGTTAGACTAATTGACAAAAATAACTACAATATGAATCCCACCTTAACATCTCCTCAAGCGTCATAAGATATTCAAAATAAACGTGACACCCGATCAATGTTTAGCCCTTCTTCTTAATCAGTGCTTTCGACACAAAATAAATTATCTTCACCTCATTTCACGAACCCTTGTGCTAGATAGCAATAAACTGTTAATAACGAACTATGAAATTAGGTCACAAGCAGGTTCCCTGGACTCTTTTGACAGGTGAGCGCAGCCATCAGAAGGGACAACGTCCTGGGAAAAAATCCTTAACGTTTGACAGAAAAAGACTTCAAACCATTCAACAAAAAACAAATCAAAACCACTTTCTTCTCCACGCGTGCTTCGCGAGCTCAGACGAGACGATTTTTCTCCTTTTTGCCCAAAAAGGAAGAGAAACAAGCGATTCATTCTGCCGCACAGTGGATCTCTTCATAGGACGAGCTCATAAACATTTAGGCTTTGCTTTTCCATCACTCCAGAAATGATACTTTCCGAATATGACAAATTAACATACGTTCTTGTCGGAAAACGACAGATACTTCACGAAAACCCGCAACCAACAGAAAAAGAAAGAGTTAAACGCGCGAGTCGGGTCGGCAAACGCCATTTTTATCGAGATAATACACCCATAGCACTTTCGTTAACGAAAAGATATGTTCTTTCCAAGGTTTTTAACTAAACTTTTGCGGATTCGAAACTTACCCTGTTGAAAGAATACCCTGAAACTCTCTTTCACCACAAAACTGGCATAAAACTTTCACAAAATCCAAGAAAAACCACCAAGCTCACTCTTGTCCTTCTACACACTCGACCGGCGCGCAACTGACTGCGATCCCAGCGTCGACCTCCGCGATCGAAAAACTAGTCCCTCTACAGAGGGAATATATCAATTTTGACTTTAAATTTACATCGATATTTAAGAAAGCTCAATTGTTTTTGGATTCCCTTAGATATCGGAAAACTTCTTTGGGCGTTGGAACTTAAAGCTCTCTTTAAAAAATGTCAAATCATCTACTATAGATGGAACCTGTACTGCCGGACACACCCGTACCAATTATTCCTGTCGCCCCTGTCATAGGAAATCTCATTACTAAATTCGGAGCGGGGCGTCCTATCTCAAAAGAAACTCACATGTTGTAAGGAACGTCCATTCATTACGTAAGGATGAATTTTTGAAATTTAAGACCTCTCGCTCCGTCGCTATTGTAAGGATTCGTAAGATTTTTGTGACGACCCCCTCCCCTCCCCGTACCCACATCCTTACGTAAAATTCTATATTTTTACTGAATTGTCACTTCTTTTCACTACAAACGAGATTTTCAAAGATTTCAGGGGATTTTACAATATTTAAAAGATTTCATGTGATTTGAAAGGATTTTAAAACATTTCAAGGGATTTTTACGTATTTCAAAGAATTTTCAGGCATTTAAATCGATTAAAATTTTTGTTTTTAATTAAAAAGTTGTTCAAAAATTTCAGATTTTTCAACATTTTAAAAATATTTTAGATTATTTGAAAATATTTTAACAGATTTGAAGGGTTTTCACAGTACATATTTTAAAAGACTACAAAGTCTTTTGTTTATTACAACATTTCTACGGAATTTAATGAGATTTCCAAAGATTTATAAGGATTTCATAAGATTTCAAGGAATTTCAAAATATTTTAAACATTTCCAGTGATTTGAAAGTATTTTAACAGTTTTCAAGGGATTATAACGTATTTTAAATAACTTGAAAGTATTTTTTGTAATTGAAAAATTTTTACGGAATTTTACGAAATTTTAAAAGAGTTCAGGGGATTTTACAATATTTAAAAGATTTCAAGTGATTTGAAAGGATTTTTAAACATTTCAAGGGATTTTTACGTATTTCAAAGAATTTTCAGGCATCTAAATTGACTAAAAGGTTTTGTTTTTTAACTACAAAGTTGTTCAAAATTTTCAAATTTTCAAAATTTTTTTAATATTTTAGATTATTTGAAAATATTTTAACAGTTTTGAAGGGTTCTTAAAGTACATATTTCAAAAGACTAAAGCGTCTTGATTATTACAACATTTCTACGGAACTTTATTAAGATTTCCAAAGATTTATAAGGATTTCATAAGATTTTAAGAATTTTCAAAATATTTTAAACATTTCTAGTGATTTGAAAGTATTTTCACAGTTTTCAAGGGATTTGAACGTATTTCAAATAACTTAAAAGTATTTTTTGTAATTGCAAAATTTTTACGGAATTTTACGAAATTTTAAAAGATTTCAGAGGATTTTACAATATTTAAAAGATTTCAAGTGATTTGAAAGGATTTTAAAACATTTCAAGGCATTTTTACGTATTTCAAAGAATTTGCAGGCATCTAAATCGACTAAAAGGTTTGTTTTTTAATTACAAGGTTGTTCAAAATTTTTAAATATTTTACATTATTTTAAAATATATAAACAGATTTAAAGGGATTTTAAAGTACATATTTCAAAAGATCAAAAAGTCTTGTTTATTACAACATTTTTATGGAATTTAATGACATTTCCAAAGATTTATAAGGATTTCATAAGATTTCAAGAAATTTCAAAATATTTTAAACATTTTTAGTGATTTTTTAATTATTTTAACAGTTTTTAAGAGATTTCAACGTATTTCAAATAACTTCAAAGTATTTTTTGTAGATTTCAGGGGATTTTACAATTTTAAAAGATTTCAAGTGATTTGAAAGGATTTTTAAACATTTCAAGGGATTTTAACGTATTTCTAAGAATTTTCAGTCATCTAAATCGACTAAAAAGTTTTGTTTTTTAATTACAAAGCTGTTCAAAATTTTCAAATTTTTTAAAATATTTTACATTATTTGAAAATATTTTAACAGATTTAAAGGGAATTTCAAAGTACATATTTCAAAAGACTACAAAGTCATGTTTATCACAACATTTCTATGGAGTTTAAAGATATTTACAAACTTTTATCAGGATTTCATAAGATTTCCAGGAGTTTGAAAATAATTTAAACATTTCCAGTGATTTGAAAGTATTTTAACAGTTTTCAAGGGATTTTAACGTATTTCAAATAACTTGAAGGTATTTTTTGTAATTCAAAATTTTTACGGAATTTCACGATATTTTAAAAGATTTCAGGGGATATTACAATATTTAAAAGATTTCAAGTAATTTGAAAGGATTTTTAAACATTTCAAGGGATTTTAAAGTATTTCCAAGAATTTTCAGGCATCTAAATCGACTAAAAAGTTTTGTTTTTTAATTACAAAGCTGTTCAAAATTTTCAAATTTTTAAAAATATTTTAGATTATTTGAAAATATGTTAACAGATTTAAAGGGAATTTCAAAGTACATATTTCAAAAGACTACAAAGTCATGTTTATCACAACATTTCTATGG
>JAAAKG020000031.1:3634397-3657290 GCA_010014905.2 Druon quercuslanigerum
AATAATAATAATAATAATAAATAAATAATAAATCTGAAAAAATTTATGAGAATTTAAAGTAAACTTGAAAGACTTCAGGATGAATTACAAAATTGTCAATTTATAAAAGATCCAATTATTTAAGTGGATTTAAAGAAAATTCTAAAATACTTACAGTGAATTCAAAAGTATTCAAGTAAACTCAGATGAATTCAAAAGAATTCGAAGGGATTTAATAAAATTCAAAGGATTTTAATAGAATTAGAAGATTAATTAAAATATCTTTTTATTCAAAAAAGTGATTATAGTGACTACCTCAAAAAAGCTGACTGAAAAACTTTTTTTTTTATAAAAAATTTAACTACTTAGTTAAAAGTGGTACTACTTTACTAAAAATAATTTTTTGGTTGGTCTATGATTCATCATTTTCGTTGAAAAATCTTTTTTTTATAATTTAAATTTTTTGTTAACGGCTTATCTTTTGTTAAAAAATATTATTCCTTCAGGTAAATATTTCTCCTTTTTGGCTGCAAATTCATTTCTTTGGTTCAAGATTTAACTATTGGAAAAAAATTCATTTTAAAATTAAAATTTGATCGAAAATTAAAATTTGATCGAAAATTAATGTAATTTGTTAAAAAATCATCTATATCTTTAGAAACACTTTTTAAAATTATTTTTTCAACCAAAAATTTAACGATTTAATTTTTTGTTGACAATTTATCTGATTTGATAGACATTATTATATCTTCTAAATTGACAATTCCTCTTTTTGGTTAAAAAATTATTATGTTTTAATCAAAGATACAAACAATTCGTTGAAAATTTGAATTTTTTGTTTTAATTTAACTGTTTTGAATACAAAATAAAATATTTTAGTGAAAATATCAAACATTACACCTTTTATTAAAAATTAGTATTAAATTCTTTTGTTAAAAAAAACGTAAGTTTTTTCTTGAAATTTTTATTTTTTTTTTGTTTGAAAATTAATTATTTTAACTGTAATTCTTCCAGGTTTGCTTCATTATAAAACTGCATTTACATTAACATTATTGATCTCCTGTAGGTGAAGATTGTTTTAATACCCAAAAAAATTGGGAATGCTTAGGAAAAATAAAAAAATTAGCCACAAGAAATTCCAGGAATTTTGAAATTCACAAATTTGGAAAATTTAAAAATTTTAAAAAGTTTAGCATTTTCAAGATAAGAAAATTCTAAAATAACGAACGTTTACAAATTTTAGGTTTTGGTAAGTAACCTAATTTACAGAGCTTATTCATCAAACCCTTTAATTTGCAGGTTTTAACTAAATAAAATTTTTGATAAATAAAATTAAATCAACGAAGTACAACAAACTTATAAATGCATTTGAATAAAGAAAAAAAGTTTTAATTTAGTCTTAACCAAATGTCAAATCTCAAAACAGCGATATTTTAACAAACAAAAATTAATTTTTCAACAAACAGTTGAATTTAAACTAAATTGGTGAATTTTTGAGTAAAAAAGACGAGGTTTTAAAAGAATTGTAAAACAATTAAATAAATAGCATTATTTTCAAGACAAAAAGAGAAATCTTTTTGGAAAACTAAAAAAGATAAATTTTTAACAAAAGATTGAAATTTTTGAGCTGAAAAGTTTAATAAATACAGAATCAAGCTTCAGCCAAAATAAAATAGTCAACTTTTCTGATAAAAAGTCTGATAGAAAAAATAATTAAAAAAAAAAAGAATTTAAAGAAAATTACTGAATTTTCAACAAAAACCGAACGCAGATTAGTTTAATATTTTTATTTAAAAAAATGTCAACAAAATTGTTAAATATTTAACCAAAAGCATCAATTTTCTACCAAGAAGATTTATATTCTACCAAAAAGACAAATTTTTAAATTATAATCTTTAACAATAAGTTAAATTTTTTACCAAGTTGTTTAATTTTGAAGCCAAAAAGATGAATTTTCTACAAAAGAGTAAAATTGGCAACATAAAGGTTAATTTAAAAGCAAATAGTTAAACTTCAGACTACAATTGTAAATCCATGATACTCAATAATTAATTTTTTTTAGAAAAGTAGTTTAGCTTCAATCAAATAATCAACTTTAAAAATAAAAGATGAATTTTTAAATAAAAAAGATAAATTTCAATGGAGAAATTTTCAGTAAAAAAAAATTTATTTCAATTTAAAAAATCGAATTTTTAACCATATAGTTCAATTGTTAATGAAAAAGAATTTCCTACTAGAATAGTAGAATTTTTAAACCAAAAAAGCGAGTTTTGAACACAAAACTTGAAGTTTAAAGCCAAAAACTGACTTTCTAGAAAAATCATGTTCAATATCCTATAAATTAGATTAATTTTTAACCAAATAATCAAATTTTCCACAAAATCAGAATTTTCAATCAAAAATTTAATTTTTAAATAAAAATGGAATTGATTAATTATAATTAAAAAAAAAATAATTTCTTACAACAAAAAATCAAAATTTCCAAAAATATATTTCAATTAAAAAAAAGAAGAATTTTCTAACAAAATAGTACCTTTTTTAAAACAATTAAGGAATTTTCAGTACGATATTGTAATCTTCAATCCAAAAAAATAGTTTACAAGAAATTTACTCTCGATTGTTGGTGGATTAAATAATTCTAACAAAAATACATTTTTTAAATTATAATCTTCATCAAAACAGTGTTTAATTTTGTAGCTAAAATGATAAATTTTCTACAAAAGAGTAAAATTTGCAACATAAAGATTAATATAAAAGCAAATAATTAAGCTTCAGACTATAATTATAAATCCATGATACAAAAAAATTAATTTTTTCTTTAGCGAAGTAGAAAACTTAACTTTAAAAACTTAATTTCAATTTAAAAAATCAAATTTGCAGCCATATAGTTCGATTGTTAAAGAAAAAATAATTTTCTACTAAAAAAATATAATTTTTAAACCAAAAAGACGAGCTATGAACACAAAATTAAAAGTTTAAATCCAAAAACTGACATTTTAAAAAAATCATGTTCAATATTCCATAAAGTAGATTAATTCTTAACCAAATAATTAAATTTTTCACCAAATTAGTTAAACTCTTAATCAAGTAGTTGAATTTTCAATCAAAAAATTTAATTTCTAAATAAAAATGGAATTGATCTAATTTTTATTTCAAAAAATTAATTCTTAAAAGCAACAAAATCAAAATTTTCAACAATATATTTCAATTTTTAAAAATAAATAGAAAGCACTTTTTTAAAAAATAGTAGCTTTTTTAAAACAATTGAGGAATTTTTAATAAGATATTTTAATCTTCAAGTCAAAGAAAGACTTAACAAAATTGTTTAATTTCATGAATAACGGTTAATTTAAAATCAAATTTCTTCAGCAAAGTAGTTCATACTCAATCAAATAATCAGCTTTAAAAATAAAAGATGAATTTTCTACCATAAGAAAAGAATTTTTAACAAAGTTGTTCAATTGTCCACTAAATTGAATTTTTAACTAAAAAAGATAAATTTTAAAAACAAATTTCAATGAAAAAATTTTCAGTAAAAAAACTTAATTTCAATTTAAACATTTCATATTTCACCGAAATCATTGCATTTTAAATCAAAATGTATAAATTTTTAATTAAGACGATTAGATTTCTACCAATAAATAAGAGTGCTTAAGAAAATAAAATAATTTTCAATTTAAAAGTTAAATTTTTAACTAAAAAGGAGACATTATTAACTAAGAAGTTAAAATTTGAACTTTAAAAGACAAATTTTTCCCTGCAGTTTAAAAAATTTATCTTCAACCAAAACTGAAGCGATTTTTCATGCAAAAAATTGAATTTTAACCAAAAAACCTTTAACTAAAAAAATATTTAACACAGTGTTTAAATTTTTGATTTAAAAAATTACTAAACAATATAGTTGCATTTTTAACCAAATAATTAAATTTTCCACAAATTGAGTTCAACGTTCAACCAAGTGGTTGAATTTTTAATCAACAAATTTAATTTTGAAATAAAAATGGAGTTGATCAATTTTTATTAAAAAAAAGTAATTTCCAACAACAACAAAATCAAAATTTTCGACAATATATTTCAATTTAAAAAAAAACAAAGAATTTTCTAACAAAAATTTAACAAAATTGTTTAATTCCATACATAAAGGTTAATTTGAAATCAAATAGAAAAAAGAATTTTTAACAAAGTTTTTCAATTTTTAACTAATTTGTATTTACAAATAAAAAAGATAAATTTAAAAACAAAACTTCAATGCAGAAATTTTCGGTAAAAAAACTTAATTTCCATTTAAACATTTGATATTTCACCGAAATCATTGCATTTTAAATCAAAGAAGATAAATTTTTAATTAAGACTATCAGATTTCTACCAATAAATAGGAATGCTTAAGAAAATAAATGAATTTTCATTTAAAAAGTTAAATTTTTAACTAAAAAGCCTTCAACTAAAAAAATTCTTTAACATAGATGTTAAATTTCTTATTTAAAAAAATTACTGAACAATATAGTTGCATTTTCAACAAAATGTAAAGTATCGTCAAACCAATTTTTCTTTTAGAACCACAGGACTGCACAAAATGTTTATTTTTTATTTTTTAAGCATTTAAATAAAGAAAAACAAACAATTCGCTTTAAAAATGTTGGACATCTATTTCTGTACTACAAATCAATATTTAACGCCCAAAAATGGAAAAATACTATGTTAAGCCGGAAATTATAAAAAAAAAGTTTTGTAAGCGATAAAAATATTCCTTTCAAATTCATAAGGATGTTTAGGTTATAAGTCGAGTGATCTGGATGCAATGGGAATAAAATAATAAAGATCTTGCTCGAGAAGAAGAGATCAAGTAGGTGCGATAAGCGTACCGGAAAGAGCAATAATGAATTCTTTCTGGCCAGGTGAGAGACCCCGGTTTCATTCTCACGTCGTAGTATCTTTCGAAATTTATGCATTCGAGTTTACATATTTATAACTGTGTTATCGCATAATCGATTTTAATGCAAAATTCTCTGACACTTTACTTATTCTTACCGATCTTCTATTATAGCTTCATTTTCAAAAGCAGAATTTAATTACTGATTTTAAATAATCATATTTGGTTTAAGTTTTTGCAAATGTGCGTGTTTTTCCCTAAATATATTTAATTGTGTATCAAAATATATCAAAAAAACTTTTTTTTAATCTAATAAAGCAATTTATACAATTTATTGTAATGCATGGTTCGAGGAGATTCATAAAGTACGTAAATAATTTCGAGATATTCCAGAAAATAGGGGAATTAATTCTCTAAAAAAATTTCATGTAAATATCAGATTGAATTTAATATTAAGCGCTTTAAATTCCTAACATTTGAAGTAAAAATATATTAAATTCTCAAAAAGTAGATGAATTTTTAATCAAAAATATTTTCTAGCAAACGAGATGAATTTTTGTGCAAAAGAGATATATTTTTTTCAAAAATAGTTAAATTTTTTACAGAAAAGTTTATTCCTTAACTAAAAGGATTAATTAAAAATCTTCAATTTTCAAACAATAAAGATTAAAATTCAAACAAAACGTTGACTTTTTGGACCCAAAATACGAAGTTTAAGTGAAGTTTTAACAAAAAAGTACTTTAAAACATATTCTAAACAAAAAAATAAATTTACGATCAAAAATATTTTCTACCAAACGAGATCAATTTTTGCCCCAAAGAGATGTATTTTTTTCAAAAATACTTTTATTTTCTACAAAAAAGTTTATTTCTAAACAAAAATGATTAATTTTCAATTTTCAAGTAATAAAGATTAAAATTCAAACAAAAAGTTGGATTTTTAAGCTCAAAATACGAAGTTTTTACAATACAAGTGAATTTTTAATAAAAAACTACATCCAATGTATAATAATATACAGGTACTTCAAAAATATATTAGGAACAAAAAAAACATTTTCAACAAAAAAGATTAATTTTCTAACCAAAGAAATTAATTGGAAACATAATACTTTAAATTTCAACAATATTGTTCAATATTTTAAAGCCAAATAAACGAATTATCCATAAACAGTTGACTTTTTCATCCCAAAAATTTTTTTTACTAAAAGGTTAATTCTTTTAACATACTTAAATTACTGTAAAAATAATTTAATTATTAAGAAAATAGATGAATTTTTAATAAAAAATATTTTCTACTAAATGTGATGAATTTTTGTCCCAAAGAGATATATTTATTTCAAGAATAATTTAATTGTTTACAGAAAAGTTTATTTTTTAACAAAAATGATCAATTTTTAATCATGAATTTTCAAACAATAAAGATTAGAATTCAAACAAAAAGTTGAATTTTAAAGCCTAAAATAAGAAGATTTTACAAGACAAGCGAATTTTTAACAAAACAGTAAATCCAAAGTATAAGAATATATAAGTACTTCAAAAACATATTCTGAGCCAAAAAAATCATTTTCAAGAAACAAGATTGATTTTTTAACCAAAGAAATTTATTTGAAAAAAATACGTTAATTTTAGGCAATACTGTTAAATTTTAAAGCCAAACAAATTTTTTTTTGTACTAAAAAGTTAATTCTTTCGACATACTTGAATTACTATAGGAATAATTTAATTATTAAGAAAACAGATGAATTTTCAATCAAAAATATTTTTTACCAAACGAAATGAATTTTTTGTCCCAAAGAGATGTATTTTTTCAAAAATAGTTTAATTTTCTACAAAAAAGTTTATTTCTAAACAAAAATGATCAATTGTTAATCATCAATTTTCAAACTGCTAAGTTACATTTTTAACCAAAAGGCTAAATTTTAAAACAATATAGATTAAAATTTAAAAAAAATTGAATTTTTAAGCTTAAAATACAAATTTTTTACAAGAAAAGTTATTTAAGAAAAAGTAATTATTAAGAAGATAGATGAATTTTCAAGGAAAAATATAACGTAACCAAATTATTTGATTTTTTTAAAGAACAGTTGATTTCACAAAGTCATTTATGAAATTTAAAACAATAGAGCTGAATCTTAAACAAAATAAGTTAATTTTCTACTAAAAATATTTTTTTAACCAAAAATGGAATCAAATTATATTTTAATTAAATTTTCGACGAAAAAATATTATTTGATTCAAGTGGTTAAATTTTTAAACTATAAACATGCACTTTCAACTGAATGGTGACATTTTTAAACAAAACAGATAAAAATTAAAATAAAAACAGTTAAATTTCCAAGCTATAAAAAATGTTTAATAGCCGAATTTTCAACAAAAAATTACATTTTCGACAATGAAAGATAACTTTTGAATCAAAAGATGAATTTGAAACAGACGAATTAAACAAACAAACTTCAAAGAATTTTTAACAAAATAATTAAATCCTTTACAAAATAGATAAATTTTTAAACAATAGAGGTATATTTTGAGTAAAATAGTCTAATATTCAACTGAGAAATACTTTTTCAGAACAAAAAGGGGAATTGTCAAATTTTTATTTTAAAAATTAATTTTCAAAAACAAAAAAATACTTTTCAACCAGCCTAATTTATCCAAAAAAGACGAATTTTTAAACAAATAGTTGAATCCTCAATTGATGTATTTTAAACAAAATACATCAATTTTCAACAATATTTTTCAATTTTAAAGCCTAAATGAAGAATAATCTAAAAACAGTTGACTTTTTTAAATGGAAAATATAATAAAGGTAGCATAATTTTTAACAAAATAATTGAATTTACTACTAAAAATTTAAGTTTTTAACAAAAAAGTGTTGACTTTGTGAAGCTTTTCGCCTGGGCTGCTTACTAGAGGGATTGATTAGCAACTTGGGTCAAAGCAGTTTTGCGGATCAAAAGTTTTTTTAAAATAAAAACCCTGAGAATTTTATATTAGTTTAAATCTAAACCCCCTCCACTCATTAAAAAATGGGATTTATAACTACAAACATTTTTTTTTTTAGGTAGTTTTGGTATTTTTGATGATCGATCCTCCACAATTTTTATTTTTTGTGAATTAAAGTCTCGCCACGTCTTAAGGAATGTTCAAAGAAGACAAAAAAGACGAAAACAGGTTAATTTAATGAAAAATAGTTAAATTAAAAAACAACAGAATAAGTTTTAAAAAAATAGCATAATTTTCAATAAAATAGTATAAATTTAAACCAAAAATAAGAAATTAACAGCAGAAAAAGATGAATTTTTTTAAACAAATACATGAATTTTTCAAGAAACAGTTAATATTGAACTAAAAAGAAAAGCATACCATAAAAACTAGAACATTTAAATTTTCAGTTTAAAGAATTAATTTTTAATAAAAAAACCCTAAAAGTTAAATTCAAAAACGATTTTCTACAAAAAGGCAACTTTTTAACTAGATATAAGAAAATTTTCATCAAGTTGTTAAAATTGTAACTAAAAAAGGAAAATTTACAACAGCAAAAGAAAAAATAAAATCGTTACATTTTCTTTCAAAAGATCATAAGAAAAACTCGAATTATAGAATTTTTCAGTTAACAAAAATTAATTCATAAGCAAAAAAAAAACTAAAAATCTACAAAAAATTCAATTTTAAAACAATTTTTTTATGAAAAAATACAAATTTTTAACAAAACACATGAATTTCTAATCAAATGGTTAATTTTTTAACTGAAAAAGCCAAATTTATATTAAAATAAAATAGTTAAGTTTTTTGTTTAAAAAATCTTTTCTAACCAAAATAGATAATTTATTTGCAAAAAGATGAATTTTCAAGCACCAATATCAATTTTCTACCAAAAACACGAATTCTCAACAAAATAAATGAATTTTTAACTAAGGAAAACACATTTTCATAAAAAGTGAAATTTAATTTTTGAGAAAAAGGAAGAGTTTTCAAAACAGTAGTCCCGTCTTTAACTTAAAATATGAATTTTCAAGCAAGAATCCTAATATTCTATAAAAAAATTGAAGTTTCAATAAAGTACATGAATGTTAAACTAAAAAGACAATTTTTTATTTAAAAATTAAAGAGTTGAATCTTCAGTTAGAAAATTGATTTTCAACTAGAAGCAACAAATTTTCAAAGAATAGTTCATTTTTCAACAAAACTATTTCCAACTATAATCACGAATCTTTAAACCAGAAAAACGAATTTTTAACATTGTAATTCAACTGTGAAGCAGGTGTTGACTTTTAAAATAAAAAAACATAAATTTCAAATTAAAATAGAATAGATCAATTTTTATTGAAAAATTTTATTTCAACCAGAACGACGAATTTTCTATAAAATAGTTTAATTTAGGAACAAACATTCTTCAACATCAATCAAGAACTTTCAACCAAAAAAAGGAGTTTTAACAAAGTTGTTTAATTGTCAAATAAGTTGAATTTTCAACTTAAAAATATACATTTTAAAACAAAATTGCAATGGAGAAATTTTCGGTAAAAACACTTAATTTAAATTTAAAAAAATTTTATTTTCAACCATATAGTTCAATTTTTAAGGAGAAAAGAAATTCTAAAAACTGACTTTCTAAAAAAGTAATGTTCAATGTCCTATGAAGTAAATTAAGATTAATTCCCAGCAACAAAATCAACATTTTTAACAGTATATTTAAATTTTCTAAGAAAACAAAGAATTTTATAACACAATAGTATCTTCTTCAAAACAATTAAGGAATTTGCAATGAGATATTTTAATCTTCAAGCCAAAGATAGGCTTCTAACAAGATTGATTAATTTTATGCAAAGTAGATTAATATTTTAACGAATCATTCAATTTACAATGAAACAAATTATTTTTTGGCAAAAAAGATTAATTTTATATTAAAAAACATTAATTTCAAACGCAAGTTACAAGTAGTTTACTTTGGATTGTAGGTGGATTAATCTGGATTACAAATGGATCATCTCAGATTAAAAGTGGATTACTCTGGAGTAATCCAGATTACAAGTGAGTAACTCCGATTTAAACTTAAATTCTCGGATTACACCAGATTACCAATTCGTGTAATCGAGCTGTCCAGCAGATTACTATAGATGCTTTTCCCTCGGTAACATCCCTATCAGTTAATCGGATTACTGCATAATTCAGATACATACATGGTGTTTATGATCAATTTATTTAATTATTACTTCTCTGCTTCATCAGGTGAAGTTTTTCCTAAAACGATAAAGTTTGCTGTAAGAAGATACTTTTGGAGACTATCGAGAGTCCTCTAAGCCTCAAACTTAAGAAAAAATGGCATCTGTGTCAAGAAGCATCCTTCTAAGAAAGAGGAAATTTCTCTGAATGACAATTTTTTAATAAAAACTCCTTCATTTATTAATTATTTTAGTAACTCATTAACGATAATTCTTCTGGTTAAATAAACCAAACCTTATCCAATTTCGAATTCCTTAGAATTTCAACTCCTCATCTGTATCTCCGAGATCTAAGGTTGTAATTGACACTAACGAACTACTCAATTCCTCAGGATCTGAAATCGAGTATCTTCTGCACAGGATCGGCATTGGCAGTCGACAGATTCTCGTGAGGCATCGCCTGCAATCAGTCGCAGAGGCGAGGTAACTCTTCTCAGCAACCTGTACCAGGGTCCAGGTTGGTTCCTGTATCGTATATCGCGCATATCGCAAATCGCATCAGAGGATCGGGGTAAGCCAGTAGCCTCTTCCCCAGCAGTCCCTAGGAAGGCAGCAACACACTCGATGCGCACAATTAATATCGAGTCGTATCTGCGATCTCTCATTATTACCTTGGGTCCGGGTTGGTGTGGGTGCTGGAATTGCATAGGCATGTGTGTACATACATAAGGGTACGTACATGCTAGATGGTTTAGTGGTAGTGTGGCTACCGTACACCCCGGGACATCGCGCTTGGCCATGCATCACTCGAGCCCAGCCGAGCGGGGCATCGCGTGCCGATCTGTATTAAGAATTTATAATCCTCTGGACGAAGGAGAACGCCTAATGTACCGACTGACCACGGGAGATAGGTCCACTGACACTCGCTCCCTTTTCCTGCATCAATTTTATGTAAAACTGCCTCAGAGGATGATTTTTTGGGGCCTCTGTTTTTATTTTGTTCGGAACCAGATGCTGCGAGAATGGGTAAACCAATTGTTAGAGGGGTCGAAATTAGAAGAAAATTGGTGGGTAGGTGAAGAGCAGCACGCCAAGTTGTAATGATAAGTTTCCAAAAAGGAAAAAAATTCGATGGACGGGGATATAACACCCTCAAAAGAAAAGTTTTTTGATAATAGGGGAAAGGCTGTTAAAACTAATAGTTAGATTTGCTCGTAAGGTGAAGCAGGAATGTCCAAAATATAACGGGAGGGCAGACAACGATTGGTCGGCACGCGATTCGATCCTTAATCAAGCTTTGATCGCAGCAAATTAATTCCAAGCGAGAAAAGGAACTGAACGCGAGTTTGTGAAACGCTAAGCGCGTAACCAGTATGTGTATCCAATTTGCATACAGTATCGTGTGATTACGAGGAGTAAAGTCGCTAAAGCAACTCTGAGAGTGGACAGATTGAGATGGTCTTAGCCATCGTTTTCATCCCCTTTTCTCTTTTACAAATTCCAACTATAATCAACCCTTACCCCCGTGTGTCAGGATCCTATTCCCGTTTTCAGTTCCAGATCAGTCTTCTCTACTGACTAGTCTACTCCCATTCCATCCTCGGTTCCATGTAGCCCTGACGCGGGCGAGTGTCCCCCTCGACGAGGACGAAGAGCCACTTTGAAGATACGATCTCGAAACAAATTACGAGTCCTATCTCTCGTCCCTCCTGCAGTTTTCTTTCCAGTCCTACCGCCTCCACCTCCCTCTTTCGCAGCTGGATTAAAATAATCGTGGCCCGTTAACGGCGGCGGGACCACGAGTACTCGCGTCTTAAGTTAATATTGAGTTGGTCTTATCGTGGACAACGAAGAAAACGAGAAGTCACTTCTCCTGGGAAAGATATCTCTCTTTTTAACAAGTTGCTACAATTTGTTCTTGTCAATGGACGAAATTGTTTCAGAGACAAAAAATAATGTCAATAGTGGCATGAATTTCTTTAATTCCTCTATCTTTGTATCTGTCCATCCCGATTTCCATTTTTCACTTCATCCTCTATTTCGAATTCTTATTAAATTCGTTTTTCTTTAATAACAATCACCATTCCTTGTTTATTCTCCGCCAACATAGTCCGCATAAAGTCAATGTAAATATTCTAAATTCCTCTAGCCTTTCTTCTTCCGATCCTTTACTCTTCATCTCAGCCGATAAAAAATTATCTCATCTTTGTGATCTTACTTTTTGCTTCTTTAAATATTTCTGCTACTTGTTTCCTTGAACCTTCTTTTATTCCCTTTTACTTCGTAGATTTATCTATCTCATTCCAATTAGTAAAATACCGCCTTCACTTTCACAAATATTGCTTTACTTCTCTTCTTCTCTCTCTTTCTTGATCCTGCTACTGATAGTCTCATTTATTCAATAAATATTATCTATAACTCCTACACCTTCTCTAAACTATGCCTGATTTGACGAAGTTATTTTTTTTTCTTCTAGTTATTTTTTTAACCTTCTTGATAATATTGTGAAATATATCTTATATAATGTCGGAATTAACGTCTTTCCTTTAAAATCTTTAACTACTTCTACTTTTTTTACTAATAATACCAATATCCCTTCTTTGTATCTTTCAGGCTAACCCTCTCCTCTTTTGTACATCATCCATTTCTTCATTTTTTTCGTCCATATTTCAAAACTTCATTCAGGATTTCATATATGCCTACTGCCTTCTCATCTTTCATTGACCCTGTCGCCCTCGTCAATTTTTCTTATTATCTCTTCTTCTCCGTCCTTCTATCTTTCCTCTTATCATTCTCTCGTTATTTTCTTCTTCTTTTATCTAAACGATTCCATAAAATATTTTTTTCTTTCCAACATTTCAATCAAATGATTAACCCTTTTCCTATATTTCTTCTTCCTAATTACTACTTCTCTACCTCCTTTCCAAACGTTTTATTTTTGCTCGCATAATTTATTATACTCCTTTTTCTTTCTTCTCTTTTTTTCGTTTTTACTTTATTTTGCTGTGTGCTGTGTATCTGTCTTCCTCATCTCCAACTTCACTATTATAAAAAGATTATTGGGTTTCATATACTCCCCTTTTACTCGCTTCCTTATGTTTTCCCTTGCATCATTCTCACCAATAACGTGGGTTATTACTGTAACACCCCCTCTCTGACCCAAAGAGTTTATTCTTCTATCTCATATTCCTCTATAAAAAACTCCAATCTGTTCAGTACTTTCTTTCCTTATACAATAAATACTTTTCATTTGTGGTTTCTCCCAGTCCTTTCCCTTTCTTGTCTCCATTCTTATTCTTTTCCTTCTCTTGTTCTTGCATTGAAGTTTCCCCTATAATTAGTTATAAACTAATTATAATGTTAAAATCCCTTCTTTCTTTTCATCCATTGTCTCCTTTAACTCATCTGTTTTCCTTTCCATATTCTCATTTACCGTGCACACCTAATATGTTTCATTTCTCTTCTCTCCTTACCACTTCTTCCTTTAAGACTTTCTTTTCTTCTTTTAACTCCTTCCCATCGTTTTCTTCTTTATTATATCTTTTCTGATTCCCAACAATAATCCTGCTATTGCTCTACACAGTTTTTTCTTTCTTGTACCTCCCACCTCTATCCCCTCGGCAGTCTTTTTCTTAGTCTCTCCTAACCCCTCACCGTCTGCCTAAACCAACTTTAAATGCAAGGTCATAGCACATTCAATTTTTTTTTTAAATTAGACTTAAAGGCTCAAAAGTAGTACGCAACAAAATTGAGTTGAATCTCTCGAGCCGTTTTTGAGAAAAGTTTTTTGTTATGAATTAATATAAAATTTGGTTAAAAAATGCTTTTAAAAAAAATGTACAAACTCGCGAGTAACATTCACATCATAGCCCATTCGAGAATCTCATTTTGAAATACCGTTAGAATGTGTTTATAAATTTTGTTTACAAACCAAAGCATCAGATTTACTTCTGGTGGCGGAATTATTTCTGATATTTCTATGTTCACGTTTTCTAAAGAAATTATAGAATACTTGTACAATTTTGTAGTTCGCACATCATGTTTTACTTATACTGTTTTGCCACGAAAAATATTTTCCTTCCAATTCACAACAGTTCTGTATTCCCACATGCGTTTGATTCATATTTTGATTCACTTCACCATGTGCAAGCAAAACCGATTGAGTGGGGCATGTTGTCCATTAATACTGTGGCAAGTTTTAATTCAGTTCCTATTGTCCCTTTTAAATATTTCAATTTTAAGAGTGACCGAATCAATAACATGCTTTCACATTTCTCTTGTCTATGTGCCACTATTCCAAGTAGTTGTAATATCTTGGCGCCAGAATCCTTAAACTTTTTTGCGCGCCTTCGGTATAATAAAGTTTCTGTAGAAGTGGAAGTATCGTTAATTTTAGATTTAATCACAATACACTCTTTCATACTGAAATAACAATGAAGAAAATGATTCAAATTTTTTATTTTTTGTTTTTAATTTGGTTGAAATAATTTTCTGCCATTCATAGCGACGCGAAGAGCTGCTGCAATATCATATACTTTATTCGTTGAGAGCCTGTAACTTGTTCCAATTTTTGAAACATCTTCAACAGAAACATTCCTTTTTTTTGCATTCTAATTGCTGTTTAGTCAAAGAAATTTTCAAAGGCTTTCCATGTTTCTGAGATAAAAGGATTCCAATATTTCGACCTAATTTATTTCCTTCAATGTATGTCGCTTTTTATTCGAAATCACTTTAATCAAATACCAAGCATTCCTTTTCTTTAAGGGATACATCGTTTACAATATGATCTTTCAAATTTTCGCAATACTTCTGTTTGATACAAATTGATGTGTCCTCGTGTTCTCACTAAGTTACATAAGTCGCATTCAAATAATTTAGTTTCTCTCGATCTGATGTTTTGATTTATTAATTTGAATGTAGAATCATATGATAATTAACAAGGATTCTTCAGGCAATAAACAATAAATCAGGCAATAAACAAGGATTCTTCAGGCATTACAAACAAATACAGGGAGGAGATTATCGTCAGAACCATAGCTAACAATCTTTTGAATAAGACTTGTCAAATGATTATTGATTAACATAACAAAGAAGGATAATTTTGGCATGTTTTTTATCATGAGTTCTATTATGGTGTTCAAACAAAACATTGAACAAAAACATTAGGCAACTAAAGACTCATTGAAGCATGATTGGCGAAGATAGCTTTCCTACTAATAGATAGATACATTATTTATACAAAACTTGTTTCAGATATGTATACATATTTGGTAAAAGACTCCATCAAACTTTACATTTTCGTGTTGTTGTCTGTTGCTTTTGTGTTTACACAGGCATTTATGATGATAGATATATTTTAAGACGTACTCCAAAGAATTGACTATAAATATTTTAGGAATTTACTCTATTTTTTACTTAGTTTTATTTTAAAGGTTGAAATTTTAATGTTTTAAGATTATTATTCTAAATTTTATAATGTTCTTTATCAATAAAATGCAGAAGAAAATAACTTTATTACATTTTTTGAAAAATTCTACTTTTCGCTCTTAAAAACACTTTTTTCAAGAACCGATCGCAAGACTTGACTCAAATATTGTTTGCATATTATTTCTAAGACCCTTAATAGAGGACAAAAAAAATTGGTTGGTTCAGACAGATTTCCCCAAATTTTGCATACACTCGCTATCCTTTATTTCTAAGCCAGCAACATTCCCGTAGTAAATGATCCATTCTTCCCTTCTTTCGTTTCGTATCTATCTCAATTTTATTTTTTGTTCAAGGGAAAACAATAATAATAATAATGATAATAATTTTGTTCTGCAACCCGCGCAAACTATTTCACAAAACATAAAATCCAACTCTAACCAAAAAATGCCTTCGACATGCTGGGCAGTAATTATCTTAAGCCTGTGACAACATTTATAATATTAATAATAATAAAGAAGGGTTTTTGAGCTTCCAATTTCAAGAGCCCCCTAACGGCTCGGTTTTTAACCAAGAAAGTTCTTCTGGGTCTTACCATGTCCAAAATTTATATGCTACTGTTTCAGCCAATCAGCAAAAAAGGTAAAAAATACGACTAAGCGGAATGTAAAGAAGTAGTGGAATAAGCAGCTTTTAAAGACGTTATAGTTTCGTAGATCCTTGTGCGGGAAAATGATGGGAGGGACATTGACGCAAAATTAGAGGAAATGGGGGTAGCTTAAGTAGGCGAATTAGAGAAAATTGGAGAAGGGAAGTAGAATAAGTGAGGGCAATAGGTTGAGAGATAATTAGAGGAGGGTAAGTAGACGTGTCGGCAAGTGAGGGAAGGGGAAGTAAGAGAAAATAAGAGAAGAGGAAGCAGGGTAAGTGAGTAGAAGCGAAATAAGTGAAGTAGCAGAAATGATGGTTGGTAAAGTATTGGACAATAGAAACCAGAATACAAGGAAAATTAGAAAAGGGTATATAAGAGAAATGAGAGAAAAGTTACTAGGGGAAAGTAGGGGTGGTGTAAAACAAGGTAAAAGAAATGAAGGGCGGGTATAAGAAAGTTAGAGGAAACAAGAGGAGAGTAACTAGTTGAAGTAGATGAAGTAGGGTAAATGTGGGGAGAGGATGAAAGGTTAATTATGTGAGTTTAAACAAAAAATTTCGAAGTTAGGGGAAAATAGCCAAGGGGGTTAAGAAAATTGCGAAGTAATATGGAAGGGCAAGTAAGCGTAAGTGAGATAAAGTAGGCAAAATTCGAGAGGGACAGTAGGAGAAGCGAGGGCAATAGGTTAAAGGGTAATCAGAAAAGGGTAAGTAGGAGAAGTGTGGGCAAGTGAGGAAAAATGAGGGGAGAGGGAGCAGGAAAAGTGAGTAGGAAGGAAGTAAGTATAGGAGCAAAAATGATGCTTAGTAAAGTATCGGAAATTAGAAAAGGGAAGATAAGGGAAATTAGAAAAGGGAATATAAGGCAAATTATATGAGAGGTAGTAGGGAGAAGTAAGGCAGAGTAAGTTAAACAAGGTAAAAGAAATAAAGAGTGGGTGTAAGAAAGTAAGATAAAACAAGAAGAGAGGAAGTAGATGAAGTAGGATAAATGTGGAGAGAGGATGTAATGTTATTTATGGGAAATTGATGAAAAGTATTCAAAGTTTGGGAAAAATAGTGTAGGGGGTTAAGAGAATTCAAAAGTAATACGGGAGGGGAAGTGAGGCACAGTAGGCAAAATTCGAGAGGAGAAGTAGGAGAAGTGAGGAAAATAGGTTTAAGGGTAATTAGAGGTGAGTAACTAGGAGAAGTGGACAAGTAAGGAAAAATAAGGAGAGAGGCAGCAGGAAAAGTGAGTAGAAGAGAAGTAAGTAAAGAATCAAAAATGATGCTTGGTAAAGTATTGGAAATTAGAAAAGGGAAGAAAAGGGAAATTAAAAGAGGGAATATAAGGGTAATTATATAAGAAGTAGTAGGGAGAAGTGGGGTAGAGTAAGTAAAACAAGGTATAAGAAATAAAGAGTGGGTGTGAGAAGGTGAGAGGAAATAAGTGGAGAGGATGTAGAGAAAGTAGATGAAGTAGGTTAAATGTGGGGAGAGAATGTAAGGTTAATTTGATAAAATTGAGGAAAAGTATACGAAGTTAGGGGAAACGAAAAATAGGGGTGTTAAGGGAATTGCGAAGTAATACGGGAGGCGAATTGAGCGTAACTTAGGTAAAGTAGGCAAAATTCGATAGGGGAGGTAAGAGAAGTGAGGGCAACAGGTTTAATGGTAAAGGGGAGAGGGAGCAGGAAAAGTCAGTAGAAGAGAAGTAGGTAAAGGAGAAGAAATGATGCTTGGTAAAGTATTGAAAATTAGTACAGGAGAAGTAGGGTAGAGTAAGTAAAACAAGGTATGAGGATAGAAGAGTGAGTTTAAGAAGGTAAGAGGAAATAAGAGGACAGGATGTAGATAAAGTATATGAAGTAGGGTAAATTTGGGGAGAGAATGTAAGGTTAATTATGTGAAATTCAGGACAAGTATTCGAAGTGAGAGGAAAATAGGTAAAGAGATCAGAGGAATTGCGAACTAATAGGGGTGGGGAAAAGAACGTGAGTGAGGTAAGGTAGGGGAAATCATTAAAAATGAAGGTGAGTATTAGAAGTATGTTATTAGTAGTTAGAAAAGAGAAGTATTATAAAAGGATTGTTAGTTAGGGAATGGAGGAGAGGGGGAAGTTAGTTAGGAAGTTAATAAAGAAGGGGAGCGAAGATTGAAGTGTAGGGAGTCGAAGAAGGAAATTTAGGGAAAGTAAGGGAGGAAAGTAGGGAAGTGGGAGGTTTGAACGATTTAATTAACATCCTAATAGGTTACTTAGCCCTTTTTCGTAAGTTTTTTTATTTATAAGTAGTTTTTCCTGAAAATTTGGAAATCAGTGTAAACAATTTTTTCTAAGATTTTCTAAGATTTCAAAAAAAAAAAATTACATTTTAAGAATTATGAAAAGTACAATAAAAATAAAAAAATTCTTAAGGTTCTTGGGAACATTTTTTATATTTTTTATTCCAAAAATGGATTTAGAGAATATTTAAAACGATTTTTAAAGGTTGCAAGAAATTTCCGAATTCTTAAAATAAAGAAACTAGAACGTATTATAACAATTTGAATTGAAAATTCGAATCATTTCGAAAAATATACTTAAAGATTTAAAACTTTAAAATTATTTTAAAAAATGTCAAAAAAAAAATAGATTTGTGAAGATTTCGAAAAAAAATTCCGATGTTTTTCAATAGTTTTGAAACGTATCAATACAATAAAATACTCCTCTTAACATTTTTGGTACAATTTTCAATAATTTGTTTATTTATAAAAATGAATTTTTTAGGATTTTAAAAATTTTGAAAAGGTTTCTAAGAATGCTGAAAAAATCTAATAGAATCTGAAGAAATTTTTCTATTTTGTAGAGATTTTTTCTAAATTCAAGGAATAATTTGTTAGTATGAAATATCATCTCTTTTGATAGAAATCTAATATTTTTTGTTTTAAAATGCCACTGTTGGATAAAAATTATTTTGTTTTAGTTAAGAGATTAGTTAATTTCCAATTTTTTAAAAATTCTTTTCTTTTTTGGTTAAAATTAAAAATCGTTTTTAGTTTAAATAACAAATATTTAACATTTCTTAACCACAATAAAATTACAGAGAAAATTAAAAACGACTCGAGATTTCTTTAAAAAGAATAATTTTAATTTGTATAGATATTAAACTATGTCAAAAAAGAAAATGAAATGTTTTGAAAAACTTTTTTACTTTTTCACCAGTATTTTTAGAAGTTTTGAAAAGTTACAAAAATATAATAAATCTTAAGGAGATTTCCATATATTCGAAAAAATGGTAGATTTTGTGAGTGTTCAAAAAAAATTGGAAACGTTATGACAATTTTAAAAGGTAAAAATATTTTTTTAATTTGTTAAGGTTTCATGGCAACATTTTTAATGATTTTGTTTGGATAAAAATGTTTTTTCTAAGATTTATATCAATCTGAAGAGATTTCAAAAAATTACAATTTTTGTATTCAATGTAAGAAATAATTAATATTTTTTGGTTAAAAATGCAAATATTAAATTTTTTCCTTCTAATCTATTTTTATGTTTTAAAATTCAACTACTTGGTTAAAAAATTAAATAATTCGATAAAAATTAACTTCTTTGGTTGAAGATTTATCCTTTTAGTTGAAAATTCATCTCATTGTTTCTATATGTAACTATTTTTTAAAAAATCATTGTACTTTGTTGAAAATTAAACTGTTTTGTTTAAGGATTTAAATACTTTGTTGAAAATGGGTCTGAATTTTTTTGTTGAAACTTTAATTACTTTGTTAAAATTTAAACTTTTTTGTTACAAATTAATTTTTTATTGGAACATCCACCATTTTACTACGAAGAAAAGAGGTAAGAAATTAATCTATTTTAAGAATTTCATCATTCTTGATAAAGAAATTATTCTTTTTTAGTTAAAAAGAATTTTGTAAACATATTTATTTTAGCATTAGCTCAACATTATTTGGTTTAAAATTAAAATCTTTCTTAGTTAACAATTTAATTATTCAGTTGGAAATTAATTTTTTCGAATTTTTTTATATAAATCGTCTGAAACATAGTCGTTTGATATTTTTATTTTATATCTAGAATTGTTTTCCTTGAAGTAGAAAAAATGCTATAGATGATTTTAGTCTCTTTACAATTAAAAAACAATTTTTCTGAATATAAAATCCAAAATCTGTCAAAAAATAAATGCTTTAAGTTGTTTTCACATCCTCTCCTCTTATTTAAAGCTTGCTAATGAAATAAATTCAAAAAAATTTGCCGGTTTTTGCCGATTTTTCAGAAACCGAAAAAGAAGCATTTAAAAAGCAGAGAAATCATCAAAAAAGGGAGAGAAGAGGAGGGAGAGGAAGATTTTCCTAGATTTCGAAATGGACCATCCCTGGACTCTTTATCCGGCTTACGCTAACACCTACAGTCCACCCGTTCATCCGCAATTTTATCATCCCCTGTCGCGCCTTCCGGAAGGATTCCAATTTTCTTTTCCTCTTTCGTCGCTTCCCTCACGCGGTCCGGACGGAACTCAATCTGTGTCTCATCGCGGATTATCGGGATTTCGCGAGCGATGTCTGAGTCTGAACCAAATCGGTTCTGCAAGGAAAGAGAGTGAAGCGAAATCTTCAATGATCTTCATTCGCATTTTTTTCTCGCTTACTCGTCACTGTGTTTTATTCGCGAAATTCCCCAAAAAACGAGCAATATCCTCTTTACGTTAAGAGGCTTTCTACCAGGGAGACATAAATTACAAAATATATAATCCACCCGATATGAAAAAAAAAATTTCCCTATTTTTCTCTAATTGACGTTGGGTTCTGATAGGGTCCCTATCAGAAGATCTAGTCTAGAAAAAACTAGTCGGGGCCCCTATCAGAATATCTAGTCTAAAAAACTGATGGGGGTCTGAATAGATTCAAGTCTAAAAACACTCATAGGGGCCCTGTCAGATTCTAGTCAAGAATTCCCTGCTTCGTAAAGGTGTGCGATGGTTTCTGATAGGGCCTCTATCAGAATATCTAGTCTAGAAAAAACTGGTTTGGGCCCTGTCAGATTCTAGTCAAGAATTATCTGCTTTGTAAAGGTGTTCGCTGGATTCTAATAGGGACCCTATCTGAATATCTAGTCTAGAAAAAATTGGTTGGGGCTCATATCAGAATAAATAGTCTAGAAAAAACTGATGGGGGCCCTGTCAAATTCTAGTCAAGAATTCCCTGATTCGTAAAGGTGTGCGATGGATTCTGATACGGCCTCTATCAGAATATCTAGTCTAGAAAAACCCGGTTTGGACCCTGTCAGATTTTATTCAAGAATTTCCTGTTTCGTAAAGATGTGTGTTGGGTTCTGATAGGGCCCCTATCAGAATATCTAGTCTAGAAAAAACTGGTTCAAGCCCCTATAAGAATATCTAGTATAGAAAAAACTGACGGGCGCCCTGTCAAATTCTAGTAAAAAATTCCCTGCTCCGTAAAGGTGTGCACTCGGTTCTGATAGGGCCCCTATCAGAATATCTAGTATAGAAAAAACTAATAGGGGCCCTGTCAGATTCTAGTCAAGAATTTCCTGCTTCGTAAAGGTGTGGCGAATCAATCTGTATCTAATGGGGCCCCGACCATAGAATTCCTATAATCGTGTAAAATCTAAAAATAACACAATATAAAAATAATAATCTACACTATTATACAATATAAAAAATGTCATATCACACATAGGGCCCCGGTACAAGCTCTTCTATTAAATTGGGTTGCAGGCTGGAGACCCCAACTAGAGCCCTACTAGAAAATCCAGTACGGTCGCTATGGCATCAACGTTAAGTTCTAGATGGGGCTTCGACTAGCTTTCCCCATTAGAGCCTGACTATAGATGGGGAAAACTAGTCAGGGCCCTACTGAAGCCCTTTCAATATGTCTGCACGACATCCGACTAAACTGAATTTTTCATAGAGAGAAAAATAAGGAAATAATGAATAAAAAGATATTTAATGGGCAACAAAGGGCCTGAAATTTTTTAGAATATATTCACAGATATAAAAACATTATTTAAAATATACCAAATCTATTGAAAATTTCGAAAATTTGAAAAAATAATGCGTAAACCAGTATACGTGTTCCAAAAGATGTTTGAAATAAGTTTTTTAATATCCTTGATGAAAAAAATGTATCTGTGATAATTAATCCATTTTTAGAAATATAAGGGTAGAAAAAGAAAATTAAATATTAATAACAAAAATTGAAAGATTATAAATTATAGGTACTCCACTCCAGAAATAATTATAAAAATAAAAAATAAATTGGAAGAATGGTAGTATAATAAGAGACAAAAAATAGGATTCATAAATAAATAATAGTTAAAAATGAGAGAGTGAGACGGAATTGTAAAGTTAAGACTTTGACCTCATTTTTTTTATAAGTGGCAAAATTGTGGACTTTGAATTAACTTAGAAATTCCTTATGAAATGCACGGATAGATGCTTATTATGTAATAAATATGAAATGTAAAATTATATAATATTTAATACCTGATTGCATTTTCGCTGCCATAGGAAAAATTATGGAAAATAATGATAACAACTAATAGTATTAAAATATTTAAAAACTTAGTGCAGACATTTTAAGCTTCGTTTAGACTATGGATATATAGAAACTAAAAAGCTACGAGTATCTTATAATTTTTGTAAAAACTATTTCAAAATTATTTATTTCTATAACCATTTTTCCATAATTAGCTTTTGATAATTCATTTTAAATTTTCTTAAAAGACGTGAAGAATGTAAAGAACTATCAAGATGGAAGATTAAAAATTTCTAGATCTTTAAATCTTTAAAAAATGAAAAAATCTATTATATA
>JAAAKG020000031.1:3657390-3669262 GCA_010014905.2 Druon quercuslanigerum
CCAGCGGAGATAGAGACATTTTTTCACAATCTTAAGATTTATCAATATTTTAATAATATTGATATAGATCAGTAGACCAATAAAATTAACATCTAATAATAATAATTGTTTAAATAATTTTAAACTGTCTTTTACACAAAATATCACTCTTGAGAATAATTTATTACATTCGTTCATCCAAAAAGTATTCAATTTTCACGATTTATAGGTAAAAAATTGATTTAAACAAATTGCCAATATTACCAATGTTTTTAGATTATTATATTATCAATAATATTGAAAACCAATTATCCAAATATAATACATTTCTAAAAATTTCTAACATTAAAATATTGTCATTTATTTAATTTCAATTTTTAATATTTTATTAATATAAGAATCTAATAAAAAGATTTCTTCCATGAAAATGGAGATAACATTCTCAACTCAATTAAAAGAAATCATACGATATTTATAAGCATAAAATTATTCTTGAAAAAATTGATTATTTTCCAATCTCAAAATACAAAATTAAGATTGTTTAAATAGTTGCCAAATATATAAACAAAAAATATGACTTTTAAATGCCATAATTGCATCAAAATATAATAAATTCTCTTGATTTACAGAAAAAAATAATTGCTTAAAGAAATAATAATTGTTTAAATAATAATAAAAAATTAGTTTTAAATTATTTGGAAACTTGTTACTTGTCGGCTAAAAATAATTAACAAAAATGTCAAATTACTATTTAATATATTGTGGGGTATTTTCTGAGCATAATACAGAGGTTGGGGGGGGGTAAATTTATAATAATTAGGTAGAAATTATTTCTTGATAATTCTCTAAGAAGTATCTAAACCTAAATTAACAAAAAGTCAGATTTGAGAAGAAAAAAAATTATTTTTTTTTCCTTGACCTCAATTTTCGAAAGCGAGGAAAACTGGAAGTGAAGGGTTAGTTGAAAAATTGAAAATGCATCGGATGTTCCCTGACAAATAAAATAGAAGCGTGTTCAGATTGGTTATAGGCACTTTTGGACTTTTAGAGTGGAAACTACGGAAACGACGAGTCGGCGATATTCAGGCGATAAGCGACGCGACGCCGAGTGCCGTCGTTATTGCCTCAATTTCCACTTCCACTTCCGTTGGTGATCTCTTTTCCATCGGCCCGGCCTAAAAAACCCCGATCGACGTCACGCCTCTGCTTCGCCATCATCACCGTTACGTGAAGCTTGGCTATTAAATGACCTCAACTAGCTTTTAGCTTCGTGAAATGTGCTTCACACCCATCAAATTCTTCATAAAACTCTACTAGACTGGAGCTACAAAATCATTTTGAAATAGCTTAGTTATAACAGTTTTTACGCAACATAGACGATTATTGAATTAAAATTATTTTTGTGTGATTTATGACTATGTGAAGCTATTCACCTGGGCTGATTGCTGGATAGAGTGATCCGCAACATGGGTCGAAGCGGTGTCACTTTTTTCTTTCAAAAATGTCGAGAGCCTTCAATTTTTGTCCGATTTTTAATTATTTTTTTTTGTAATTAAAATTCCTTACATACTGAAAAGCTTGAAGTTCTGACTTTTGTCTCCTCTATTTTGTTATTAATAATTTTGTCACTGAAAGTATGGAAAACTGAAAATGTTTACATAAAAATTCTTTAAGACTTTAATAATTGATTAGATATGCTTTAGATTGTCTTAAATAAATGTTAGGGAATCATGAATAGAAATAATTTCTTCACTATTCCATTTATTTGTTATAAACAAATTTTATGAATTAATGAGAAAATAGTCATATGTCGGTAAAAAAAATTATGTTTGCTAAAAGTGCTTTATATTAATGTAGGAGTAGCTTTTAATTACAAAACTGATTAAAAAGTTTATAATAATAATTGTTATAAACAATCCCTTTGGCGAAATATTAAAATTTGCGATTTTTTCAAATTAATAATATTTGATAAAATTTAAAAATTTAGATTTTTATGGACAAATTATATAAACAAATTAAAAATAATTCTCGTTACAAAATATTCAAATTTAGACTTTTATCAAATTTTAATTTTATTTAGTCGCTAGAAGGGCTACGGATATTCCTAAAAAATGTATTTTTGAGATTATTTAGTGAAATATGACAACTTAAATGTTTATAAAAAATTTAGAGGAAATTTTTTTACATTTGTTACATTTTTATATTTTACAAAATATTATCGAAGATATATTTTTGTCAGAAATATCTGTATCCATTCTGGATATCAAAGAAAATTTAAATTTAATAAAAGCTCAAGTTTAAATATTTTGTCACAAGATTTTTTAATAACAGTATTTATTCTTAACTTTTCTAATCTTTTTGTGACTGCTAATTATTCGTCTAATAGCGTAAAATATTTTTAGTAAAAAAAAAAATTTTATCTGAAAGGGCCAAAGTTTTGAATTTGTCTATATCTAATTTGTTTATAAAAATTTGAATTGTTATAGTTTATAAAATATTACAAAATATTTATTATTTTAAGGAATACCTGAAGTAATTCTGGCGACTCAAGGAAATTATAATATGAAAAAACCTCTAATTTTAATATTTTGCCAGCAGAATTGTTTATAAGAAAGTATATTATAAACTTTTTAATTATTTTTGTCATTAAAAGACATTACTACATAAATATGAAGTACTTTTAGCAAACGGAAATTTTGTTTTACCAATAATAAGACCATTCGATAATTTGTTCATAAAATTTGTTCATAACAAACAAATAAAATGATGAACATTATTATTTGTATACCATGAGTCTCTAAACATTTATTTAAGTCAATATAAAGCTTACCTAGTTAGTTATTTAGGCGTAAAAATTGTTATGTACAATATTTTAGTTTTTCAATACTTATAGTGAAAAAGTTATTAATAAACAAATAGATGAGACAAAAGTTCGGAGCATCAAAATTTGTAGAATATACAGAACTATAATTTTAAAGCTTAATGGTGTAATGATAATAATAACACAAAGGTAGCAGAATCTAAGACGCTGATTCATAACTAAACGGCTCGAGTTCAAATCCGGGCTAAGGTACAGTTTTTTTTCTTTTACAAAAATTAGACTCCCACAAATTTAGTTCAGCGAAGATGGATTATTAATTTATTAATAATTAATTCATTTTCACTAATTTTTAACATTTTAAGCCAAAAAACAAAGAGAATAAATTTCGTTAAAATTGTTTAATTTTCATCCATTTAGAATAACTTTCTACCCAAGAGTTGAAATTTTAACCAATAATATGAATTTTTTGAACAAGAAGTTTAAATTTCTACTGAAAATTACGAATTTTCAACTAAATGATTAATTATTACAATAAAAAAAATTGTATGAACCAAAAATTAAAAAGACAAATTTGTAACTAAATACGTAAATTTTTATTCAATAAGATAAATTTTCAGCTAAAGCAATACAATGAAAAATGAAGTTGTTGAATTTTCAGTAAAAACAATGTAATTTTTAACAACAATAAAAAAGAAAAACTTGATTTTTTAACTAAAAAAGATCAACTTACAATTCAGAATGGAATAGTTAAATTTTCAGTTAAAACAAGTAATTCTTTACCAGAAAAGAAATGATAAAAAAAAATTAAATTCTCAACGAAGATAATGAATTTTCAATAAAAATAATGCATATTGAACCAAATAATAAATTTTTAACTAAGTAATTCAATTTTCAATCATTTAGTTAAATTTTTAAACAAGAAGTAAATTTTAAACTAAAACAGATAAATTTCGTATAAAAAATGGCATTTTTATTTTTTCAATAACCAAAGGTAAGTTTGAAAAAAATATTTTTTAACCAAAAAGATACATTTTCTATATTCAAAACACAAATTTTCTTCAAGGTACATACATTTTCAACCTAATAGTTGAATTTTTAACTAAAAAAGATAAATTTGTAGTAAAAAAAAAGAATGTTTCAATTTTTATTAAAAAGCATAATTCTTTGCGCTAAAAACGAGTTTATATGACAATATGTAAATGTTTAAGTGAAAAAATTAATTTTTAAACAAAATGATGCATCTCCAACCAAAAATTAAACTTTTAAAAAAGTAATTTTACTTTTAATAATTTAGTTGTATTTTTAATTAAGAAGTAAATTTCAAACTAAAACAAAAATTTAATATAAAAATTAAATGGTTAAATTTTTATAAGAAAAAGTTAATGTACAAAAATAAAAAAACTTTGTAACCAAAAAGATAGATTTTTTATCAAAAAGGCGAATTTTCAACCAAATAGTTAATTTTTTAACTAAAAAAGATAACTCTAGAATAAAAGATTAAATAGTTAAATTTTCTTATTTAAAAAATTTAATTCATTGCAAAAAAACGAATCATGAAGAAAATAGAAGGAGATTAATTTTTAATCAAAATGATGAACCTCCAACCAAAAAAGAAAATTTTGACCAAGTAATTTAACTTTCATTCAGTTGTATTTTTAAACATAAATAAAATTTTTAACATAAAAATATCAATTTAATATTAAATATGGAATGGTTATATTCTGAGTTAAAAATTATTATTAAAAGGGAAGGAATTAAATAAAATGGTTCAATTTTTAATAAAAAAATTCATAACTTCAAAAATACGTAAATATTTAACTATATAGTTGAATAGTCAAACAGGAATCTTAATTTTCTAAATAAAAAAGAATTTAACAATATACATGAATCACCAACTAAGAAAGACAAATTTTTTCCAAAAAAGAAATCGTCAAATTACTTTAATTAGTTTGAATTGATTAATTTTTAACCGAATTTTTAACAAATTAGTTCAAATTTTAACCAGGTATTTGAATTTTTAATTAAAAAAGGTCAATTTTGAACAAAAAGTGGAATATCTATATTTTTAGTTAAAAAATAATCATCTAAAAAAAGAGAATATTTAATAAAATATTTAAATTTTCCACAAAAGTTGTTAAACTTACAACCCAAAGTATATTATTTTTTTCTAAATATTTAAATTTTCATTCTAAATGATACAATTAAAAGCAAAAAAGATACATTTCAATATCAACAATTAATTAACTACCCTGGCAGACAAAAAATTTCGAAACAGAGAATTTTTTATTTTCTCTTCAAATTTTCACTCGTCTTATGGTTCAGAGATTTCAGAGAGGTCCGATTTAGAGGAAAAAAAATTTTCTGTCATTACCCGGGAAATTAAAATTCATGAATTTTCCAGGAATTTTAAAACAAAATTTTGCTTATCATTCTGACTTTCGGTTACCTGCTAATTTAACCCTGCTAATTTTATATATAATAACCCTTGAGTTCTTCTCTCGTTTTGAATAGGTTTCTTCAGAAATATTTTGAAAAATTATTCAATTTAGTTTTTATATTTAATCAATAATTGACTATATTGCGGGATCGCACCTGGGCCCCCGTCTTTATTGTATTACCCTATTTTTTTTTTTTAGAAAAAAGGGCCCTCGTGATTATTTTGCACAAGGGCCCCCAAGACTTTCGTTACGGCCCTGCGTGTTCGCGATTTCGTAAATCCTATGCATGGCGCGATTCCGGTGGAAGGACGAGTCGTTCGAAAAATGTCTCTGATCTACGTAAGCGCAAGCACCAATCTATTTCATCATCAGGGAGTAATCAGTGCGAGTCCGTACGTCCGCAGGTCGGAGGTTCCGCACCCTTCCGGTTCCGGTGTTCCGGTAGGCTTGTCCCTGCAAGGGGACACTACTACTTCCGTTTCAGGTGGGATACACGCTCAGCTGAGCGATATGATGCGAGGACCATCCACGGATTCGCGGACCTCATAATAAGGCCTGATTCCATCGATCTTTACTCCTATCTTACCTCAAATCCGGTCCACCTCGCACTTCCGGAATCCAGTCACCTAGATTTCAGACAGGAAGCTAATTATATTTTTAATCACTCGAAACTAAATTTACCGTGTTTGACCCATTTTCCGATGTATTTTTAACATAAAATAAATTGTTTTTTGGAATAATTTTTAAAGTGGGAAATTTTTTATCCTGATGTCAATCTAATTAAATTATATTTTCTAATATTTAAAAAATTAGAGAGTCTTAATTTTGAGGTTCCTATTTATTCCAAAGTTATTTTTCGTGTTGAAAAAATTATTTGGTAAGAACTTGATTTCCAAAAAATTTCTACGCTTATTTTATTTAGGGACGACTGAAAATTTGAAAAATCCGGAAAAATAGAATTCCCGAATAATAAAATTCGCGAATAATAACATTGCCGAAAAATAAAATTAACGAATTGAAAAATTCGCAAATAATACAATAGTCGAAAAATAAAATTTACGAATTGGAAAATTTCCTAATAATATAACTCCCGACAGAAAATTCTCGAATGATAAAATTATTAAATTTTTTTATATTTAAAAAACTAGAGAATCTTAATTTTGAGGTTCCAGTTCATTCCAATGTTATTTTTCTTGTTAAAAAATTTATTTTGTAATAATTCTATTTCCAAAAATTTCTATGCTTATTTTATCTAGGGACGACTAAATATTTGAAAAATCAGGAAAAACAGAATTCCCGAATAATAAAATTCGCAAATAATAAAATTGCCGAAAAATAAAATTACCGAATTGGAAAATTTGCGAATAATAACATTGCCAAAAAATAAAATTTAAGAATTGGAAAATTTCCGAATAATAAAATTCTCGAATATTAAAGTTCCAGAATGGGAAAATTACGGAATCATACAATTCCGGACAGTTTATAATATTATCGAATAAGGAAATTCTCGAATAATAAAATTTCCGGAAGTTAATAATATTACCGAGTTGGAAAATTTCCGAATAATATAATTCCCGACAGAAAATTGTCAAATTATAAAATTATTAAATTTTTTTATATTTAAAAAACTACAGAATTCTTAATTTTGTGGTTACAGTTCATTCTAGTATTATTTTTCATGTTAAAAAATTTATTTTGTAAGAATTCGATTTCCAAAAAATTTATATGCTTATTTTATTCAGGGACGACTGAAAAATTGAAAAATCACAAACAAAAAAAAATTCCCGAATAATAAAATTCGCAAATAATAAAATTGCCGAAAAATAAAATTACCGAATTGGAAAATTTGCGAATAATAACATTGCCGAAAAATAAAATTTACGAATTGGAATATTTCCGAATAATATAATTCCCGACAGAAAATTTTTGAATTATAAAATTATTATTAAATTTTTTTATGTTTAAAAAACTAGAGAATCCTAATTTTGAGGTTCCAGTTCATTCCAATGTCATTTTTCTTGTCAAAAAATTTATTTTGTAAGCATTCGATTTTTAAAAAATTTCGATGCTCATTTTATTCAGGGACATTTGAAAATTTGAAAAATCCCGAAAAATAGAATTCCCGAATAATAAAATTCGCAAATAATAGAATTGCCGAAAAATAAACTTTAAGAATTGGAAATTTTCCGAATAATAAAATTCTCGAATATTAAAGTTCCAGAATGGGAAAATTCCCGAATGATTCAATTCCCGACAGTTTATAATATTACCGAACGGGAAAATTCTAGAATAATAAAATTCCCGTAAGTTAACAATATTACCGATTCGGAAAATTTCCGAATAATATAATTCCTGACAGAAAATTGTCAAATTATAAAATAATTAAAAATTTTTCTATTTAGAAATCTAGAAAATCTTAATTTTGAGGTTCCAGTTCATTCCAATGTTATTTTTCTAATTAAAAAAATTTATTTTGTAAGCATTCGATTTTTATAAAATTTCGGTGCCTATTTTATTCAGGGACGACTGAAAATTTGAAAAATCGCGAAAAATAGAATTCCTGAATAATAAAATTCGCAAATAATGAAATTGCCGAAAAATAAAATTCCCGAATTCGAAAATTCGCGAATAATAAAATTGTCGAAAAATAAAATTTACAAATTGGAAAATTTCCGAATAATAAAATTCTTGAATAATATAATTCCTGACAGAAAATGGTCGAATTATAAAATATCCGAATATGAAAATTCTCGAATTGTAAAATTTCCGAATTGAAACAATTAAATTTTGTTTATAAAAACATGTTTTATTGATTACAAATACAACAATGAAATTTTTTAAAATTATTTGTAATGTCTAAAATTTATAAAATTATTGTTTGTAGTTAAAATAACAATAATTTTTAATAAAATACTTCTGGATGAAGCATTTTTTAAATGTGGATATTATTTAAAAAAATACAAAAAGCGTTCACAAAAATTTTGTATTTGGAATGATAATGTTTTGAAAATAATTGCGGTTCTAAATTGAAACAGGACATTTTTAAAAAGTATGATAATTTTGGGTTGGTTCAAGCAATTTTGCAAAAGAATTTTAATTCTGATTTGAAAGAGGAAACTTTTGAGAAGAAAAATTTTGATTTTGAATGAAGCATTTTCAAATTCACATAGGAGTTTTGTGAAAAGAATTATAATTTTGATTTGGTTCCCGGAATTTTCCAAAAGAAAATTTAAAAAAAAGATTACAAAAAAGGTTTTTGTAGCCTATTAAGCCCACAATATCAACATTTTTTCTAAATGTCTCATTCAACTAGTTTTTTGTATATTTCCAAACAGAGGCAGGGTTTTTAAAAACATCAAAAATAAAAAATGAATTTTATAAAAATGTAATTCATTTTAAAAAATTTATTTTGTAAGAACTCGATTTCCAAAAAATTTCTACGCTTATTTTATTCAGGGACGACTGAAAATTTGAAAAATCGTAAAAAATAGAATTACCGAATAATAAGATTGCCGAAAAATAAAATTACCGAATGAGAAAATTTTCGAATAATAAAATTCCCGGAAGTTGAAAATATTACCGAATTGGAAAATTCACAAAAAATATAATTCACGACAGAAAATGGTCGAATTATAAAACACCCGAATTTGAAAATTTCCGAATTGTAAAATTTCCGAATTTAAACAATTACAATTTTTTTATAAATATGTTTTATTGATTACAAATACAATAATGAAATTTTTTAAACATTTTTTAGAATGTTTAAAATTTCTAAAATTCTTGTTTGCATATGAAATAACATTTTTTTAAAAAGAAAATACTTCTGGATAAAGCATTTTTTTTGGGTTCGAGGGTCAAATTTGGTCAAATTAAGCATAGCAGGTGAAATCTAAATTCAAATTTCTTACACTTAAACATTGAATTTTTTTACTCCTTTAAAATTTGACAAAATTTGCCCCTCGAACCCAAAAAACAGCACTCTCTGTTTTTACCATACCTTATATACCGTCACCCAGAAATATTGTATCTAAAATTATTGTTTTAATAAATTCAAACAATAATTTTCGAAATTTTACACATTTAAAATAATTAAAAAAAAAAAAATTTTTATTGTATTTGTAATCAATCAAACATATTTATAAAAAAGTGTAATTTTTTAAATTCGGGTATTTTATAATTCGGTAATTTTCTTTTGGGAATTTTTCAATTCGGTAATATTATAAGATTTTGAGAATTTTATTATTCGGCAATTTTCCAATTCGGGAATTTTTCAATTCAGTATTTTTAAATTTGGGCAATTTTATTATGGGCGAATTTTAATATTGGGGAATTTTCCAATTCGCTAGTTTTGTTTTTTCGGCACTATTATTATTCACGAATATTATTATCTGGAATTTTTGAATTCGGAAATTTTACAGTGCCGGGAATTTTATTTATCAAGATTTTTCAGTCGTTCCTTCATTTATTCTTTTTTTTTTACACTTACTAATTTTATAAATTTTCGGTAATATGAAAATTCTAAACTTAATTAAACTACGTGTGAAAAATTAGAAAAAATAATTTTTGAAGTTTGGTTAATATCGAAATGACTAAAAAATCCTGAAAAATAAAATTCCAGACACTGAAATTCTCTAAAAAGACAATTGTTGGAAAATAAAATTTCCGAAATTCAAAAATTACGGAAAATTAAAAGTATTTATATTAGAAAACTTCCGAACGATAATAAAATAAAATAAATTGATTAAGTTAATGACCATTTTAACATTACTGGCTTTAAAAATGACGTAAGGAATTTTCCAATTCTGAAAAAATAAAAAATAAATGGTTGAATAATAAAAAATAGTTTAAAAAATAAAACAAAAAATATTTTTATGAAACCAAAGGATTTTAGTTTTTGTATTCATTTCTTTTAAAAACAAATTTTTAATTATTTAAGTTCAGCAATTTCCTTGTGCGGGTAATTTTATAGAGTCGGGCATTTATCATTTTTATTTGAAACGGGGAAACATCGAAAAAAAATGTTCATAGTTTAGATTTTGAATAGGAAATTTTTTAATAGAATAATCATTTTTAGTTATTTCAGGTAATTTTTATAAATAATAACAGTTTTAGTTAGAATGGTAAAGTTTTGAGAATAATTACGGTGCTAAATTGAAATAGGACATTTTTGAAAAGGATGATAATTTTTGTTGGATCGAGCAATTTTGCAAAAGAATTATAATTCTGATTTGAAAGAGGAAATTTTTTAGAAGAATAATTTCGATTTTGAATGGAGCATTTTCAAAATAAATTATGATTCTTAATCGACATAGAAATTTTGTTAAAACAATTATAATTTTTAATTGGTAACGGGAATTTTCCAAAATAAAATTTTAAAACCTAATCGACCCTAATCGGGTGCTGAGTGGCCTATTAAAACCAAAATAAAGTCTAACTTTTACATCCTTATACACACTGACCCATTTTATTCTATAATCCCAAATATCTTCTAAAATACTTTATCTACGCAGAAATGGTTGACCAGGACCGAGGGGGACATTTGACTGTACCATTAATTTTGACCTTGAGGTCAACTTTCAAGGTCAAATGGAGGTAAGACCCTTTTCCTAAATGAGATCCCCTATTTTTGTCTGCGGATTTGAAAAGAGTGAGAAATTTCACGTCAAAACTGACCTGTGGTAAACTGGTTTTTGTGACCCTGGAAAGGTAAACTAAGGTCAAATGTCTAAAAAGCAACCAGATATCTTCTAAAATACTTTATCTACTAAGAAATGGTTCGAACAAAGGTTGACTAGGACCAAGGAGGACTGTACCATGCAATTTCATCCAATACCAATTTTGACCTTGAGGTAAATTTTCAAGATCAAATGGAGGTAAGACCCTTTTCTAAAATGAGAACCCCTGTTTTTGACTCCGGATTTGAAAAGAGCGAGAAATTTCAAGTCAAAAATGACCTATGGAAAAATGGTTATTGTAATTTTTAGACTTTCCAAGGCATGTTAAAATAAAAATAAAGTCTAACTTTTAAACCCTTATACACGGAGACCCATTTTAATCTAAAATCCCAGATATTTTCTAAAATACTATATCTACGAAGAAATGGTTCAAACCAAGGTTGACCAGTACCGAGGGGGACATTTGACTGTACTATGAATTTTGACCATTTTCTTAAAGGAGAACCCGGATTTGAAAAGAGCGGGAAATTTTACGTCAAAAATAACCTGTGATCAAACGTTTTTTGTGGCCTTGGAAAGATACAAAATAACTGTTTTTCCGCGCGTCATTTTTGAGGTGATTTTTTCCGCTCTTTTCAAATCAAAGTCAAAAATAGGGGTTCTCATATAAGAAAAGGGTCTTAACTTCATTTGACCTTGAAAATTGACATCAAGGTCAAAATTGACATTGGATGAAATTGGATGGTACTGTCAAATTTCCCCCTTGATTCTGGTGAATCGTTGTTTGAACTATTTCATCGTAGATAAAGTATTTTAGAAGATATCTAGTCGTTTCTCAGACATTTGACCTAATGTTTTATCTTTCCAAGGTCACAAAAGCCATTTTTCCGCGCGTCATTTTTGAGGTGATTTTTTCCGCTCTTTTCAAATCAAAGTCAAAAATAGGGGTTCTCATATAA
>JAAAKG020000031.1:3669362-3681440 GCA_010014905.2 Druon quercuslanigerum
GAAAAGGGTCTTAACTTCATTTGACCTTGGAAATTGACCTCAAGGTCAAAATTTATTTTTTTATTTTAGAAGATATTTGGGATGATAGGTTAAAATGGGTCACCAATTTTCTAAGCAAGTCCGTAAAAAATTTTAGATTGGGATTTTGGGGTGGTTTAAATGTTAAAAATGATGACTTTAATCAGCAATTATGCAATCAGCAATTAATTTGTGAGTGAGAATAGGAAACCACAGGTGGCGAGTAGCTCGTGTCGAAAATTGGGAGCAAATCACATATCGATAGATAATGACGTGTAAGTCCGTGTATGTATGTGTATCGTACGTAACTTGTGTAACAGAATAGAATCGACGAGAAGAGGATGAACGGTGACTAATGATCGAGGTTTAAATTTAAACAAAATGTTGTATCGTTCGAGCGAGAAAATTGCCTGCTCGGAACCTACCGCGTTGCGGCCTAAACAAGAGGCTCCATTAAGCCAAATGACTCGAGCGTGAACAACTCGTGATTAAAAGGGCGATTTATTATCCGGATACCGCGCTGCCACGGGGTTCCACCTTCTATCCGTCAAGTACACCGTTTTATTTTCACTCGAGTTTCTTTATCTTCCACTGCGCTCCTCCCCTCTCCTCTGCTCTCCTCTCCTCTCCCTGACTCTTTCAAAACATTATCTTACATTCTCTCAAATTTACTCACAGAATTCGCGCCCTCAAAGGTGGATTACCGGCCGAAACCGTCAATTTGGTTTTCTACAGTTTTCCTCTCCCCTGGCCAAACCTTCCTCTGGCCAAACTCTCTTCTGGCTGAAGGGGTTGAGTCATACTTTATTGCTCATAATTCCAGTCTTTAGAGTAAACATCTTTTGGGACTGATCAGTGAAGCCGGAAATTCCGCGTATGGGTCGGCTATTTATTACGTAACAGTGTTACGATGGGGGAGGGGGACGGTACGATAAATGTTACGTAACGTTTTTCAAAATTCAAATACGAAAAAAAAACTAAACTAATATAAGATTGAAAGGAGGGGTGAAAAAAATTAGTTTTTGAAATCTTTTTAAGATTTTAAACTTCGGAGAACACACTGGGTCAATTTGACCCACAACAAATTTTGTATGGAGAAATTTTCAATGAAATTTGAAGAGGGTGGTTTTTTAGGGTCTGGTAATATAGTTCGTGGTCCCAACTATAGTTTCACATGATTGCAATAGTCTGCAGAGCGGTCAGTCGTGAAAGAAAAACTTTTTTATCGTTTTATATAAAAAATGCGTGAACTTTTAAATTAAAAAAAAATTTTTAATGGTACAGTATATGACTATTTTTTCATTATTCTAGCTTACTTTTTGAGCTTTCACATAAATTTTTAGCACGAAATATTAAGAATTAAAAAAGTTAAAATTTTGTAGTTAAATTTCATTAAAAAAAATTGTTGTTCCTTAATTTTTTTATGCTTGTTAAAGGTAACAACAATAATTTAATATCACATAAATTAATTATATCGGGTCCTAAGTATACCTCAGAATTTAGTTCAGTGAGTCATTGTGGAATGGTGAACGGTCAAAAAATGTATTGGGTCAGATTGACCCATAGCAAATTTTTCTTGGGATTCCTAGGAAAATCAAGGGTGAATTTTCATTTAAATCATTGATTTTTTTAGAAAAATATTTTAAAAGCGTTTTAAATTATTTCATAAGAATTCGAAACAGAATGTAAGAAATTTTTAAGCAATACTGCTTAATTGTGCAAGCTTGTAAAATTTAAAAAATCCTTGTATTTAAGAGATTAAACGAATTTTCTTAAGGTTCCTAGATACTCGGTGAGGAGAAAAAAATGTGAGGAAGCAGGTATAGATTTTTTAGTTCATTTTGAAAAATTAGTTTTTAAAGAAATTTAAAAGTCTTAAAAAAAATTTTTAAATAATTTAAAATTCGAAAATCTTTCAAAAAACTTAAGATCAAGTGATCAAATATAGATATTCAAAGATTTCGAGCATTTCGAAAAAAATAGTTTAAAGAAAATATTTAAAAAGATCTTAAAACAGTTTAAAATATTTGGAAGATAGTGGAAAAAATATTTAGAAAATAAAAATATCTTTAATGTTTGCAAACTTAAAACAAATTTTTAAACAAAACTTCAAATTTAGATCTAAATTTAAATTTTGCACACATTTTCGCAAAAACTCCTTTTTTTAAATATTTTTAAATATTTTTAAAGATTAAAAAATATTTAAGAAACAATTGTATAATAAAATTTGAATTTCGAAAAGATTTTAAAAAATTATAGAAAAATGGACATTTGAACTGTTATGGTTCGGAAATTTCATAATTAAAGAATTTCTATGTGCTGGTAGTCTTGAAATTTTGAATTTTTGAGGATAATAAAAAAATTTATCAAATATTTTTGAATTTCTTGCAAAACTTCTAATTATCCTTGATATGTTTTAAAATTACTTGAGTTTTTCATAAAATATGGTAATAGCCTGCAAAATAAAAATAAATAAAGAAAAATATTCTGCATTATTTTTGGAAATATTTGAAATCTTTCAAAATTTTTTTTGAATTCTTAAAACTTTATTTAGTCTCGAATTTAGGTGTTGGAAAACATTAACACATAAGCGGTTGTTTGAAATTTTTATTTCGCATTAAAAATTATTTTAAATCGTAACAATTCATTGTGCATTCAGAGAAATTCAAGTGAAATTGATAAGAATTCATATGAATTTTTTTTTTTAAATTCCTCTGATTTCAGTAAAATGGAATTAAATTTAAAAGAATTCGAGGACATTTAGGAGGCTGATAAATATTATAAGATTTTGAGAGACTTCAAGAAAATTAAAAAAATCAGAAAATTTTCATTGAATTAAGGAAAATTGCAGAAAAAAAAGAAAAATGAATTAGGTAAAATTTGAGTGAATTTAGAGGAAAATAAGAAAAATTTGATAAAATTCATGAAAATTCAAAGGCAATTTTTAAAAATTTTATTGAATTCAATGACTTCATAGCGAATTTAGAAAAACTCAATTTTATTCCAAAGAATTTTCAAAAATATTTAGGATACAAAATTATAGGAATTCAGGATAAATTTCAACTTAGTTTAAATAAATTGTAAATAAACTGAAAAAAATAAAATATGAAATTGATTTTAATGAAACTGGGGGATATTTAGAAGAATTCAAAGGAATTAAAAAAATTATTTGTAATACAAGAGATTCGATTTAATTCAAAAAATTATATAGAATTAAAGACAATTCGATGACAGTCAAAAAATTAGATGGAATTCAATACAATTAGATCAAATATAAAAGAAATTTATGAAATTCAAGAGAATTTGTTGGAATTTAAGAGAATTTGAGCGAGCTCAAGAGAATTCGATGTACTTAAAAAAATTAGATAGAATTCAAGAAAATTCAACGAAATTCAAAAAAATTAGACGGAATTCAACAGAATTTAATGGAATTCACGAATATTTAATGTAATTCAAGACGATTCGATCAAATTCAAAAGAAATTTGTGATATCCAAAAGAATTCAATGAAATTCAAAAGAATTTGATGGAGTTCAAGAGAATTTGATGGAATTCAAGTGAATTCGATAAAATTGTTACGAATTCAAAATAAATGAAAAAGAATTCTGATAAGATATAAAAATAATTCAATTGAATTAAAAAAGTTCTAAAATATGTAATTTCTTTATATTTTAGAAGAAATGCTGTAAATAATATTCCAGGGAAAAAAATGTTTAGGAACCATTTCAGACATTTAATTTTAGTTAAGTGGAAAATTGCAGTGAAAAGAATTTTGGTCAAATTCGTCAGAATTGTAACAAATTGAAAAAAAATAATTTGAGTTAAATTTGTGTGAATTTAGAGGAAAATAAAAAAAATTTTAACATTTAGGATAAAAAATTATATGAATTCTGGATAAATTTCAAATTAGTTTAAATAAATTGTAAATAAACTGAAAAAAAAAATAAATCATTGAATTCAGTCAAACTGGGGGATATTTAGAAGAATTTAAAGAAATTTAAAAAAATTAGATGTAATTCGAGAGAGTTCAATGTAATTCAAAAAATTAGATAGAATTCAAGACAATTCGATAGAATTCAAAAAAATTAGATGGAATTCAACAGAATTTGGTTGAATTTACGAGTGTTTTATGGAATTCAATACTATTCAATCAAATTCGAAAGAAATTTATGGAATTTAAGAGAATTGGATGGAATTTAAGAGAATTCGATGGAATTTAAGAGAATTCGATGCAATTAAAAATTTAGATAGAATTCAAGACAATTCGATGGAATTCAAACAATTTATATGGAATTTAACAGAATTGAGTGGAATTCAAGGGAATTTGATGGAATTAAGAGAATTTGATGGAATGCAAGATAATTCTGTGTAAGTAAAAAAATTAGATAGAAATTAAGAATATTCAATGGAATTCAAAAAAATTAGATGAAATTCAACAGAATTTGGTTGAATTTACAAGTGTTTTATGGAATTCAATACTATTCAATCAAATTCGAAAAAAAATTTATGGAATTTAAGAGAATTGGATGGAATTTAAGAAAATTCGATACAATTAAAAATTTAGATAGAATTCAAGATAATTCGATGGAATTCAAACAATTTATATGGAATTCAACAGAATTGAGTGGAATTTAAGAGAATTTGATGGAATTAAGAGAATTTGATGGAATTCAACAAAATTCTATGTAAGTAAAAAAATTAGGTAGAATTCAAGAAATTTCGATAAAATTCAAAAAAATTAGACGGAATTCAACAGAATTTCGTTGAATTCACAAGTGTTGGATTTAATTCAATACCATGCGATCAAATTCGAAAGAATTTTGTGGAATTCAAGAGAATTGGATGGAATTCAAGAGAATTCGATGCAATTAAAAATTTAGATAGAATTTATGACAATTCGATGGAATTCAAAAAAGATAGATGGAATTCAATAGAATTTGGTTGAATTCACGTCAAACGTTGTTTGACGGAATTCAAGACAATTCGATCAAATTCGAAAGAAATTTATGGAATTCAAGAGAATTTGTTGGAATTCAAGAGAATTTGATCGAGCTCAAGGGAATTCGATGTACTTAAAAAAAATTAGATAGAATTCAAGACAATTCAACAAAATTCAAAAAAATTAGACGGAATTCAACAGAATTTAATGGAGTTCATAAATATTTAACGTAATTCAAGACAATTTGATCAAATTCAAAAGAACTTTATGGAATTCAAAAGAATTCGATGAAATTCAAGAGAATTTGGTGGAATTTAACAGAATTCGATGCAATTTAACAAATTCGATAGAATTCATTATAATTCGATGGAATTCAAAAAAGTTAGATGGAATTCAATAGAATTTGGTTGAATTCACGAGTGTTTGACAGAGTTCAAGACAATTCGATCAAATTCGAAAGAAATTTATGGAATTCAAGAGGATTTGTTGGAATTCAAGAGAATTTGATCGAGCTCAAGGGAATTCGATGTACTTAAAAAAAAATTAGATAGAATTCAAAACAATTCAACGAAATTCAAAAAAATTAGACGGAATTCAACAGAATTTAATGAAGTTCATAAATATTTAACGTAATTCAAGACAATTCGATCAAATTCAAAAGAACTTTATGGACTTCAAAAGAATTCGATGAAATTCAAGAGAATTTGGTGGAATTTAAGAGAATTCGATGCAATTTAAGAAATTCGATAGAATTTATGACAATTCGATAGAATTCAAAAATGTTAGATGGAATTCAATAGAATTTGGTTGAATTCACGAGTGTTTGACGGAATTCAAGACAATTCGATCAAATTCGAAAGAAATTTATGGAATTCAAGAGAATTGGATAGAATTCAAGAGAGTTTGATCGAGCTCAAGGGCATTCGATGTACTTAAAAAAAATTAGATAGAATTCAAGACAATTCAACGAAATTCAAAAAAATTAGACGGAATTCAACAGAATTTAATGAAGTTCATAAATATTTAACGTAATTCAAGACAATTCGATCAAATTCAAAAGAACTTTATGGAATTCAAAAGAATTCGATGAAATTCAAGAGAATTTGGTGGAATTTAAGAGAATTGGATGAAATTCAAGAGAATTTGATAAAATTGTTACGAATTTAAGATAAATGAAATAGAATTCTGATTGGATATAAAAATAATTCAATTGAATTAAAAAAGATATAAAGTATGTAATTTCTTTATATTTGATAAGAAATGCTGTAAATAATATTGCAGGAGAGCAAATGTTTTGGAGCCATTTTAGATATTTAATTTTATTAAAAGTACAAATTTTGTTTTAGAAAATCTCTACCGTAAAAAGAATTTGTTAGCCTTTAATTGGTATTTAAAAAAATCGAAAACTAGAAACATTTATTTTTGGACCCCAAAAATGGCCTAAGCAACCTCTAAACAGTTGTTGAAAAAAAATGTAAGGCCCTGCTTATCAGTATTAGTGGAGCATAATGTGAACGCAAATCATGGATTGTGGCGTTTCTGGTTCAAATCCCGACTAAGGCAAATTTTTTTTGTTCCTGAAAATATATTAAAAGTTATTAACCCTACTTATTATTTCATACCAATAATTAATTAATTCCCTTGTGCAAAAAAAAAAACGTTTCCTTAAATTTAAGACAGCATTTTTTGTAGAAAATGAAAAAAATTTCTATTTTTATTAGTCACCCTCACTGTTGAATACACTTATCATTAAAATAGAAAATCCAGTATTAAAAATCACAGTTCTTTATTTAAAGTCACTTATTTGGGGTGCACTTATTTGTTGTGCACTGAAGAGTGAAATTGATACATTTACATTGGTGGCACTTTCCATGGGAATCTCGGCACGTACTTTGAGTCAAAGTGCAGGTGAACTTGCATGATAATTAGTTTCAACTAGTCTATGGTAGACTATGGGAAATCCGAGCACCACCTGCCAAAACCAAAGGGCATGATGTGACTCCAACCAGGGGACTCGGCGCTAGAACATAAAGGTTATGGGAACTCGGTCTTGTGGGTTTGATAAACACTGTAATTACCCGCAGGGACACGGTACTTGCATGGTATTCGAAATTATATGTTGAATCGCGCCTCCGTGCTCGCGACCACTTCGTACCGACTATTGACTCTTCACTGGAATTCACTCCTCATTCATTATTACCTCCTTCATCGTTTTTTAAAATCGCCTTTTTTCTTCCCTTTTTCTACTCTGTAATTTATAAAATCTTAGATTGATTGTATACTCAATCAATTACTGTAGGACAGGGTTAAGCGGGGCGTTTTTTAAGGGGTTTCGATGGACTAATCGGTTAACGCTCCACTCATGGATGGTGTCGTTGCGAGTTCAAATCCAGCCTGACGAAGATTTTTTTTTTCGTCCTTAATAAATTAGTTGTCTTATTATTAATTTTAAAACTTGGTCGTTAACATTTCTTGTTTGAAAATGCAATTGTTTGTTTGAAAATTCTTCTCTTTTTTTTGCATAAGAAGCCGTGTCTTTTGGCAGAATTTTCGTCTTTTGTCGGTTCAAAATTTAAGTGTTTGATTAAAAATTAATCTGTCTTGTTTGAAATTTTAGTATTATTACATTTTGCATCACATTTTTTTAAAAATTGAAATGCTTGGTTAAGAATTAAAATCCTTTGTTCAAAATTTATTTATTTTTTAACACAAAATTCATAGTTTTAATTTAAAATTCTTCCTTTGGTTGAAGTTTTAAGAGAAATTTGAAAAAGATTTCGACAATTTTCAAAAAGTAATCTAGAAGATTTAAGAGCAAAATTTTTAATTTTGCAATAGTTGAAAAAAAGTTAAAAAAATTTTTTATCATTTTTAAAGATATTTAGAAGTCTTAAGAAATTCTTTTAAATAATTTAAAATGTAAAAATATTTCAAAAAATTTAAGATCAAGTGATCAAATATAGATATTCAAAGATTTCGAACATTTGGAAAAAAATAGTTTGATGAAAATATTTAAAAAGATCTTAAAACAGTTTAAAATATTTGTAAAATTGTCGAAATAAATTTAAAAAAAAAATAAAAATAACTTTAATGTTTGCAAACTTAAAAAAAAATTTGTAAACAAAACTTCATATTTTTGAAGACTTCGAAATCAAATTTTAAACCTTTTTAAGGATTTTGACAGATTTAAATCTAAATTTAAATTTTGCATATATTTTCATAAAAACTCCTTTTTTCAAAACATTCTTAAAGATTTTTAAAGATTTCAAAATATTTTAGAAACGATTTCATATAAAAATTTTAATTTCCAAAAGATTTACAAAAATTAAAGAAAAATGTACATTTGAACTGCTATGATTCGGAAATTTCATAATTAGAGAATTTCGCTGTGCTGGTAGTCTTGAAATTTTAAATTTTTGTAGATAATAACAAAAATTATCAATTTTTTTTTAATTTCTTGCAAAACTTCCAATTATCCTTGACATGTTTTAAAATTAATTAAGTTTTTCATAAAATATGATGATATTCTGCAAAATTAAAATAAATAAATAAAAATAATCTGGATCTTTAATCGAAATATTTGAAATTTTCCAAAATTTTATTTTGAACTCTTAATACCTAATTTAGTCTAGAATTTCAGTGTTGGAAAACATTAACATATAAGCTGTTATTTTTTATTTTTATTTTGAATTAAAAATTATTTCAAATAGTAAGAATTCAGTGAAAATTCAAAGACATGCAAGTGAAATTGATTAAAAAATATAAAAAACATGGGGGTTTCGATGGGGTTATCGGTTGACGCTCCACTCATGAATGGAGCCGTTGCGAGTTCAAATCCAGCCTGACGAAGATTTTTTGTGTTCCTAACAAATTAGTTGTCTTATTATAAATTTGAAAACTTGAATGTTTGAAAATTCTTTTCTTTTTTTGTATAAGAAGCCATCTCGTTTGGCAGATTTTTTTGCGGTTCAAATGGTAACTGTTTGATTGAAAATTAACCTGTTTTCTTTGAAAATTTAGTATTATTACATTTTACAGAATTTTTTTTTTGAAAATTGAAATGCTTGTTTTAAACTTAAATGCCTTTGTTCCAAATGTAGTTTTTTTTTAGCACAAAATTCATAGTTTTAATTTAAAATTCTTCTTTTTGGTTTAAAATTTAATAATTATCTCAATAGTTCACTTTTTTTTGGTTAAAAATTAATTCTTTCACTGAAAACCTAATTGTTTCTTTTTTAATTAAATATTAACTTATTTACATAATATTTAACTAAATGGCATAAAATTCATATTTTGGTTCAAGATTCAACTCTTTCGTAAAAAATATGTTTTTTTTTTGGTCGATAAACAATTTTTAAACAAAAAACAAAAATACTTATTCATTATTTAACTGAAAATTAATATTATGGTTAAAAACTGAAATATAAGTTGATGAAAAATTTAAAGTTCGTTTTTTTTTCAAAAAATGACTTTTTTAACTAAAAATTTTATTATTTATTTTTTTGGAATATTGATCTTTTGCGTTGAAAATTGAAATACATGGTTAAAAGTTAAACCAGTTTTTTAAAGATTCATTTTTTAGGTTAATAATTCAATATTTTAGATGGAAATTTATTTCTTTGATGAAATCTTTAAATATGTTTTTTAAATTCTTCTTTTGGTTAAAAATAATATTTTTTACTAAGAATGAACTATTGTGTTTAAAAATTCATTATTTTAGTTTAAAAAAAACTTTCTATAACTTTTTACTATTTTTGAAAAATTATTTTTTTTACGTTGAAAATCCATTTTTTTAAACTGAAAATTTTTCTATTCGACTTTTGTGACATCCGTTATTTCATGGTTAAAAATTAATTTTCTTAACTGAAAATTTAACTGCCATTTTTGCTTCCAAATTCTTTTTTTTTAAATAATATTTTCAGCTAATAATTTAACTCTCGTGGTTAAAGATTAATCATTCATATAAGTTAAAAATCATTTTTTGCCAAAATTTCTAGTATTTTGGACAAAATTCGATATTTTTATAAGTGGAAAATCAAGTTTTTTAACTGAGAATTTTGCTATTCCGCTTGCGGGTTAAAATTCTTATTTTTCAAACAAAATTTGACTTAAAATTTAACTATGGTGGGTTTAGGATTCATCATTTTTGTTCAAAATTTATTTCTTTAGTTTAAATCTAACTATTGTGTCCAAAATTAATTGTTTCACTAGAAATTTAACTATTTCACTCTCGGATACAATAATTTTTTCAATTAATTTTTTGACTAATAATTTAAATATTGTAGTTAAACTTTTTGTTAAAAATTTTTATTTTCCACTAAAAATTTAACTATTGCAGTTTGGATACATTTTTCTAACTGAAAAATCGACCATACAACTTTTAGTTAAAAATGATTTTTTTAATAATAAATTCAACTGAAAATTTAAATATCGTGATTAAAGATGTAACAGTTCAGTTAAAAAGTCATCGTTTTTGAGAAATTAAAAAAAAATGTAATTCATCTTTTTGTTGTAAATTAATTTCAACTAAGAATTTAACTATTGTGGTTAAATATTCATCATTTTAGTTAAAAATCCTTTCTTTTTTTTGAAAAAATTTGTTTTTTTTATAAGTTGATAATCAATTTTTTTCTCTCAAAATTTTGCTATTCCGCTTGTGGTGAAAAATGCTTATTTTTTAAAATAAATTTGACTTATGGTAAAATTCCACTATGGTGGTTAAATATATTGATCAATTTCGTTGAAAATTTCTTTCTTTAGTTTAAATCTAAATATTTTGTCACAAATTAATTTTTTAACTGGGAATTTAACTATTTCACTCTGGATTAAAATAATTTTTTTAAAAATATTTTTTGACTAATAATTTGAAAATTGTAGTAAAAGATTGAGCATTTTAATCGGAAAATAATTTTTGGAACAAGAAATTTTATTATTTTATTTTCGGTTGTAAATTCCTCTATTTGGTTAAAAAATAGTTCTTTTTGTGAGAAAATGTATTTTTAACTTAATTTTAACAATTTTTAAATTATTAATCTTTAACTCAATGTTTTTTCAAATAAATTTTTCAAACTGAAAAATCGACCATACAACTTTCAGTTAAAAATTATTTTTTTTATAATAAATCCAACTGATAATATTTAACTATTCTAGCTGAAGATTAATTATTTTTGTAAAAATGCATGATTTTTCTAAACTGAAAATTTGACTATTCCATTTCTTGTTAAAAATTCAATTATTTGATTGGAAATTGAGCTTTGTTAGTTGAAAAATAATGTTTTTCACTAAAAATTTAATCATTGACATTGCTGATTGATAATTGTTATTTTTTCTTTATCTTTTGTTTAAGATTCAACTATTTGGTTGGAAATCTAACAATTTATTTGAAAATTTGTCGTGTTCATTTGAAAATTCAACGTTTTCTTAAACATTTTCTATTAATCCTAGAAAGTTAAAATTTTTTCAAAAGTGAAAGTCCGAAACAGGTAAATCTAAAGAAACATTTTTAAAAAAGAAAAATTAATATTTAAATCCATGGAGAGCCTGATATAGTAAAAATTTTATTTTTCCTTCACCCCGAAAAAAGAATTTTTCTAAAACATGCCGTGTTTTAAATTTTTTTAAATTTCATTGAGAGAATTGAATTAAAAAAGAATTCATATGAATTGATTTTTTTTTTAATTCCACTGAGAGAATTGAATTTAAAAAAAATTCATATGAATTGATTTTTTTTCATTCCACTGAGAGATTTGAATTTTCAATTTTGAATTCAATTTGGTTGATAATTTCTGTATTTTATGGAAACCTCATCTCCTGTGATAGAATATTAATATTGTTGGTGACTAGTTTACCTTTTTGGTTAAAAATTAATTTCTTTGATCAAAATTTTGCCTAATAGGTTAAAAATTTATTTACAAATTATAAAATTTAATTGAAAATTCATATATTTTGATTAATCTTTTTTATTAAACATTAATATTCTAGGTTAAAACTGTATAATTCTGGTGAAAAATTTATTTCATTGAATAAAAATTATATTTCAATATAGATTTCAGGAATAAAAATTTAATTATTTTGTAGAAAATTTATTTTACTGAAAATTTGTCTTTTTTCGTAAAATATTCA
>JAAAKG020000031.1:3688653-3706490 GCA_010014905.2 Druon quercuslanigerum
AAATGACATTGTCCATCCGCATTTGGTATAAAATTTAACTATTTTAATTAAAATTAATTTTTTTTTTTATTGAAAATTCAACTACTTGGTTGAATGTTAAACTAATTTGTTAAAAATGCAGTTTTTTGTTAATGATACATTATTTTAGTTGAAAACTTATTTCTTTGGTAAAAATTGAACGACTTTGTTGAAAATAATTTGTTTTTTCGGTTAAAATATAAATTTTTTAATGGAATATTTAACTATTCTACTTTTTGGTTGAAAATTGACAATTTCAGTTGAAAATTCAATTCTTTTTTTTTGGAAATTGCATGCATTTTGTTACAATATTTTTTTTCATAGAAGGTTCATGCTTTTGCTTGAAAATTCCTCTCTTTGGTTGAAAATTTTATTTTAAAAAAATCGTTTTTTTAATGTTAAAATTTCATTTTAGGCCATGAAAATTTAACTCTTTTTTGGTTGAAATTGACTCTTTTAATTCAGAATGCAATTATTTGGTTGAAGAATCATCTTTTTCAAAATTCAATTTTTTTAAAATTCATATTCTAGGTGAAAAGTTCATTTTTTTTGTTAAAAATTCAATTTTTTATTAATAACTAATAATTTAAGTTGACAACTTATTTCTGTCGCTAGTAATAAATACTTTGTTTAAATGTTTTTTTTCTTTTTTTAAAATCCAGTTTTGATTTTTGGGAGACTCATCTTTTCGGTTCATTTAAAATGTTTTTTATATAGAATAAAAATTTTTTTTGAAGAAATATGAAATGTTTTCGATTTAAAATTGAAATATTTTTCACTATAAATATAAATTTTTTCTTAAGAATGACTCCTTTTTTGTTAAAAATGTGTGTCACAAATTTACTTTTATGAATCGAGACTCATGATTTTACAAAACATTTTTTTATGTCTAAAAATTTATTTTGTTAATTAAAAATTTAAGTATTCTTTTTTTGGTTAATACATTTTTTTAATTTAACTTGAAGATCTGTTTGGTAGAAAATTAAATTATTTTGTTTAAAATTCTTGTTTCTTTAAATCTCTTTTTTTATTTAAAGTTCAACAGCTGTATAATTTAAAGTGACTGATTTCACCAGTGAGACATATATTGACTGATTTAATCATTTAAAAATTGATTTGAAAAAAACTCTTTTGAATCAGTCAAAAATGACTTCTAAAGAAGAGTATTTTTGTATAATATCGAATTTATAAAATTATATAAAATTATTCAAATAGCATTTTTTATTTACTTCATATATTAATAATTAATAATAAATCTTTATATCTTACTCAGAAAATTTTATATAGCGACCTAGTTTTGATGAAAATTTTTTTAAAAATGTTTTTGTATAAAAAAATACTTTAAAACATTTTTTTATGTAAAACATATATTTTTTAACATTTTCTTTACACAATTATGAAATTATGAATATTTCAATATTTTCTAAATTATTAGGATCTTTTTAGAATTTATTTTCCAGATTATGAATCTTTAGTTTTTTACGTAATTTAATGTGAGCAATCATTATTTGAAACTTTCCATAAATATCCTATTAATCAGCACAAAAACTTGAAAAAAATGTTAATTATTTCCAAAGTTATTACAATTTTTCCAAAAAACGAAAATTTAAGTTTTGTTGCAATATCTTTTTATCAAATTAAAAGTTTTCCTTAAACGTGGGAATATTAGGCCCATAATTTTCTTACCTTATTATTCATTATTACAAGATAAAACTAGTGTAAATATGATAAAAGTTATAAGGAATAGTGAACACAAACTGCGATAAAGATTTATTAATTTTCATACAAAAATTCATTTATTATTTTTATTTATTAAAACTGATTTTTCTATATATGAATCAGATTCACATAAAAAATATATTCTCACCCTAAATCTTTGAATAAAAAAATCTAAACAAAAATTATTTACAATCAGAGTCTAAAAATATTAGAATCTCAAAGCAAAAGCATTTTTAGTTTACAGTTGTATAAGACATTTAATTTATTCTATTATAAATAAATAGGTCAGTTTTTTAAGTGGATTTTATAAGGATCAATAGATATTTATCAAGATTAATTTTTCCATTTAAACGTACCTAAAGTACAGTGTTTGATGAAATACTTTTTTTTACTGAAATGGCTTGTTAGCGAGTAGCTTGTATCGTTCAGCGACGGAAGTCATTATCCTAGCTTTTGTGCAAAAACACTTAGAGCCTTTTCTAAAATATTTTTTAAATTTGCGGCACTAAATTAATCATAACATAAGCCGTAATCTTAAATATGTGAAAATATAAATATTAAATAATAAAAATCAAAAGATAATTTATTTAAGTCGTTAAACTACAACTTTATTTTAATTAGAGAGTTTCAATTAACGATGTAATCAGTGACTGAAGTGCGATCATATTTTTTTAATTAAATTTAGACACTTAAGGAAGTTAATTAACAATACAAGTGTTAATAAAAGCCTACAAATATTTAAAAATTGTAGATACTAAATTATTTCAAATTCGAGCATTCGAATTTGACAATTTTAAATATAGGCAATACAATAAATTAAGGGGACTCAAAAATGAAAATAATTATATGTTTTTTAATAAAACGTTTTTTTATAATATTTATTAGAATCAGCATTTTAGGAATTTAAAGTTTTTAAAATAATTGTTATACTTAAAGTCTAAATATGTTAAGGAATGTTATTTTCTGTTCAATTGTAATAATACCTTTACCTGATTCTTGGAATAAAGAAGGAAGCGAACAAAACGTGATGAATCTATTTTTATTTTAAAAAAAGTAGATAATTGCTTCTGTATGTGTAGAATATCTTTAATTCGATTACATTCAAGTTGGTACAAAAAAATTTTCCCGGTTTCAACTGATATCCATAAAATAAAATCAATACTGTAATAAAATATTCAATATTTCATATTATATTATTATATATATATATATATACATATATTTATTTATTTGCAAGAATGATAACAATAGCATTTTAAATTTCGTTTTGAACAATAAATTCAAAAATTAACTCATGATTTATCACACTTTATTCGCTTACTCAATCATAATTTTGTTGACAATATTTCTGAAAAGCGTAAAAAGGAAAAAAGCAAAACCATGCAAGTGTCACGCAAAGAAGAAGAATGCAAAAAAAAATTAAAAATTAAAAAAAAAAGCAGTTAGGGCACATTTCTTTGGAAAACCACCACCATTACCTTACTTTCAAAGAGATATTTATTAATCTCTGTAAAAAAATTGGAGGGGGGGGTCCTTATCATCAAAAAAGGGAATCTGTATAAAAATTGTTTAAACCCTTTTTTCTAAATGTTCTTTTCATATTTTTGTAAAATTAACCGACCATTACTGGGACAGTTGCGTAAACATTTTTCTTAAAAAATTCCTTAAGATATTATTAAATTAAATAAATTAATATTAAAAATATTGTTTATAAGCTTCACGATTATATTTCCAACTGCTTAGTTATAGGTATAAGTAATTCAATAGTAACTTATATAAATTTAATTTTTTAATGAAAATTAGTAAGTTTGCATTAAAATATAATATTGTAGATTAATATTGAATATTATAAATATTAATAAGATCAGTACATGGATCTTAATTAAAATTAATACATAAATTGAAAAAATTTGAAACAATCTTAATTATTTTTTGGCTAAAAATTTTATTAATTTCAACCAAACAGTTCCATTTTTGCACAAGAAAGATGAAATTTATAATTTAAAAAAATTTGCGAAACAAAAAGACGAATTTCGACAAAATAGTTGAAATTTTACCTTTGTTGAGCAAAAATTGAAAATTAATCTTTTTACATTATAATTAAAATCTTGTTTGATTCAAATATCAACTTTTATATTTTTTTATAAGAGGTCATCTGTTTTGGTAAAAAATTTGTCTTTTTGAAATGTTAGAAAATGTAAGCATTAGGTTAACCATTAAAAGTTTATTATTATCAAAAAAATAATAGTTGACACTTAAACTAGAAAGATTTTTATTACAAATTGAAAGCAATTGAATTATTAAAAAAAAAACTAATTTTCAATGAAAATGTTAAAACATCAAAACCTAAATTGAATAATTTTCAACCAGTTGCATTTTTTCTCAAGGATGACGAAATTTAGAATTAAAAAAATAAATTTTTTTTAAATAAAAATACATTCTTTTTGTATTTTATGTTTAAAAATTTAATTATTATCTTTAAAATGTAACTATTTTTTTGAAAATTAAATAGTTCAGTAAAAAATTTACAATTGTTTTTCATTCATAATTAAAACGGTTTTTTTTTTGTCAAAATATCAACTTTTATACTTTATGATAAGAGTTCATTTTTTTCTAGAAAATTAGTCTTTTATTTTAAAGTTCAACAATTTGTTAGAAAATGTTAGTATTAGGTTTAAAATGGTGAATTTTTATTTGAAAAGCACAATAGTTGATATTTCAAGCAAAAAAATTTAAGAACAGATTGAAAGCAGTTGAATTAAATTACAAATAAAAAATAACGTATTTTAAATAAAATTGTCGACGCCTCAAACAAAACAGATTAATTTTCAATTAATTTTTATTTTTACACAAGATGAAATTTATAATTAAAAAAATAAATTTTCGATCCAAAAAGACGATTTTTCAACAAAATAGTTGAAATAATAATCAAAAAAGATTTTTTAATTTTCAGACAAGAAAACAAATTTTAACCAAAATGTTGAATTTTGAAGACACAAAAACGATTTTTTTTAAAGAAAGTTAAATTTTTTACCGAATGAAATGACTTTTTAACAAAAATATTTAATTTTCAACAAAATAATTAATTTTTTAAAAGAAAATAACTGAACTTTCAACCAAATAATAAAATTGTTATCAAAAAAATAATTTAAATTGTTTGGACACTTTCCAATTGACGTATTAATTTTAATTGAGATGAATTAAAAATAAAAAATATAATTGTATTCTTTTCAACCAAAAAGAATAAATTTTCATGCCAAAAAGATTATCACCATAAAAGTTCACTTGTTATTAAAAACAAACAGTTAAATTAACAAATAAATCAATGATATTAATCTTATTATTATTTTGTTATTACTCTATTTAATTAAATTTTAAAGTGTCTACTAATTTTAATTGAAAAATTAAATTTATGATTTATTATTAATTTATGAATTTTATTATTAAACGTATTAAAAATGTACAAAATCATAGATTTTGAGGAGTATTTTGTATTATTATTTACTAAATGTATAAATTATCAGAAAAAAATAGTGATAATAAATTCATAAGAACTTCAAAAATACTATAAAACTTTTACTTTTATGACTTATGTTGTAATATAAATTATTAACTTTTTTATTTAATTGGAAGGAAGGAAATTTTAGTATTTTATTTATTTATGAATTGGAAAATGGGATTCATATATTTTTTTGAAAAATCGTCTATGCGGAATTCAACTGTTTTTTTTTTTTTAATTAAAATATTTCTTGTTGATGTATTAATTATTACATGTTAAATTATTTGATTGAAAATGAATCTTCATGTTGAAAATTAATATTTTGCTTAAAAATTCAATTTGGAATTTAAACATTTTAATGGAAATTAGTTTTTTAATCATTTTAAACTTAGGTTTTTTATCTGAAAATGTAACTATAAATGTTTCGTTTAAAATTTTTCCTTCATAGTTGAAGATTTAAATAATTAGTAGAAATTCGCGTATTTTCTTTAAAATTTGTCTTTTCAGTAAAAAATTATTCTTCTTGGTTGAAGGATTGATTTTTGTAGGTTTAAAAATCAGGTATTTCATACAAAATTCAACTATTTTGTTAAAATAATTTTTTAAAAATTCTACTTTTTTGTAAAGTTCATCTTTTTTAGGTCGAAAGTTGAACTATTTTTTGGAAAATTCGTCGTTTTTTGTAGTTCAAAAATTCATAACATGGTTTAAATTTTGATTACTCTGTAAAAAATTTATTTTTGGTTCTATATTTATCATTCTAGTTGGCAATTCAATTATTAAAAATTCACTTTTTTCAGAAATTCCTTTTTTTTATTAAACTACTTTGGTAGAAAATGAAAATATTTGATTAAAAATATTAAACTATTTATTTTGGAATTTAACTATTTTGTTGGAAATTTATTTTTTTTCATTTTAAAATTAGGTTTTTTATCTGAAAATGTAGCTATAAATGTTTGGTTGCAAATTTTTCCTTTATAGTTGAAGATTCAAATAATTAGTAGAAAATTCGCGTATTTTCTTGAAAATTTGTCTTTTAAGCAAAAAATTAATCTTTTAGGTTAAAGATTGATTTTTGTAGGTTTAAAAATTAGGTATTTTATACAAAATTGAACTATTTTGTTGAAATATTTTTTTGAAAATGCAACTATTTTGTTGCAAATTCGTAGTCTTTTGTTGTTGAAAAATTCACATCATGGTAAAAAGTTTAATTACTCTGTAAAAAAATTATTTTTAAGCTGTATATTTATCATTTTAGTTGGCAATTCAATTATTTTTGCATGCACTAACTTCTGTGTAAAAAATTCAACTGTTTTTAGACCAAATAAATTCAATTTGACCTCAAAGTTTAACAGCTGGCAAGAAAATTAAACGATTGGTTCTATTTTTTCATCAAAATCTTTTCTTGGAAAATTCATTCATTATTGTCTTTGGCTTCAAAACTTCACAATTTGTTAAAAAAAAAATTTGTTACAAAATTCAACTACATCGGTAGGAAAGTAAACTAATGGAATAAAAATAAAGTATTTATTTTAATACTTAACTACTTTGTCAGAAATTCATTTTTTTCATTTGAAATATTAAGTTTTGTATCTAAAAATGTGGGTTGAAAATTTTTAATTTTAAAGCTAAAAATTCAAATATTTAGTTTTTGATAGTAATATGGGTTTACAATGTATCGACCCTGAATTACATTTTATTATTTTTTAACAAAGTTCTCTACTATGAAAAATTTTGTGAGATTCGGATTAAGTCCCATTCTTTAATAGAAAGTAATGTTATTTAAAAAAAGTCATAAAAAAACATTTGAAAAAAAATATTTCTTGTATTCTATAATTAGTATTATAGCAAGGCTACACATAAGACATAATTTTTATACATGTCCCAGTAATGGTCGGTTTACCTTAGTTTCCTCTTTTGATAGATTGGTTCCGCGTTTCAATAATGCAAATATGATAAACGTAATTGGAGGGTGGAATGAAACTTGAAAATTTGTGTTATGCAAACTGCAGGAAAGCCCGCGGGACAGACAGTTAGGTGAACGCGTAATTGAAAGCACTTTACGGACCCTAGAATCTACAACAACCCGCTCGTACATTTACATTCAGTGTTGAGGGAAATTACTTGCGAATAATGAACGAGAAAAGCATCTTTAGATTATTCTCATTTCGGGACTTTTTTTAAAACAATTCCCATTCCTTTTAATTTAAACCACAGAATGACGAAAAATCAAAAAATTCTGGTGCCAATGGCATGCATGATATCGAAAGTGTCAAACTTTGAACAAAAAAAGTTATAAAATTTTGTATAATTACCTGTCGAATTTTGAATATTTCCTTTTCGCCGATGTATCTCTTAATTGTTAATCTTATTAATCTAAAAGTCTCGAAATATTTGAATTTGAAAATATAAAGAAAACTAAAAAGTTGTCAAAAATGAAGTAAGAAAAATTTGAGTAAAAAAATAAATATTCTGAAGTTTTAATTTTGAAAAGAAATAAAGGTATCTTGAAAAAGGATAAGTGGATCAAATGGGTGCTCGAATTGAAAACAATAGATTTATGCTGGTTATTTTCTTATATATTTGAATGTGTAGCAGTGCTCGATACTGCTGTGAAACATTTTATATACATTCAAAGTCCCCGTCTTACATCTTTCTAAATTTCATATCGATACTATGTACAAATCTACATGATAACATTTATTTCCCTTTTTCGCGTGATACACGTAACATCGAGACAAATATGAACATTTTTTTTTATCGAGAATGATCAAAAACTGGATGTCAATAAATTTACAAAAATTAGACGTGAAGTAGAGATCACAGGAAATGTGTTTTTTTTTGCCTTCGACAATGTTACAAATCAAAAACACCCAGCACTCGTTTCTTCGCTGGCCTTTTTTCAACTGTCACAACCATCAATTTGATTGATTTTTATTACACTTTTTTTTCGTTTCTCCGACGCAAAGTACCAAATACGAATCTTTTCTTTTTACTTTTATTTTCAGGTCCGCAGTTATCAAAAAAATTGATTAAAAAAATCTTGTCCAGAGGATGAAAATTCTTTCAAAAAATTGGCCTGATCACTGCAAACCTAAACTTTTAGTTCTCTCCTGAACAAACAGCTAGCTAATAAATTAACAAAATCACGCCGAAGAGATTTTTCTCGCACCAATAATAAGAATTTTGCAAATTTTAAAATAAATATAGACACCTTAGCACTGGTACATTAAATGTTTTCTCAATAATAAATCAGTGGTGCGAGTATGCGAAGAAACGAGTGCCAAAGTGCTAAAAAGAAGCATCGGTCGTCCAAAGTACGTTCGTTCTCGCGTCGAACATAAAGCTAGTTGTCGGTTGCATTTAAACGAGGAGAACATCATCCGGCAATTTTTGCAGAATGATTATCATCATCGGTAAAAAGTGACACGTTCGCAAATTAAAAAAAAAAAACACCGAGAACAAAGGCAACAACTAAGGAAGACATAATTCGACGAGGACGGGGGAAAGACGATAATTATAATAAAGCACTAAATAATTATAATGATAATAATACTCAGTGGCGTAGATAGGACTATGGCTAGCCTCCAGAATGCAGACTCTCTAAACAGAATATTTTTTTATTTTTATTTTTCTTAAGAAAGTAGAAATTAAGATTTAAAAAAAAACGATTCCTAGCTACGCCACTGATAATACTTATATTTCAAGGGCACTGCAGCGGTGATAATAATATAAAGTATTAATATAAAGATAATATAATAATAACCGTTTAAGCCGCAAAAAAAGAAATATTAATAGTCTTTTTTGTTTTACTCGAATCACGGCAATGGAACGTCAGAGTCAAATATGTACAAGGATTCTATAAGCGACGGACAAACTATTTTATATCAATTATCTTTTACGCGAACGCGATGCCCCAAATCTCGATAATTTCGATACCGGCATTGTCTTGCCCAATTCGCTATTTTATGGCGCTTTTCCGAGTTTATCGTACTCGATTTCTATGTACAGAATGCAACTTGCAATATACATCTATGTTTACATTTTTATCATATATATATATAATATATATCTACTGCATGTGTACTATATAGATTTATATACTTTTATTTGCATTTTATTTACATAACGGAGGGGGAGAAAACTCTCAAGCTACTAACGACTTTAAATATTTTGTACTTGCGATCCGAAACAATTTTTTTTTTTCGTATTTTAAAACCCCCCTCCTCAGATTCATCCACACTCATTCTCTCTCAGGACTTATACACGATTGTTTTATCACAGTGGTTACTTGAGGAGAACGAGTCTACCCGTATACTCGTCAACGAATCACTGAGCACTTTTTTTGTTTAGATGGGTCGTTTTCAAAAAATGGGCCAATTTCCTACTTTCAAGAGAAAACGAAATAAGTTAAAAGATTTAACTCTAGAATAGTGAGAAGAAAATAACTTAAATAGTAATACTCGTAAAGATTGATAAAAAAGTTTCATCAAGATGAAATCAGTTTTTTGAAAATGACTCCCATGTAAAACTCTTCCTCTTGATGTCAATTCAGCAAATAATATTAAAAACAAAGTATTCGTCATAGTATACAGGACTGAATAAAAACGAGAAATTACAAACCGTTTTCAGAAAACTTGCACATTTCCACAAACAAGAAAACGCGACCTGCTTCATTCAAAGTTTGATGATATACTTTTTTTTCACTATCCTCCGTCGCTCTTTCTCTGAATCGAGAGGAACAATCCCGACGAAACGAGAAGAACGTGGGGGTCGCAGAAGCGTCGCTTCGCTGCGAGATCGGAACAAGATCGTGTACATGTGTGCAAGTATTTTTTTTCTTGTTTTTTATAACAAAAAAATGTTGGTCGTTTACGGTGATGGTGAGAGCGCGTGTTGACGGTGGCCGGGATATGCGTGTGATGTCTCCTTGTCGCTTATCGTGTGTCCTCCGTGCCCGTGAAAATTTCCGAAGTCGCGGGAAGCTTTGTTCTCGCAGGCCCCCACGTGCAAGCTCGTTTCTCGTTTGCTTTGTTTCTCGGTCCGTTTCTCGGGGTCACAGGCCTCGTTCATCCATCCATCCTCTCTAAGTTATAATCCTACGAGGTTAGTGATTTTTACGTTAGCTCACAATTTTTCTATTTTCGCGCGAGTATATACTTAATTACATCTATAGGGACCGATATCCAATGATCCAATCAAACCCTCGGCCCAAAAAAAACCTTTCGTGAAAGGGGGTTCTTCTTTGTCCCAATTCACCCTTCATCGACCCAAATCTTATTGATCTTCTATTCAATCGTCTACCTGAACTTCCCAAAAAGAAGACCAATTATCCTCTTCAAAATCGTGCTTGTTGCGAAATAATACAAGTAGGGACATATGTTCCTAGGTGTTTGTTCGGAAACTACAAACTCGAGTTTGAAAGGTACTTTGAATAATCTCCAGGTAATTTATTCATTTGAAACTGATTTAAAAAAAACTTGAAGTAATTCGAAAAATACTAGAGAAAAAGATTGCTGAAAAGAATACTTTGATAAATGTAATTTTTAAAATACAAAATATACCTTCAATAAAACGCTAAGAAAATAAATTGGAACCCCCTTGCACTGGATCATCGGAAATTGACTATCAAACGGAAGGACCTTGTTTGAAAGTCTCTTATTTTCTATCGTTGGCATGCATGATCTAAAGAGAGGAAACCACGCGAGAAAAAAACAATAGTAACCATTCAACAGTTAGAAACACTTTACTCTGACTAATCCAAAATTTCAATAAAGAGAAACAATATAATTTAAATTCTTTGGCTAGAACAAACGTGTTTTTCTCTCCCAAACAAGTATCTTTAACAATAAAAATATAAATAACCGTCAAATTGGCTTACATGTGTGATAGAGGTGGTAAGGCCGAGTGGTGTTGAGAGAGAGAATCCGGAGATGGTCCGGTAGCATACACGGAAGGATTATGTTGGAGAACACCCTGTTCTTGGACTCCTGGCAAATAGAGGTTGATCATATTCCTTAGATCAGGTGCTTGTTGCTGCTGCTGTTGTTGGCCCATGTACTCTCTTTTGACACTGCCACCAGCTCCCGTCGAGGAGGGACAACTTGGTGTTGGTGTGTGGATACCGCCGCTCGCAGGACTCGTCGGTTCAGACTTGATGCTACTTCCACTTGGACTGTGACTGGACATCTGAGATCCGGGTTGAGTTTGGTGATAAGGCGAAGGCGAGCCTCCAGGTACGGATGATGAGCCGTATCCTCCATATCCGTTCATGTAGCTATTGATGGGACTGGGACTGCCGCCCCCCATGTGATGTCCCATGTCGTACCTGGAGTAAGCTGCGGCAGCCGCGGCATTAGCTGCCATATGGCTATTGTAGGCTGGATGCTGTTGATAGGCTGAAGGATCATGCATCATGTAACCATTGGGCATGTACCCGTTCGTCATCTGGTAAACATCTCGCGATAACTGTTGCTGCTGGGCATTGCCGTTTCCTCCAACTTGTCTCTGATCAACGCCGAGCATTCCTGCGACTCCGGATACAACTCCGCCAAGAGGGAACTTGTCTTTCTTGTTGATGGTCTTTGTCTTGCGACGTGGACGATACTTGTAGTCGGGATGTTCCTTCATGTGCACAGCGCGGAGCCGTTTGGCCTCATCAATGAAGGGTCGTTTTTCCGTCTCGCTGAGGAGCTTCCACTCTGCACCGAGCCTTTTCGAGATTTCGGAGTTGTGCATTTTTGGATTCTCCTGGGCCATCTTGCGACGTTGTCCTCTGGACCAGACCATGAAAGCATTCATTGGCCTTTTCACACGATCATTGTTGTTGGTTTTACTCGTGTTATTGTTGTTGTTTGGGGGCTGATGCTGCTGGGCCTGCTGCTGCTGTTGCGTGTGATGTTGTTGAGCTGCAGCATTTTGCTGAGCTATAGAGTGCATCACTTGCTGCTGCTGGGCCTGCTGTTGGGCTTGTTGCTGGGCCTGTTGCTGCTGCTGTGCAGCTTGCATGGAACTGTAATGGTGCTGTGCCTGGTGGTGATGTTGCATCCCTAATCCACTGAGTCCACCAGTACTTGGGGGGCTAACGGACAAAGCCGGGCTGTGCACTATGGAGCCTAGGGCTCCGTAGGGTGAAACGCCCGTATGGTGTCCCATCGGCGAGACACCATGGTGCGTGTGTGGTGGCATTTGCGCATGCAAATTGCTGCCCTTCAAATCTGACTCCATCGTGAGCATATCGTCCTCCCTGTGGCCGTACAGTTTGGTGCCTTTTTTATAAACACTTCAGACGATAACACAACTCTACTGTTCTCCCTACAGTCATTCGACACTTTCACGTCGCGATAAGAAACATCGGTTGTGTCCAATCCGACCGAATCGACACGAATCACTGGAGAACTCACAGAATCTATAACTCACTTTTCGTGATACCAAATTTTTTTGCAATACACTTTGGTCACGATGTCCGAAGCAAAACTGTTGCACTGTCACCGAGATCGAAGACGCGCACTATTTTTAGTTTTCACAAAATATTCGAATTTCTTCACTGGGCAGTAGTGGGCACGTAGGCAGGGTTCCCAAAATGAATACGGCACTCTGCTCACAGCGATCTTTACTCGAGCGCGTTGCGATTTGAAATGAGAAAACACAGACCTCCACTCTCTCGGCAACTACGAAACCGTCTGAAGAGCTTTGCCTCTTGCCTTGGGCTTTGTACCTCTGTGTTCACTTGCTGCCGTGAAAGCCGCCCCCTTCCACGCCAGCAGCCACTTCCACTCGGTCGCCCCATCCCTTTTTCCCCCTTCCAGCGGCCGATGACCAGGAAACCCGTCGCAGGAACGTCGGGACGACCGGGCCTGAGCCTACCAACGGCAATCGATTGGCACACACGCCTGCCATCTTTCCAGCGAGCCAATCGCGTTGCTTTCTCGAGCCGTCAGGGGCGGTTTCATTGTCCGTGACGTCACGAACCAACCAGAACGACCTCTCGTGGCGGCGCACCTCGTCCTGCGCCGTCACGAGTCTTGTGAGAGTGTGTGAGTCGACGGTTGTCAGTGTCGCTGTGAAAATAAATGCGCACGTTGCGCGCGACGTGCATGAAGGTTAGAATCCCTATCCAGGCGACATACGCGTTCAATTTTGAGCCTGTCTTCGCGTGTAACATCGTGGCCTTCGGAATTTCAGAGCGTGACGCGTGTCTTGAGACATAAGTTTCTATTAATGAGTATTTTTTTTTTTTTTTAAGGAAAAACACGTTGGAGGAAGCGAGGTTTCATGTGAAGACAAAATGGGGGCGAAGCGAGGAGGAAAATCCTGTCGGTTTTTAAGCCCCGTCGCTCTTTATTTTTGGGTGGATTTAAGGATTTTGAAATAGGGGGCGGGGAAAATTTGTTGAGTTTTTTAATGGTACTTGTAGGTTGTTCTCATTTTTTGTATGTATATGAGTTTCGTTTGAAATAAATGTAGAATCACGTTTAACGAAATTGGTCAGACGGTAAGTGAGAAAGGAAAGTCTTGTTTTGCGAGAATTTGTTTTAAAAATTGTATGAAGGATACGGAATTTGGAGATGATATTTTTAAAGAGATTTTAAAAATTATTTAAGCCACAATTTTCTGAATTCACGCAAAGTTACTCTAAATTTATGATTCAATTATTTTAATTTTAAAGTTGAGTAATTACATCAATACAAATTTTACTAAAATCGGATCTATTTTTGTTAAATTAAGCCAAATTGTACTAAATTCAATTCCAGAAATTTTAAGGTGTCACAACTTTGTTATTCTTTTTTACCAGTTTGCAATACAATTTTTTTTTTATTTTTCCAAGAAATAAATACACAGATTAATATATTATTGCGAAGTAAATAGAGGGAAAAAGTTTAACTTAAAAAACTGCTAAGTTGGAGGTCAATTAAATAATTTATAATTTCGATGTGACAAGAAGTGTGTGTCTTTATGAAGCACTCAACCACCTCCGAAAGAACAAAATTTTTGAAAATGACAGTCAGTGAAAAATTCTAGAAAAAGCTAATTTCTGGATTTAAAAAAAAAAATATATTTTTAAACTTTTCTAGTAGAATATGTTTAAAAACTACAGAAGAGAAATATTTTCGGAATATTTAATCAGTCGCATTTTGGATTTTTTAAAGTTTTAACATTTTTCTTTCCATTATTCAGTTTGCAATAATTTATCAAATGTGGCCGTTCGATTTTAATGAAAACTTGAAAAGTTACGTACATGAAACGTTTTAAAGCAAATTTCTCCGTCAGTGCAAATAAATTAGCATTGAATCAAGAAATCTCTAAAAATCGGTTAAAATTCTTGAAATTCTGTGAAACATTTAATAATCCCTTTAAATCAATAAAATCCCTTCAAATATTTACAATCTTCTGACATACTTCAAAATTTGTGAAAAAATTCTGCATCTCCTAAATTGAAATCCCGTGAATTCTTTTGAAATATTTCAAGATTTTTTCAAGCTTTTTAAAAATTCCTTAAAAATGTGTTGTGATCCGCGGAAATCATTCATAATTTCTTAAAATCGCTTAGAACCTGTCAAAATTTTACGGTGTCTTTAGAAATCCCGTAAAATAATTAAGCTTTATGAAAATCCCTTAAAATCGTTTAAAATCCTCAAAATTTGATAAAATATTACAAAACCCCTCGGATTCTATAAAAATTGGTATAAAATAAAATTCTTATGCAATTCTCTTACATGCTTCGAGAATTCTACAAAACGCTTTTGCATCTCTTATATTGATATCCCGTGAATTTTTTTGAAATAAAAAAATTTTAAGAAATTTAAATGAGATTCAAATCAAATTATAAATACTATTTAATATTCAATAATCAAGTTGATACATAGAATTTCTGAAAATGAAACCAAGAATTCGGTTGTTGGATTCTTGGTTCTATTTTCAGGAATTCTATACATTTTTTAAAAATATTTCAAAATTTCTTAGAATTACTAAAAATCCCGTAAATTCTCTTAAAAAATGTTATAACCGACGGGAATCGTTTTTAATTTCTTAAAATCCGTCGAGATATTTTTTTATTCCCTTATATCCCGTAGTGATTAATTTCCATGGAAATCTCTTAACATTTTTCGAGATTCCATATGAAATACTCAAAATTCGCTTAAAAATGTCAAATTTTCATACAAAATGTGTCAAATCCTAAGAAGTTCTATTAAGTCTCTATAATTCGGTTCAAATCTCGTGAAATATTTTGAAAATAATATTTTATAATTATAATAATTTATTTAATATTATTCAATAATATCATTATTTCTTTATTTATTATTTTTTAAAAATAATATTATATAATAATGATTTAATTATAATATAATAATTCTTGTAGAATATTTCGAAATACTACGCGATCCCTTGACTATGAAATTCTCTTTAAAACACATTGAAATCTTTAAAATCTATTCTAATCTTTCAGAATCTTTTGAAATCACATAAAAAAACTTTCAAATCTTTTGAAAGTCATTAAAATGTCTTGAAATCTTTAAAAATCATTTACGTTGTTCTGAAATCCTTTTAAATTTTGTTTAATCTTTTGACATCCCGTGAAATCACCGAAAGCATTTAAATCCCTCAAAATTGGTTAAAATTCTTTGAAAGCTTTAAAATATTTTGAAATTTCTGGAACTTCCTAGAATTCCCTTAAAAAAGTGTATAATCCGCGGAAATCGTTCTAAATCTCCAAAGTATTACTATAGCTAATATCTTTAAATTCTTATAATTATAGAAATATTTTCAAGTAATTTGAATATTGTGAAACGTGTCATTCTTTGGAATGTTAAAAAAATATTTAAAATCTCATTAAATTGGTGAAAAATTCTCAATTCTTTTAAGTTCAATTCCTTTAAAATTCCTGAAAATCGCTTGAAATTTTATCAACTCCTTTCAAATCACTGAAAATTCTTACAATATTCTAAAATCGTTTAAAATCTTGTCTACAGTGAAAATAATTTCTATATTGTTTAAATATTGAGTAAAAATATAAAATCTTTCGAATCTTTATAAAGAGGAGGGGGCGTATAATTTTTTTTTAAAAACCCCTCTAAATAACTATTGCTAAATAAAAAATTTCAACCTGGAATATTTTTCTTTCTTCCTTCATTTCTCCTCCTTAATTTTTTATCAACTTTCGACTTACAAGGAGCACCAATTACGGCAAAGACCAACGAAAAAAAATGCCTTCTAGATTCCGCGAAACGGAAATGTGTTGGATCAAAATTTACCGAAAGTGCGACATCGCGCGACGGATATCTCTATAGAGTGGAAATTGGTGAGCAGTCACCTGTGTCGCGTGACAGCGATATTTGACTCTCCTTTTTATCCGCCAGACTAAATTCACATGTTTGTACTGTGACATTGTAACTTTGTAGTAAAAGTCTCTCTGGTCCTTTTTCACTCGAAATAGTCGAAATCCACAAAGAGGCTCACGAGCCGCTCTGAAAGACTTCCTTCCATTTTCCATTGGACGATGCGACTCCGTTTAAGCGGGTTCATGCGTAGGACCTGTTGCCGCGAGATATAATAGAAGAAAGCTCATAGATAATCATAGCGCACCCTGCGTGCACTCACTCTATAGGCTCGACAATAAAAGTAGCGACGGGGAGGGACTCGAGCCACGTTCAATTTCAACGAACAAACGCGTTCAATCCTCATTGTAGTCGCGTTGCGTTTGTGTTTGTTCGCGCTCGCGCGACTTGTTACTTTTACCCCTCCTACCCCCACTGACGACCTACTCGAAAAATGTAATCACCCTTCATTCAACTATTATTCGAATCACTGACCACGTGTTTTTCTAAAATCAAAACAGAAAACACTACCAACGATGATAAATTTCAGGAAATTCCCGAGAAGTTGACGACTTGACTGATGGAGTGGAGACTGGAAAACTACTCTCTGAATCTGAGTCAGCGATATGTAGGGACAAACAGTCCTGATATTGATAATTACCGATTATAATTTTATAATTTATGAGTAAGGGGGGACATTTTTTCATATCGATTTAAAGCTGGAGAATTATTTTTAAAAATACCCATGTAGAAATTACGATTAGGGTTTAGTAGGGCCCTGGATAGATTTCCCTGTTTCTAATCAGGGCTATTCGGGAAAATGGAGTGGGCCTGACTAGTTCTGTAACGCTCTTTTAGCCAGGTTCTAGCTAGAACTTCTGAGCAGACCCTAATGGGAGTGCCCTTTTACCGCTTGACGATTGGTAGGGGCCCGTCTAGCCCCCTTCTATTATCTGATGAATTTATTTGATATGACAAAAAAAGGTATTTAAAAATAAAAATTAATGGATTGCGAGTATTTTGACTTTAAATATTAATCGTCCTAATCAGAGTGAATAAATATATTACATTTTTAAGCATTATATTACAAAAAAAATTTATAACGCTGTAGCTCAAAAAATTTCAAACTATCTTTTTTTAATTAATTCTTTATTATTATACGAAGTTATATGAATGTAAAATATACGAACTGTTAACAGGAATATAAATAATATAATTTTTAAATAAATAATTTTAATTGATTGAAATTTATCTTCCTGTAATATTACATAAATAAATAATATTAG
>JAAAKG020000031.1:3715247-3738662 GCA_010014905.2 Druon quercuslanigerum
TTTTTTCAAGCTATTTAAATTTCTTCATCAGGGTAATTTGTATAGGAAACTTCTAGGGGATATTTGATTCTTGTGCTTTTTTCGATATTACATTTTATATTGTTATATTATAATTATTGTATATAATTATATATTATTATAATATATAATTATATAAATAATTTTAAATCGACATAAGCACAAGAATCAAGTATTCCCTAAAAGTTTCATGTTGGGTCCCGGTAATATAAAAGAAGAAGGATTTTTCGGTTAACTGAACCTTCGCAAAATTAGGCCCTCGGATATTTGAACTTTCAGTAAAATGGACTTTCGGGAAAATGAATCTTCGCTCAAACTATTTTCGAATAATTCGACACTCGTTGAAATAATTTTCCGTCAATTAATCATTCGACAAAATGTTTTTCGGTCAATTAATCATTCGGTAGATTAGTTTTCCTTAAAATAAATTTCAGTATGCTAATATCCGCTATTTTAATTTCCGGTCACTTGAACCATCGGAAAAATGACCGGCTGTCATTTTCTCTAATACTGTCCAAATCATACTTTTCTCCCAAACGTATTGTCTTTCACTACTCATAAATTTTTAAAAAATTAATAGTCAAAAGAAGTCTAGAAAACCATCAGGAATTACAAATCCCAACATTTTTGAAAACACCCTCAAGGTAAGTTTTTCAATTTTAATTTGCAATCAACACAATTTTTTTTAAAATACCTTTGAAGAGAGTTTGTGAAAAAGATGGGTCGTTTAGACTGATTTGGTTATTGCAATAAGGCATTGACGAGTGAGATTTGAAGGGTAGGGAGAAACTTGAAGGAAGTAGGGTTCGTTTCTCGAAGGGAAAGTCGGAAGGAAGGAAGGATTCGCATAAATCCACCCCCTGTACCCTGATGAAACCACCCCACGTCCCATGAGCGGACCATGAATATTGATCATTTCCATTCTCAGTGCGTACTCTACTCCCGAACGCACCCTACTCTCTTCCCACCTTATACGTACCACTTACTATCGCCCCATTTTGGGCACGATTTCAACGCCTAGTCTGGCCCGAGGAAGGGCTCCTATTTATGCCCGACTTTATCTCAAAGTGAGCTAGTTATGCTAGGCACGATCCATTCTCTAGAATCAACTTGCCAGTGAAAAAATTATTATCATAATAAACTATTATATGTCAAATTGAAAGAAAAGAAAAAAAGTTTTTATGAAAGGGTATTTATGAACTAAATTACCAATTTTTGGCTATCCCCCCCCCACCCCATCTCTTCAATGCCACCTTCCCGAGACCGAAAAGAAACGCAAAACAAATTTCTGTCAAAAGAGTGAAAATGGGGTGGTTTTAAACAAAAATAGGAGAATAATAGTTGAATAAAATTTTGTAAGTAAATAAAAAAAAGGAAGACGAACAGATAGAGAAGGGATTTTTGTAAGAATAAACAAAAATTAGTGTTAATAATTTTATTTCAAAAAATGTTTGAAAGTTAAATGAGGGGAGGGGATGTACATAAAATAAAGTAGAGTGAGGAAGATTAAAAGAAAGAAAATCCATTTTTTATCGTCGAACATATGAGATTTTTTTATTCGATAGAAAAAATATTTATTATTCAGAATTAATAATAACCGGACAATCGAGTTTTAGGTCCTTAGTCCCACGTCAAATTAAATTTGACTGCTCTATATTTATTTTTTTTTAATTCTTTTCCATAAGTTAAATTTTAGAACACAAAAAGACGAATTTTTTTGAAAGCTGTTGCATTTCCAAGAAAAAAGTTTATTCTTAATCAAGAAAGATGACTTTTCTGCCATAATGGGTTGATTTTCAATCCAAAAGTTCGAATTAATAACAAAACAAGGAATTTACGATAAAAAGTCGACCCTATCTGAGTAGTTGAATTTTCAAACTTAAAAAATGCATTCTTAAACAAATGTTCAGCATTTAATCAAAAGCAGCCAATTTTTAAATTAACATCATGATTTTTTTATAAGAAAGTTAAAAGATGATTTTTGGAACAAAATACAAATTTAAAAAAATTTGAATCACACAATAACAAAAACAATTTTTTATCAAAACTGTATAATTCCCAACCACAAAAATGAATTTTCAACCTTTTGACTTTTTACAGTTTACGTCTTTAAAAAAGGTTAAAATTTTAAACAAATAGTTAAATTTTATTTTTCAGAGATATTTCAATTTTAAACAAAACACTTTATTTTTCAACCAAAAAATGGATTTTGTACTATAAAATATTAATTTTCCATCAAAAAGGTCGAATTTTTAATAAAACAGTCCATTTTCTACCACAAAGTTGAATTTTCTCAAAATAATATTAATTTTCTAACGCAAAACAAAAATTTTTATTAAAATACACAAATTTTTTACCGAACAATTTTCAACGAACAAGTTTTCTTGGATTAATATGAACTGAATTAATTAAAGGCATTAAAAAATTCGAATATTTTTGGTTAATAAATATAGCATTACTATTTCGGTTCAAAATTCATCTCGATTAGTTAAAAATTCTCGCATTTGTTTAAAAATTAATTTTTTTTCTGAAAATGCAACTACATGTCAATAAAATTTTTTTTTTACATTTCAAAAATTATAAAAATTGGTTAAAAGTTGAACTACTTCGCTAAAAATATTTTTTTTTTATTATAAATTTATCATTTGGATAACTAATTTAACTATTCTATTGTTAAAAAATAATTTTGGGGATTTAACTATTTTTTCGAAAATTCTGGTCTTTTGGTAGAATTCAACTTTAAAAAAAAATTAAAATTTTTTTTTGGTAGAAGTTTCACCTATTACATTTTTTTCTTGGGAATTCTTTTTAATTGATTAAAAATTCAACTAGCTGTTTAAAATCTGAACTATTTTATTAAAAATTTTTTTTATTTTTTATTATGTTTGATTTGATCTATTTTGTCGAAAATTCTTCTTTTTAGTAAAAAATCCTAATATCCTACAAATTTAAAGTGTTTTAAATTGAATGCAAAATAGTTAAATTTTGAACTTAAAAAATAAAAATTTTTAACCGAAAATGGATTAGTAACATTTTTAGTAAAAAAAATTTATTTTAAATCAAAAATAAAAGTTTTCAACCGTAAAATATGCAATCTCAATAAGTTAAATTTGCAGATAAAAAAATTACTTTCAAAAAAAAAAGAAATTAAAAAAAAAGTAGTTACATTTTCCAACAAATTGATAAATTTGCAAATAAAATCAAAAATATTGAACTGAAATACTTCAATTTTAAACCAAAAAGATAAGGTTTCAACGGAAATCATAAATAGATAACTAGAATAATTGAATTTTTGACCAAAAATTTTCATTTTCAATTAAAACATTCAAATTGCTTATTTTTAAAGTAAAAAAGATCTGTTTTCCACTTAAAACGGAACAGTTAAATTTTCAGGTATAGAATTTTCCACAAAGTACATACATTTTCAAACAAATACTTAAAATTTTAAATTAAAAATATAAACTATCAAACAAATAGTGGAATTTTTACAAAAAAAAGATAATTTATTTTTTACAAAGTAGTTACATTTTCAATCAGAGGTAAATTTAAAATTAAAATGTTGAATCTTTAAACAAGAGAATAAATTTTTAACAAAAGAGTGTAATTTTTGACGAAGAGAAAAAATTTGTGTCTAAAAATATTTAAAATACTTTTTAGTTGAGTTTTCAAATCAAAAATATGAATTTTGAACCAAAGAAATAAATTTGATAGAAAAATACACTTTTAACAACAACAAAAAACGATTTTTCAGCAAAAGTAATTAATTTTCAACTAAAAATATAAATTTATAATCAAAAATGGAATAGTTATATCTTTAGTTACAAAAATTAATTTTCAACTAAAAAAAAAAAGGATTTTTAACCAATGAAATAAATTGTTAATTACAGTGATAAATTTAAAACCAAAAATAAAAAATTTTTGTCCAAACAGTGGAATTTTCAACCCAAAAGATTAATTTTCTATCGAAAAAGACTTATTTTCAACAAAATAATGTTTTTTACATGAAAAATAGACAAATTAAATTTGCAGTTAAAGCAATAATTTTTCAACCAAAAAGATGAATTTTTAACAAAATAATTCAATTATTAACCAAAAAGATTAATTTGGAAACCAAAATTAGAATAGTTTAATTTGCAATTGAAAAGAAGTAAATTTAAAAAAATAAAAATAAGACGAATTTTCAGCAAAATTAATTAATTTTGAACTAAAAACAAAACTTTTCAAGGAAAAATGGAATATTGTCAGCTTCAGTCAAAAAAATTAATTTTCAACTAGCAAGAAACGAATTTTCAGCCGAAGAAATTAATTTTTTATCACAGTGATAAATTTTCGACCAAAAGTACAAATTTTTGTCCAAACAGTGGCATTTTAAAAGCAAAAGTTTAATTTTATATCAGAAAAGAGTCATTTGGAAAAAAATAAATAAATTTCTATATAAAAAAGATCCATTTTCAAAAAAAAATTATTTTTACACAAAAAATAGAAGAATTAAATTTTATGTTAAAATAATAATTTATCAATCAAAAAAATAATTTTTAACAGAATAATTGATTTGCGAACCCAAAAGATAAATTCAGAAACCAAAACTAGAATAGTTTAATTTGCAATTTAAATAAGTAAATTCTAGACAAACAATAAAAACGAATTTGCAGCAAAATAAATTAATTTTTAAATAAAAACAACAATTTTCAAGCAAAAATGAAATATTTAGAGCTTTAGTTAAAAAATTAATTTTCAACTAAAAAGAAACGAATTTTCAGCCAAAAAAATTAATTTTTAATCACAGTGATGAATTTTCAACCAAAAATACAGTATTTCGTCCAAACAGTGGAATTTTCAACCCAGAAGATTAATTTAAGATCGAAAAAGACTCATTTTTCAGCAAAGTACGTGAATTCCCATCTAAAAAAGATCAATTTTTAACCAAAAAAATTATTTTTACACCAAAAATAGAAGAATTAAATTTTTAGTAAAAGCAATAATTTTTCAACCAACAAATAAATTTTTAACAAAATAATTCAATTATTAACCCAAAAGACAATTTCAGGAACGAAAACTATAATAGTTTAATTTACAATTAAAAAAATTAAATTGCAAACAAACAAAAAAACGAATATTTAGAAAAATTAATTAATGTTTAACTAAAAACAAAACTTGTCAAGCAAAAATGGAATAGTTACAGCTTTAGTTAGAAAAATTAATTTTCAACTAAAAAGAAACGAATTTTTAGCCGACGAAATTAATTTTTAATCATAGTGATGAATTTTCTACACAAAAGATGCATTTTCTATAAAAAAACGAATTTTCAACTAAATATTCTTTTCCAACCAAAGAAATGAATTCCTAAGACAAAAATAGAATATCTAAACTTTGTACAGAATAGAACATTTTTAACGAAAAGATTACATTTCCACAAAAAGTGGATAATTAAAGTTTCTTTTTAAAATCATTTAAATCCCTGACATTTTTTTCAAAGTTAAAAATCAGTAATTTAGTAGAAAATAGAAAAAAATATCTTAAACAAAATAAATTTGAAAATAATTACCGTCAAAGGGGGTAACTTCAGACAAGTGAAGGGTAATTTCGCACACTCCTCAATTCTGAAAACAACATTGTGCCAAAAATCTGGAATCAGTTCAAGCCTTAACTGGCTCTAGATTCTGTTTAAAACCACACACCTTAGGTAATTTAAACTACAAATTTAATAATTTTCGAAATTACCCCACATGTCCAAAGTTACCCCGTTTGACGGTACTTTTAAATTGAAAAACAAATTTGTGTATAAAAAGCAAGAAATAATGCTAAATATTTAAAACTGAAACAGCTACTAGTGCATCATGAAGTAACCCAGATTGGCACACATCCACAGAGACTATAAATGCAGACACTTACTTGTGTAAGTTCATTTCTAGTGGAGCACATGGTCGCACACATTTAGAAGATTTCGCGTGTGTGCGGTCGGAAGCTCGTCCACGCGTACCTGGCAGAGTAGCAGGTACCATAGTTGAGTCCGTACGAGATGGTACTTCAGTTCCGGTGCGGGCCATTAGTTGATGAGCTGCCGCGTTCCACCCCTCGGTACCACCCCCTCGAGTCCCTGAAAAGCTCGCGTTGCATTGTGGGATCTATTATTGCCCTCCTGGACTTACATGTTTCGATGCAGCCAGCCAACCAGCCAACCAGCCAGCCTACTAGTCAGTCAGTCAGCCAGACAGACAGACAGACAGACAACCACCCTTCATCGCCGCCGCTGCAAACGCAAGGCGTATCAGATCCTACGCTCCCAAGTATATCCTTTTCATCGGCATCGAAAGAGCGCGGTTTCGCGGTTCTTCGCTTCCGGTTTGATTTTCGAGGTCGAAATCGTGTGCCTTTCAACCTACCCACAAAATCCTTCTCTCCACAATATGTTCGCATCAGCAAAAGTACTTTAGCTATATTTGCCACTCTCTCTTGGTGCATTTTGTCTAGAATAAGCTTTGCTTCATTTCAGATCATACCCCTCTCCTTACCTACTTCTCCTCCCCCCACTTTACACTTGGAAACCCCTCCTTTCCCCAAATTCAGCTGCCTCTACTTCCTCTCAATTCACTCTCTTCAATTTACTCTCTTATCACCTGCTCTAACGTTCTAGCCTTTCCTACACTTCCCTTACTTTCCTGCCACAATTCTTATCACTTCTTCTACTTCTTCCACTAATTTTCTTTTTTTTTCTCACTTAAAGTCCTTTATTATACGTCAATTAATCTACTTTTCTTATACCTCCATTGCTCTTATTTTATCACTGTTTATTTCCCCACACTTTCCCTTTTTCCTTAGTTTTTAAGCCAACACTTACCTTCCACTACTTTCTTTCAAGAGGCACAACTTTCCCTCCCATACTCACCCGCAATAACTTAGTAGCGCTCCTTTACTTGCCTCACTGCCTTCTCCCACTTTCAATTATTTCCTCTTCAACTATCTTCTTAAATTTTTTCTTACTATCTCTCACCTGTCCAATACTCAATTTCTCTACATTTCCCATTCCCTTATTTCTCCTACTTCGCTACCGCTTACTAGAACTCACTTCATCTCTCATCATTTTACATTATTCTTATAAACTCGCTTCTCCTACTTCCTATACCCTTTCTTTCTCTAGTTCCCATCCTCTCGTTTTCCTTCAATTTACTTACTTATCTCATTTAATACCCCAGCCCCTAATTTTCTCCATTTTCCATCCCTATTATTTCCAATCGCTTTACCTACCATCTCACTCCTTTTTTCACTTATTTTTTCTTAAATCACCTTCGTTTCCTCCTATCATTTCCCCTCATTCTCACCTACTTCCTTATTCCTTTTTGCCCCTACGTCCTTACCTCTTATTTCCTCTTATCTCCCATACTATCCACTTATTGATTCTTCTCTCATCACCTTCTCTAATTTCCCTTATTTCCACCCACATCATTCCACATCACTTTCTCTTTCCTCATTTTACCTTGCTTCCTCTCCCTAATTTCCCCTTAATTTCTTATACGTCATTTAGCTTATTTCCCTTCCGCGATTTTTTCTTCACCTCTTGTTTCTCCACTTCCTTGCCCCTAATTTACCCCTACTATACTTTTACCCCTCTACCCCTAATCTACTAATCTACTTCTATCACTAATTTCCCTTTATTTATCTACTTCCCCTCACTTCCCTACCCGTTATTTTCCTGACTTCCTCCCCTCATTTTAGAACACTTCCCCTCCCATCGCCTATTTTCAACTCGTTTCGCGACTTACCCGCTTTCAATTTTCCACGCGCTACTTCTTTTTATATACTTCCCTTTCCCTTATTTCACCTCACATCCGACACTTCCACATGAGCATTTCCCCCTATTTCGTCTACATTTTCATTTGTATTTTCCCCTAGCATAAACACCTCTCAAAACCTTCCTTTAAAAATATTCATTTTGAAAACTATAAACTTCAAATGCTCTCTCAAAAGGGGAAAGAAAGTGATTTTTCACGGAAATAAAGGAATAATAGGGGCATAAATTCTTATAAATATAATTTATATATATACTTATATAGTTAAATTTTCAGCCAAATGAAACACAAAAACAGGATTTTTTCAGAAGAAAGTTGGATTTTTAACATAAAAGTTAATTTTCAACCAGTAAATCCCAAATTAAGTACTTACCACCATAAATAATCTAATTCCCAAAATTAGTCAAAGTATGAACCTTGTGCCTATAAAAAATGGTTGCGTAGCCAATTAGGACCAAATATTTCGTTTAAACCTCCCCTCCCATACCTCCTTACCCCTACTTTTCCGGAATTCTCCTACTTCCCCCCTTTCCATCCTTTCTCCAAATTTCTCCTCGTATCCTTCCCCTCTCCTAACTTGCCCCATATTTCTTCTCACTTTATCTGCCCCCTCATTTCCCCTCCCTTTCCATAGTTACTTCCTCCTTACCCCCCTCCTCTCATTTCCCTTCCACTTCTCCTAATTTCCTTAAACTCATTTCCCGTCACGCACTTTTCTTCTTCTCCTTTAATTTCTTCTCAATTATCTTACTTTCCCTTTCTTCATTTCCCCTCTACTCCCCTACTGTCGTAGATCCGGGCTACAAAACTCTAAAGATACAGACGTCTTTTATTTTTTAGTATAGATATTACTTCGAGAATGAAGACAATTCAAAAGCCAATGAATACACCCCATCCAAGACGATTGATCCCATCCGAGTATAACCAATCCAAGTGCTACTTAACTTCGGCGATTGAGGAAGAAACCCAAAACAATTGCAGGTGTCCAAAAAGACAGGGAATTAAAAAACAATTCTAGAATAATTTAAGAGTGAAGATTAATATGATAAATAGAAGTAGTCACTTTATATATCTATCAGATTAAAGAGGGAAGGGGGGAGGGTTGCACTTTCGAAAAATCTTTTTTTTTTCTTGTCTTATCTTATTGTTAAACATTTCAAGAATATATTCCTAAAACTTTAAGTCGATCTGAGCAAAACTCTTGAAGTTCGTGTTTCTTCTTCGCTGCTATTTAAAAACTACTTGACCGATTCATTTCAAACTTAATACACATTTTCTATATATAAAATACCTCCCCCAACGTTTAGTTAAAGTTTTTTTTTACATTCAGGGGGTTTCCCACCCACAAAATGATGGAATTTTTCGTGGAAAATAGCAGTTTACACTTTAGATGTCCCCCAAAAATTTTTAAATAAAAAAAAATAATCATAGAACGTTGGGGGGAGGATTGATGATACTTTGACTAAATTGTAATGGTTTTTGATTTAACATAATTTCCGACCGAGATATAGTGAACACCGCAAATTGTTTTTTTAAGACTTTCTGGGGCAAGCTGTGGTCACCGGCTTGTTTTTTAATTTTTCCGCATGAAAAAATTACAGAATATTGCTAAAAGTATACTTAATAATTTACAAAAGGTTTGAGTAAATTTGCTCAATCCATACTTTTAAGAAAAATTCACAAAAAAGTGTTTTTTAACGATGAAACCCTTACTACCCCCTTAAACAAAATTGATAAGCGTCTACAATTGGAATTGCATATCTGAAGAAAGCGATCAATACGAATCTAAATTATTTTTAAAAATTCCAATGTTTAAAAATTGAAAGTTAATAATGTTGAAGCATCAACTTTATATTATAATTGCTCTCCTAAATGTTAACATTACGATTTAGGACTTTATTCATCGAAATATTTCATTCATTACCATATTATTTATACAAACGCAATTTGTATAAAAATGTCCAGCGTCTTCCTTCGAAGAAAGAGAATTTGCAATTAAAATGAATAAAAAGGGAAATTAAGCTGTAAGTAAGAGTAAGCATTTAATACATGGAAACGTTTCCCTCTTTCCGTTTCCGGGACACGTTAAGCTAGCAGAGAATTTTCTCAGTCCGTGATTCGAGGTATCCGCCATTGTTAGGAAGAAGCCGGTCGGTCCTCGACTTGAACTACAGTACCACACCTCTTATACGCCGCACCGAGAACGGGATGATGTACTGCATCCCAGCCCCTTAATTACTGCCGCGTGCAAATTGGAAGGAAAAATTAATCGCAGAAATGACTTAGAGCCAACCGTAGGAGGTGGGGGGAGGGAGGAAGGGAGGGTGGATGAGGAAGCGCACCCAGGGGTCGCACAAAGGGGATGAAAGGAAGTCCGGGGCAATTAGAATGATGCCCTTTGCACGGCCTTCCACGTCCGGCATCCCCTTGCCCCTTTCCACCCCGACAGTGTCCTCGCAAGACCTCGAGAACCGGAAAATCAGACACTCCGACGACACCCAGGTGCTAGGCTGGCGTATTACGTATTATGTAACTACTTTCCTGCTTAAGCCTACTATAGATATATTTATACTCTATACGCTCTAGTCTATATTAGCCCCTTTCCAATTTTCTTACTGCGACTCTCTTTTACTAGAGCAAGCGACCCAAAAAACTATTTTTAACAGCTGCCTCAATTTCTAGACGCACTACTGCTTTTCATTTATCTTAAGTTATTAAGGAGAAGATCAGGCTTTCCAGTTGGTAAAATAATTGAAGTTCCTTTTGTGAAAACAAGCAGTTGAATTAGGAGCTATGAGAGACGAAAAATTCATCTACCGCCCCCCACCCTCTTTTCCCTCTCCTTTTCTATCCAAGTTCTGACCAATCCTATAAGATCATATCTTATCATTTTCTTCTCTCCTTTCTACACCTCTTCCCATTTCCACGATTCCTCTTTCATCATTCCCCTCGCAATCCTACACCCCTACACCTCCTTTCCTTACTTTTCTTTAATATCTATATATTCCTTCTACTTCCACATCCTTTATTTCTCTTCCACACATTGCCCCTAACGTACACAATTACACACTCTTCCCCTCCCATCACTAATTACTCCCTACTTTCCCTTCCACTAAAGGTATAAATGTACGACAGCTAAACGGGAAGACAGACGCCAGACCAAAACTTTAACCATTTGTAGATACTTTAATCAGTTAATTTGTGTGATAATGATAATAGATCAAACTTTCTTTTGTAAATAAGTAAATAATTAGTATCTAGTCATATTTTTAGGGTTTTGTAGCCCCAGAAACAAATCCGTCGTACATTTTTCAAGGAAATGAAAGTAATCGATGGGAGTGGGAGAAGAGTGACTGAAAATGTGTGGTAGTGTAGGAAAAGAGGAGTAAATGAATGAATAAGGGTAAATAAAGGGAGGGGGAGTAGGGTGACTGGGAATGAGAAGACGGCCGGTAGGATGAGTGAAGGGGAATGCGAGGAGGAAGAAGGTGGCAGTGGGAGTGTGGTAGTGTAGGAAAAGAGGAGTAAAGAAATGAAAAAGGGTACATGAATGAATTACGGTAAATCAAGAAAGGGGGAGGAGGGTGGCTGTAAATGAGATGAGGGTCAGAAGGATGAGTGACCGGAAATGAGAGGAGGAAGAAGGTAGTTGGGGGAGTGCGGTAGTACAGGAAAAGGTAGGAAAATTAGAACAAGTAATGAAATAAATAAGGGAGGTAACGTAGAAGAAGTGAGGTGTAATGAGTGGAAGGGAAAAGATGAAAGTGAAAATATAGGAAATAAGGGGGAAATGTGGGAGGGCTAGTAAGGTATAAGTAAAGAGGGGTGGGGAGTAGGAAAAGTGAGTGTATGTAAGGGCCTGTAAGGGAAATGATTAGTGATGAGGGTGAGTAGGGGAGAGCACGTGAGGGCTTGAGAAAGGAAGAAGTGGAAGGGGAGTGTTAGATGGGGAAGTGAGGAGAGGGGGGACTAGTGAAGCAAGATGATGAATTGAATTAAGTAACACTGAATGAACTTAGAAGAATTATCGTAAATTAAAAAAACTGAAAAGTGTGAGAACATATTTAAATGAATAAGAATGAGTAGAAGGGAAAGGATTTAAAAGAATTACAGAGAATTTAACAGAATTTAGTAAGGGCTGTAAAAACAAGCGAATTCCAAAAAATTAAAATTTTTTTCAAATAATTCAGGATAATTTAATAAGCATTTTTGGTCAAATCCTGATAAATTTAAATGAGTTGAGAAATTTAAAAAAAATCCAAAACATTCCTATGGTATCAGTAAAACTGTAATAGATTTAGAAGGATCCAAGGGAATTAAAAAAGATTTGTAGAAATATCTAAGAATTCAAGGTGAGCTTCAACAACTTTCAGGGTGAAGAAGAAAAGAAGAAAATTCTTGTTTTGGTTAAGGTTTTTTTTTATTTATCAATAATTTTTGGAAGTAAAAATTGAACTATTCCAATTAATGTTCAGAATTCCTGTAATTAAAACCAAGAGTCAAACGACAAAATTTCTCCCTTTTCTTTCCACTATTTTATTTTTGTCTAAACAGGAACTTTTTCTCTTTTATTTTTTAGGAAAAAATTGTTACCTTTTTTGAAATTGCAATAGAAAAATTTTTCGATGCCGTCCAAATTTGGTCATTGGATTATTGGATTATTTGAAATTTGATCGTGTTCAGTTGAAAATCCAACTATTTTATTGAGAATTCATCTTTTTCAGTCAAAAATTCAACTATTTCATTGAAAATTGATGGATTTAGATGATTTTTCTTTCGTAGAAAATTAATCTACTTGGTTCAAAATTTGGGTTTTTAGTAGACAATTATTTATTTTTGCTTGAAAAGTCTTCTGTTATATTTTTTGCTAAACAATGATCTTTTTCGGTTCAAGATTTTCGTAATTGATCAAAAACTCAACGACTTTGTTAAGAATTAAATTTTCAAGGAAAAATTCATATTTATGTATTGAAAATTCCATTTTTTAAATGAAAATTAGGCCCTTTGTTTTGAAAATTAAAAAATGTAGTTCTTTTTTCTCTAACAAATTTAGAACCTCCATTGGTTGAAAAATTAACTCTTGCTTTGAAAATACTTTTTTTCGGAAGAAAATTCAACAATTTTTTCTTGCGAAACTAAAAAATTTTTTCTAATAAAATATTCAACCTCTTTTTTGAAAATGCACATTTAACTATTTTGTAAAAAATTCATCCGTTTTGAATTAATTTAACTTCTTGGTTCAAAATTTTGTTTTTTGGTTGAAATTTCTTTATTTTTGCTTGAAAAGTCTTCTATTACATTTTTGCTGAAAAATGATCTTTTTCGGTTCAAGATTTTCTTACTTGCTAAAAAATTCAATGACTTTGTTAAAAATTAAATTTTCAAGCAAAAAATCATGTTTTTGTATTAAAAATTCAATTTTTTTAAGAAAATGAGGCCCCTTGTCTTGAAAATTATAAAATGTAGTCTTTTTCTAAAAAATGTTGAACCTTCCTCTGTTAAAAACTTAACTTTTTCTTCGAAAATTCTTTTTTTTCGTAAGAAAATTTAAAAAAAATTTTCTTCGGTAACTAAAAAATATTTTTCAATAAAATATTCAGCTTCTTTCTTGAAAATGGACATTCAAATATATTTTTTTTATCCTTTTCGAAGTAATTTAACTGCTTGCTTCAAAATTCGGGGTTTGGTTCAAAATTCTGTTTTTTGGTTGAAATTTCTTTATTTTTGCTTGAAAAGTCTTCTTTTATAATTTTCGCTGAAAAATGATCTTTTTCGGTTAAAGATGTTCTTACTTGGTGAAAAATTCAGTGACTTTGTTAAAACTTAAATTTTCAAGTAAAATTCATATTTCTGTATTGTATATTAAATTTTTTAACGAAAATTAGGCCCTTTGACTTGAAAATTTTAAAATGTAGTAATTTTTCTCTAATAAATTTAGTACCTTTCTTGGTTGAAAAATTAACTCTTAACAATTTTTTCTTCCGTAACTAAAAAATATTTTTTAATAACATATTCACCTTCTTTCTTAAAAATAAACATTCAACTATTTAAAAAAAATGTATCCTTTTCGAATTAATTTAACTTTTTTGTTCAACATTTGGGTTTTTGGTTAAAAATTCTTTATTTTTGCTTAAAAAGTCTTCTATTACATTTTTGCTTAAAAATTATCTTTTTCGGTTCAAGATTTTCTTACTTGCTAAAAAATTCAATGACTTTGTTAAAAATTAAATTTTCAAGTAAAAATTCATATTTTTGTATTAAAAATTCAATTTTTTTAAGGAAATTAGGCCCTTTGTCTTGACAATTAAAAAATGTCGTCCTTTTTTTCTCTAACAAATCTATAAATAATAAACCTTACCTGATTGAAAAATTAAATCTTCCTTTAAAAATAATTTAATTTCGTAAGAAAATTCAACAATTTATGCTTAAGTAACTAAAAAATGTTTTTTAATAAAATATTCAGCTTCTTTCTTAAAAATTCACATTTAACAATTTTGAAGAAATCTATCCTTTTCGAATTAATTTAACTTTATGGTTAAAAATTTGGCTTTTTGGTTGAAAATTCTTTTTTTTTGCTTGAAGTCTTCTGTTATATTTTTTGCTGAAAAATTGTCTTTTTTGCTTCAAGACTTTCTTAGTTGGTAAAGAATTCCACTACTTTTTGAAAAGATTTAATTTTCGAGTAAAAACACATATTTTTGTATTGAAAATTCAATTTTTTTAAAGAAATTTAGGCCCTTGGTCTTGAAAATTAAAAAATGTAGTCCTAACTCTTTCTTTGAAAATTCTTTTTTTTCGTAAGAAAATTCATCAATTTTTTCTGCCGTAACTAGAAAATATTTTCTAATAAAATATTCAACCTTTTTCTTGAAAATCCACAATCATTTGTTTTGCAAAAAATGTATCGTTTTCGAATTAATTTGACTGTTTTTAGTGTAGAATTAATTGGAAAATCATAAATAGTAAGGTAAGAATAATTTCTTTGTGAAATATTAACCTATTTTGTCCAAAACTTCTCTTTTTTAGTTCAGTGCTATTTCTTGTTAAAAATTAATCCTTTTTGGTTTAAAACCCCGTATTTTGTTCTAGCAAATTAATCTTCTTGATTAAAAATTAAACTATTTTGTTAAAAATGAATTTTTTGTGGAAAATTATTTTTCTGGATTGAAAATTAATTTTTTTAATTGCAAAATTGAACTACTCCACTTGTGTCAGAAAATTGATCTATTTCAGTTTAAGATTGAACTATTTATTGAAATTTCGTATTTTACACTCAAAAATTTAACATTTTTAGACCAATCGAAGCACGCTACCATCTGAGCCACACTCCCTCCAATGACTCACAATTCTACCCCCTTTTGCAAAGAAGACTAAAATTATACTTTGCCACACAAATACCTTAAAAATATCTACTTTTAAGTTAATCAAGTCACAAACAAATTTCACCATTCCTAAAAAAAAACAATTGAGAAACGCAAAACACTAAAAAGCACCCCCATTTCACGTCCAATTAGATAAAAAAAAAACTCCTCCCCTCTCCTGATCCATGCAACGCCAAATAACAATTAAGAATCTCCCCCAAAAAAATGTCATTTTCGGATTATCTGACCTCCACTCATCCGAGAGCATTGCAGAACTGAGATGAGGAGGGGGCGGCTCTTGATAAAGAGACAAAGATGAAAAATCTGCAGTAAACGAAACGGCGGAATTGAAGAAAGGAATGGAACGAAAGAAGGACAGAATGAACCCTATCGCTGCAGTCTAGTCACGGGCTCCTCGAGTCGGATTCACAGTTTAGGAGCTGAAACGCGGGGTGCACAGTAGCAGCCCTTCGAGGTGTTTAATAAAGATAATGCCCGAGATAGGGTGGTTCGGGTCGGGACTTTGCTCATTCACTCACTCGTTCGCGAGTTCTTCCTTCTGAATGCGCTGAATTCCTTTCTATCCTCTATCTCACTCTTTCCACTTCTTTCTACCTCTTCTCTGTCTCTCTCTCTCTCCCTCTCTCTTGCTCCCCCACCCCACCCTCCTCCTTTTTTCCACCCTCATCGAGATGCATCCATCCCTAGACGTATGTTTCTATCTTCATCTCATAGACGATTATCGCTGTGAGAGCAGATAAGCACTGTGAGTATGTGGATCCGCGACTCTTCTGGATTTTCTGCTTGCAGTCGACCTGATTTGCGCGATAAGTATGAATGTGAATTTGAAAAGGATAGGGTCACGTGAGGGACAACTAGGAACTGGAAAACTGAGGTTAGAGAGGATGAATGTTACAGGTGTACAAGGGAGTTTTAATGGGAAAAGGGAGAAAGATGTGAGTGCAGGGATGTGAATGCAGGGATGTGAATCTATAAGGGCGAGGTTATGGTGGGGTGGGTATGAATTTTGTAGAGGTGTGAATCATTATGATGGAAGCTACTTTCAAAATGGGGATTATCAGAGGGAATCCAGACCCGGTGTAAATAAGCTTTTAAGTTAACAGGAGAACAGCCATTAACCCGTGGTTATCACACTTGTGCAAATATGCACCAGCGAAATTTTCAAATAAGTGTCTCTTGTCACTCGGGGGCCCAGGTTTATTCGCCTCTTACTATTCGTGAAGTTCACTTCGAAAGTTAGGCTTGGTGCGAATTTGCACAAGTGTGGTTTCCTGGGTTGTAAAGTGGCTGCTTCGGAAAAAATTGTGTTTTTCCTGAGAATCGTTTTTTCGACTAAATTTATTCTGAAGTTAAGTAATTTTACATAGTATTTTTAATTTTTAATATAAATTCACCAAAAATCATTCCTACGTCTTAATTACGTAACGTTTCTAAATTCTAGATTTTTTAATATGAAACTTATTGAGGTTGAAGGTTCTTAAGTTTGAATTATTGTAAAAAATAATAAATAATGGTAGTTTCTCTCAGAATGGCGCATCAACTGATGCTGGTACTGACAATGATTCGGATTTCGATACGGAGGCTGAGAGTGCATCAAAACGAAAGCGGCTTAGTATTAATATTTTATAATAAAATTTTACAATTATCAATTTTTAAACAATAAAGAATGTTATTATTCATTATTATATTAGATTTTGTAATGTGCTTCCTTTTCTAGGTCAAGTATTGACTGATTTTTCTTATGCTTTAACAATACCTTATATTCAGACGGCTATAAAAAATATTTACATTTAATTTCATGTGTGGTTTGTAATTTTTCTTGAAAACATGTACTTTTATCATCAATTTATATTAACAAAAGTTCAACTTCGATAATTAGAAAAAAGGGCCATTTTTTTAAATAAAATGACATTTCTGGAAAAGTTCTTTTAATTTTTGTATTTTTTACTATTTAAAAACTGTTTATTTAAATTATTTTGATCACTCTTGCATTTCACAGTAATTTTTACCAAAAAAATGTATAATGTATGTTGCATTTAGTTTATTTATACACGAGTTATTGAAATTAAAAAATGCGAAATTCCAAATCGCACTAGTGTGGTAAACAAGTATGCACCGATGAAATTTGGTATCCACGGGTTAATTAGGAAGTCTGTCCGAAAAGTATTCTGGTTAATGATGTACCAAAATTAAGATTAATTTCTGGTCGCTGGAGATTTGTGTTTCAAAGAGAATCCTAATTTTCTAACGGAATTTGATTAAATTTTAAGGGATTTCCAGGAGTTTAGAGCGATTTCGCTGAATTTTAAGAGATGCTCAAGAATCTCAATTCATTTTCAAGAATCTTGATGATGTAGAACAATTACCCGCATAACAAAAAATTTGGACTTTGGCAGATTTCGAAAACTTTCCACAAATTTTAGAGGATTCAATAAGATTTCCAAAGGTTTCAAGGGATCATCAAAATCCCTTTATATGCTTCAAAAGATTTCAAGGGATTTCGATTGTTACACTGTATTTGAAAGGATTTTAGCGGATTTCAAAGAATTCAAATGTATATCCACAGATTTTTTAAATTATTTCAAAGAGTTCATCGGATTTTAAGAGTATTTCGGAGATTTAAATGAATTTAAATGGATTTTAGAACATTTTAAAGGTTTCAAAAGATTTAAGGGGATTTTAAGGGTTTTTTGACATTCTCACGGGATTTCAAAAGATTTTACGAGATTTCGAAAACTTTCCACAAATTTTAGAGGATTCAATAAGATTTCCAAAGGTTTCAAGGGATCATCAAAATCCCTTTATATGCTTCAAAAGATTTCAAGGGATTTCGATTGTTACACTGTATTTGAAAGGATTTTAGCGGATTTCAAAGAATTCAAATGTATATCCACAGATTTTTTAAATTATTTCAAAGAGTTCATCGGATTTTAAGAGTATTTCGGAGATTTAAATGAATTTAAATGGATTTTAGAACATTTTAAAGGTTTCAAAAGATTTAAGGGGATTTTAAGGGTTTTTTGATATTCTCACGGGATTTCTAAAGATTTTAGGAGATTTCAAAAACTTTCAACAGATACCCACGAGAGATTTGTGAATTCTTTGGAACCCCTTAATATCCCCCAAAATATTTTAAGGGATGTCGATGATTTCACCGGATTTCAAAGGATTTTAATAGATTTCAAATAAATCCAATACATATCCAAGGATACTAGAGAATTTCTGAAGATTTCAAGGGAATTCCAAAAATTTGAAGAGATTTAAAAACATTTCAAAGATTTCAGGGTTCTTTATAAGTTTTTCGAAGATGTAAATATTTTTAAAGAGGATTTGAGGGGCTTTTAAGGAGTATTCATATTTTCACAGGACTGCTAAAAATTTCAGGAGATTTCAAAAACTTTTAACTAATACCCACGGTTTCAGAGGATTCAATAAGATTTCCAAAGATTTCAAGGGATTTCCAAAAATTTAAAGAGATTTAAAAATATTTTAAAGAACTCAGCGGATTTTCAGAGTATTTAGGAGATTTCAGAAAATTTGCAAAGGTTTCAGAGGATTTGAGGCGATTTTAAGGGGATTTCAATGATTTTACGGGATATCAAAGGATTTTCATATTGTAGATTTAAGAAATTCCAATGAATTTCCACAGATTTGAGAGGATTTCGTCAGATTTCAAATTTTTTCAAGAAATTTCAAAATTTTTAAAGATTTTTCGAGGTTTAAAAGTTTTTTAAGAGATTTAAAAATATTTCAAGGGATTTTCAGAATATTTCGACGATTTTAATGGATTTAAAGGGGTTTCAGAAGATTTTGAGGGATCTCAAAAAATTCTAACGAACATCCAAGAGTTGCAGAGGATTCCAATGATTTGAAAGGATTTTGAGAATATTTAAAATATTTTGAAGATTTAAGGGGATTTTCAAAGTATTTCGAAGATTTCAAAAGATTTAAAGGGATTTAATCAGATTTCATGGGATTTCAGAACATGCTCATAGGTGTCAGAGGTTTTGACTAGATTTTAAAGGAGTTTTGAACATTTCACGAAATTTAAAATAATATTAATACAGTTATAAAAAAATGCAAAAAATATCCACAAATTTTAGAATATTTCGTGAAATTTTAAAAGATTTCCAGGGGTTACAAATTTTTTAAAAGATTTTCAGGGATTAGAAGTCTTTTAGGAGATTTTAAAATGTTTCAAAGATCCAGGGAATTTTACGAGTAGGTTAAAGATTTTTAGAGGATTTCGTAAGGTTTCCAAAAAATTCAAGGGATTTAAAGGGCCTGTGCAATTATTATATGTTATATATATTATTATGGCGCCAAATAAACATTATTTTGATTTTGCCGGATTCCTAGTAGCGGCAAGATTTAAAACTGATTTTTGTAAACGATGCGAAATTTAAGAAAAAAAAGAAATTACGAAGATCCCCCCCCCCCACACGCACACACAAATTTCTCACGTATTACTTGAACAGTCTCAAATTTTTTTAAAGTATTTCCAGTGATTTGAAAGAATGTTGAGATTCTTTAAATATTTTAAGAAATTTTAATATATTTTGAACACATCTGGCTTTTTTAAGGGTGTTCGAAGATTTAAAACGATTTGAATGGATTTTATAAGATTTCAAAAGACTTCACGGTATTTCAGAAGATTTTAAAAGGTTTCACAGGATTTACGAGTATTTCGTAAAATTTAAAAAGATTTAACTGACTTTTTTAGTATTTGTGAATATTGCAAAGGACTTTAAATGATTTCCAGAAATTTTTATGACGCTTCAAAAATTCTAATGAATTTTAGGAATTTGTCAATGAATTAAACAGGTTTCGAAATATTACAAAATCAGTCATGGAAATTCCAAGGAATATAGTGGATTACAAGAAATACTAAAGTATTTTAACGATATCGAGGGATTTCGAAAGTTCAAGTATTTCGAGGGATTAAAAAAGTTTTAAGGGTTTTTTAATACATTTTAAGAGATTTTATCAGATTAAGGAAGATTTTTACGGATTTCGAGACTTTGGAACCATTCTTAGAGATTGCAAAAGATTTTCACGGATTTTTAAGGAATATGAGAGACTTTAATGGAATTTTGAAGACTTTAGCGATTTTAGAGATTTCAAAAGATTTCAGGGAATTTCGACGAATATCAAGGATTTTAATTTTTTTATGTTTCAATTTTTTGTTAATGTTGATAATTTTAAAGGATTTCAAGGAATGCTAACATTATTTAAAAAGTTGTACGGAACTTCTATTGCTGTCCCTTCTTTTATTGTCACTTCTGTTTCCTATTTTGCCATCCCATTATTCTTCCCATCCCTCTTTTCCCCTCACTTACAGTTTTTTCCCATCTACCATTTCCCCAATTCATTTTCCGCATTTCCAAGCCCTCTTTTCCCACCACTTCCGCTACTTTCACTCCGTTAATTTCCATTATTTCCTCTAACCTTATTTCCCCCACTATTTCCTCTCATTTTTCTTTACTACCCTTCTTCGGCTTCCCTCATTTCCCTTCTCTTCCTGTACGTTCCCTCACTCATTTATGCTTCCTTCCAACCCTCTTGTTCTTCACATCCTCTGCTACCTCTTCACTCATTTCTCCATCTTTCTCACTCATCTGTCCCACTTCTCCATTTATTTCGTACACTTCCCCACTCACATTCCCTTACTCGCACTTTATTCCCACCCCTTATTTCAGCTCTCTTACTCTACTTCCGCAACCCACTTCCCAACACTTCCACTACTTTCACTGCCTTCATTTTCCACTATTTTCTCTCTTGATATTTTCCCCACCTTTTCCCATAATATCCACCCAATTCTTCTACTTTCCCTCCTTGTAGTTACCTCCCCTTCCTCTACTTCCCTTCTTTCACTTCTCCTACTTTCCTCTTCTCATTTCCTCTGATTTTCTTTGATTTTCCAACCCTTATTTTCCAAAACTTCAACTATTTTCCCTCCCTTAATTTTCCACTATATTCTCTCTTGATATTTTCCTTACCCTTTCCCCTAATATCCACCCAGTTCTTCTACTTTCCCTCCTTGCAGTTACCTCTCCTTCCTCTACTTCCCCTCTCTCACTTCTTCTACTTCTCTCTTCTCATTTCATCTAATTTCCTTTGATTTTCCAACCCTGATTTCCCATCACATTTCCTACTTTCACTCCCTTCATTTCCCATTGTTTTCTCTCCTCTAATTTCCCTCACGCTTCCCTTAATTTACATCACTACCTCCCCTTCCCCTCCATGAAAAAAAATAAAACGGTATTTCCTTTTTTAGAGAAAGATAAAAAATGGGCGTGTAGATTATTTACACCAGCAGAGTATTCAGAAAGAGTAAAATTGCATAAAATATGCTATGGAATACCCCCCAATCTCAGCAAGGATGTGTAATCCCTCCCCAGAAAAATCTTTACATAACTAAAGAACACATCTTACGTTTTACAGTTACATTTTTTTACATTAAATTAAATATAAAAATAGTCAAATTTTTAAAGGGTTGATCCAACATTTTAATTCTTTACCACGACCTAGTTAATTTTTTCTTCCAATCCAGAAAAGCATAACAAAGAGCCAGTAAAACGCCTTATTATCTGTAAGTCTTAGGGTTAGAATATATTCTTACATTATTACATTAAATGAATAATTCACCAAAAAAGCGATACTAAAAGAAAATAAAAAAAAGCCACCCCAAATATCTGACGTGAAATAATTTTTTCTGGAATTCAGCAAATTTCAGGTTTTTATCGATGGCCAGTGTCGTGTCGTTGATGATATTTGACAAGACGAGAATGTGTCTGTGGTCGAGGGAGGGGCGAAGATCGGCATTTAATCTCGATTTTGGGGTTGGACGCCGATCGAAGCGACCCTCGGCTTGGCCAAGAGACGAGATGCCCCCAGAGGCCGCTGTCATATCTCCGGGGGATGATTCGAGTTGACAGCTTCGCCGAGGGTCGTAGCGAGCCACAAGAGCTCCACGGCCCCATGGCCCCCGCAACCCCACGAAAACCCCCAACGGCGGCAATATACGGCGTGACGTCCGCGGATTCCGCGCGTGCCGCCCCCTCCCTCCTACACCCCCAACTACCCCAGACGCGAGGTTTAATGACGTATAAACTATGCGTCGGATTAGCAACGCGACTACGACGGGGTTCTCCGCTCCAACCCCTATCGTATTATATATATGTATGTATGTTTGTGTGTGTGTGTGTGTTCGGGGGTGAAAGCCCTGCGTCTTCGAAAAGAGGAATCCCTGCACCACGCCCTACATCCCTTCGCAATATTTCTTTCTATTAGCTCGTTTCGATATTTCAATGTCAAGACACTTTTCTCATGATGTATAATATTCGGTTACAAATTAGGAAATGTCAGTTTTTAACAAAAGAGATTAGTTTTCTATAAAAAAAAGAAGAATTTTCAACAAATTACAACAATTTTTGAAATATTATAAGGGATTTTAAATTATTAAAAAGATTGATAAATTCTAAAGGACTTAAAAATATTAGAAACATGTCAGGGGGATTTTAAGGGTATTTCGAAGTTTAGAGGGATTTTAAAGGATCTAACAATAATTCGGTTGGTAAGGGGATTTTGGGGAGATTTCGCAGATTTTAATAAATTCAAAAATATTTCAAAAGGTTTCAAAAAATTTCATATGATTTAAAAGAATTTTAAAGGATTTTAAAAAATTTCGGTTCGGTGAGGGGATTTTGGCGAAATTTCGCAGATTTTAATAAATTCAAAAATATTTCAAAAGGATTTCAAAATATTTCGGATATGGCATCGGATTTTAAGGGTATTTTGAAGATTGTAAAGGGTTTGAAAGAATTTTAAAGGATTTAACAATATTTCCGTTTGGTTAGGGGATTTTGGCGAAATTTCGCAAATTTTCATAAATTCAAGAATATTTCAAAAAGATTTTAAAATATTTCGGATATGGGATCGGATTTTGAGGGTATTTTAAAGATTGTAAAGGGTTTGAAGGTTTTTTAAACGATCTGAAGATATTTCGGTTTGGTAAGGGGATTTTGGGTAACTTTCGTAGATTTTAGTAAATTCAAGAATATTTCAAAAGATTCCAAAAACTTTCAAGGGATTTAAGAAAATTTTGAAAGATTTCAAGTGATTTGAAAGAATATTAAAGGATTTAAAAAAATTTCGGTTTGGTGAGGGGATTTTGGGAAAATTTATAAGATTTTAATAAATTCCAGAATATTTCAAAAGATTCCAAA
>JAAAKG020000031.1:3743055-3757088 GCA_010014905.2 Druon quercuslanigerum
TAAGAAAATGAAATTAATAAAACTTTTTAAAATAAAATATGAGGCTTATAAATCCTAGAAGGCAAATTAAATTTTTTTCACACACTTATTCTTTTATTTTGGAAATATATAATATAAAAATAAAAAATAAATAAATAAATAAATAAAATAAATATATAATATTATTTATTATTTAATTTTAATTTACATTTTAATTTACATAATTTACATTTCAAAAAAATGAAGATTTTTTATATAAAACCTTCTTGGTTGATTAACTGTGACTATAAACTAATTAATGATTTTTAAAATTAATTTGTACTTTAGAATTTAGAAAGTGAATAATAACAATTGATTATACAAGACGATTTGTTGAAAATGTTTAAATTTTAGAATTTTCAGATTTTAACGTTAAAACTAAGTTTGTTTCAATTGGAAAGAATTGTTAGTTAAACAAATGTAAACTGTTGAAACTTGATAATATATTTAAAAATTTTAAATACTTCATTTTAAATCAGTCAAACTGAAATTTTTTAATTAAGAAGAAGAATAATTAATTAATATTAAAAAACATCTGACTGTTCATTTAAATTTAGTTATTATAAATAAAATATTCAGAACTAAAAAAACAAACTTTGAACGAAAAGTAAAGATGATTTTTTATTTCGCAAAACCTAATTTGAAGGGAATGCTTGAAAAAAGTCAAAAATATTAACAAAATTATTAAAAAGGAATGTGGAAAATTTTAATGAAGATTGTTTAATTAGGCAGGATTAAAAAAAATATAGGAAAAATGTTGGCTAAAATTTGAATCGTTTTAAGAGATGTTTAGAAGTTTTTAAACAATTTTAAAAATAATTTAAAATTTGAGAAAAATAAAAAAAAATATAAATCTTTCATGATTTTGAAATATAATCTTGCAGTATTTTAAGAATTTCTAAACTCTTTAAAAAAAGAACAACTTTAAAATTAAGTAGTGCTAAGTTAAGAAAAAAAATGTAGTCGTTCAATTTTAAATGTTTATAGCTTAAAATTGCTAAAAATCGTATAATTTTGAAAATTTTTAAATCTTTTAATTGATTCTTTAATTTAGAGCATTACAAATCATTGTGTGGATTTATATTTGTGGAACTGAATCTGAATCTTTGAATTCTATAATTTATTAAAGTTTAGCATTTTTAATTTAACAGTTTAATTGCATTTCATTAACAATTCTTTGGTTGAAAAGTATATAAGCGTCCATTTTACACTTTCTTCTTTAATTTGCAGCACAGTTTTTATTACTTCAAATTGAAAATTTTTTAGCTTTTGAGTTCGATTTCTTAATTTTTATTGACAGAGAAAAATTTTTGCCAACCGAGAAAAAACCGGGAAATGACCGGGAATTTTTTTCTTTCATGAAAAGGGCTACCTTGTATCCAATTATTGGACAAACTACAGATAAGACATAGGGGTTTTCTTTAAAAGCTGTTTCAATCCTTTTGACTGAAAATCTTTTAAAAACTTTTTAAAAACATTCAGACACATGTTTGACGATCCATTCCTCGAAAATTAACAAAACGTACATGACTTAGTTTTTGTTAAAGAATTGGGTAACATATTCTGATGTTCGAATGTAGAACATAGATTAAAGAAAAAAAAGAAAAAACATCATTAAGAACGTGTGAGTATTATAATCCTCTCTAGGAACTCTCGTTCCAAAGTTTGTGCTTCTTTTCAGAAAAACGAGGGAGAAACTGACTGGAAAACCAATTTTTTTAAACAATTGCATAAAGCCGGTTTAGGGTGGGTTCATAAACCCCAGTCGGTCAGTCCTTCATTGAATAAAACTATTATGTACATGGTATGAAACCACAATTGAAAAGAAGATTACTATCGTTTGTAGGTGTACGATGACATCTATAGTGATTAGCGTAACATAGTAGATTTGAATCCCCATAGCGGTCTGTTTTCGGGGGCGTATGTGTGGATAAGAGGCGTGATCTTTGACATTGGCATGAAACACGAGCTATAATATTCCTTGTATAATGCTATAGGCACATTACATACGACGTGCCTCGCCTCGAGGCATAGTTGCTTCAGCCCCATAAACATCGTCAGCCACACTTCGCGTCCTGGGATTTGCTTTATTGGCCCAGGTTATGATCCTGAATCGTACCAGAGGGTACTCCGAGGTCGTTTTATCCCCGGTGATTTTTCACGGATTATTGTTTTAAGACCCGCCATAAGATCCGAAGATCACACTCTCAGGCACGTCTCGCTCGGCGAGAGAGCCGGAAGTTCTGAATCGGTACAAGGGTCCTTGATGCCGAGTTCTCCTACTACCGATTTCCAATTCCAAATTGCTCTTTTTATGTCCTTTTTTCAGCCCGGAAGCCTTCTCTGCATATATCCGTGGAAATTAGACTTCTACGATTCAGAATATAGTATTCCTCTTAAGAAACAGATGTTGACTCCTTTGAGTCGATAATAAAATGAATGTCATTAATTTTATTTCTTAAAGGACAATTGAAATGTCGTGACTTCAAAACCATAGGGTGCTATCTCACACTTGTGATAAGAGTGGGTTAGAGACAGCAAAAGGTAGTCAATACAATCTCTTTGCGTAATTTTAATCTTGTTCTAAATTGCAATCTCCAAATAGATCAAGTTGATATAATAATATATGTACAGGAAATTTTTTTAGATTTTCTAGGTTCTATATAGTGTCATCAGATTACATTCATACAAAAAAATGACATTACATTTCCACCTCCACTTTTATTTCCACCTCGACTTCTACTTCAACCTCCATTTTTATTTCCACATCTCTTTCCACTTTGACCTCTATTTCCATATCCACCTCCACTTTTATTCTCACCTCCACTTCCACGTCAACCTCCATAGCAATTTCCATGTCAACTTCTATTTAAAACCGTCACTTCCACTTCCACGTCAAAAATCCATTTCCACCTCCACTTTTCCGTCCACTTCCACCACAATTTCCACCTTCAAATCCACCTCCACCTCTACTCTTATTTCCACCTTCCCCTCAAGCTCCACTTTTATTTATACCTCCACTTCCACGTTAACCTCTATTTCCATTTCCGCTTTTCTTTCCACTTCAAACAGCATTTCCACCTTCAAATCCCCCTCCACCTTTACTTTTATTTCCACCTGTATCTCCACTTTTATTTCCATTTCCACTTCCACTTTTATTTCTACCTCCACTATTACGTCAAGCTTCATTTGCATCTCCACTTTTATTTCCATCTCCACTTCCACCTTCCAATGCCATTTTCACGTCAACCTCTATTTAAAACCTTTACCTCTACTTCCACGTCAACCTCCATTTCCATTTCCACTATTATTTCCACCTCCACTTCCACGTCAACCTCTATTACCATTTCCACGTCAACCTCCATTACCGTTTCTAAGTCGACCTCTATTTGCACCTTCAACTCCACGTCAACCTCCATTTCCACCTGTATTTTTCTTTCCACTTCCACCAGAATTTCCACCTTCAAATCCATCTCTAACTCATCTTTTAATTTTATTTCCACCTTTAACTCCATTTTTATTTCTACCTGTACTTCCACCTTGACCTGTATTTCTCTGTGCACGTCCACTTTTATTCTCACGTCCTCTGCCATTTCCACGCCAGCCTCTATTTGAAACCTTCACCTCAACTTTCATGTGAACCTCCATTTCCACCTCCGCTTTTCTTTCCACTTCCACCACCACTTCCACTTTAAAATCCACCTTCACCTCTACTTTTATTTCCACCTCCACTTTTAATTCTACCTTTATTTCCACGTCAACCTCCATTTTCGCCATCACTTTTCTTTCCCTTTAAGCAGCATTTCCACTTTCAAATCCACCTCTACCTTTACTTTTATTTCCACCTGTACCTCCACTCTTATATCTACATTCACTTCCACTTTAACCTCCATTTCCACCTTTACTTTTATTTCCACCTCGACTTCCACCTTGACATCTATTTTCATATTCACCTCCACTCTTATTTTCACCTCTGCTTCCACGTCAACCTCTATTGCCATTTCCACGTCAACCTCGATTTGAAATCTTCACCTCCATTTCCACGTCAACCTCTATTTCTACCTTCGCTTTCATTTACACTTTAAACATAATTTCCACCTTTAAATCTACCTCTACGTCCACCTTTACCTTTATTTTCAGCTTTCACTCCACTTTTATTTCCACCTCCACCTCCACTTTTATTTCTATCTCCACTTCCACGTCAACTTCTATTTCCACCTCCACTTTAATTTCCACCTCCACCTCCACGTCAACCTCTATTTCCTATCCACCTCCACTTTTATTCTCTCCTCCACTTCCACGTCAACCTCCATTACCATTTCCACATCAACCTCCATTATCATTTCCACGTCAACCTCTATATGCACCTTCACCTCCACTTCCACGTCAACCTCAATTTCCACCTCTATTTTTCTTTGCACTTCCACCAGCATTTTCACCTTAAAATCCACCTCCATATCTACTTTTATTTTCACCTCCAACTCCACTTTTATTTCCACCTCCACTTTTATTTCTACCTTCATTTCCACCTCCACTTCTACGTGAACCTCCATTTCCACCTTTATTTTTATTTTCACCTCCAAGTCGACCTTGACCTCTCTTTCCATTTCCACCTCCACTTCTACGTCAACCTCTATTTCCACCTCCACCTCCACCTTAACATCTATTTCCATATCCACCTCCACTTTTATTCTCACCTCCACTTCCACATCAACCTCCATTACCATTTCCACATCAACCTCCATTTGCGTCTTTACCTCCACTTTCACAGCAACCTCTATTTACACCTCCACTTTTCTTTTCACTTCCACCAGCATTTCCACTTTCAAATTCACCTCCATATCCATCTCTACTTTTATTTCCACCTCCACCTCGACTTTTATTTCTAACGGTACTTCCACGTCAACTACCATTTCCATATCAACCTCTATTTGCACCTTCACCTCCACTTTCACAGCAACCTCTATTTACACCTCCACTTTTCTTTTCACTTCCACCAGCATTTCCACTTTCAAATTCACCTCCATATCCATATTTACTTTTATTTCCACCCGCACCTCGACTTTTATTTCTAACTCCACTTCCACGTCAACCACCATTTCCACCTCCACTTTTATTTCCACCTCCACTTCCACCTTCACCTACATTTCCAGATCCACCTCCTCTTTTATTTTCACCTTCACCTCCACTTGCTTTTCCATGTCAAATTCCATTTTAACCTCCACTTTTCTTTCCACTTCCACGTCCACCTGCATTTCTACCTCCACATCCACCTCTACCTCTACTTTTACTTCGACTTTCACATCCACCTCAACCTGAATTGCCATCTCCCTGTATATATCCTTTAAAAATATACTTCTACGATTCAAATTTTAGTATTTCTCTTAAAAAACTGATATTGGGTCATCTCACATTTTTGATAAAAATACGTTAGAGACACCTGAAGATACTCAATGCAATCCCTTTGCATAATTTTAATCTTTTTACTTGATTCAGGAAATTAACTGCCAGTTATTTAACAATGTTTTTTGCTATGAATCAATAAAATTTAATAACTGTTTAACCAAACTTAATTAACAAATACATTATTTGGCTGTTTCTCAGCATTTAAACTTGTTTTTTGTGTAATCAACTATTAAAAACATATTTTTTAACTTTTTTAGATAGTTCGATAACGTCCCACTATTTTTATTTTTATTAACCAAAAAAAAGAATAAGTTCCAAAAAAGCTTGAATATTATCCAACAGATTATATTTTTTAATAAAAAACAGGAATTTTAAACCAAATATTTTAATTTTCGTTGTCTTCCCAAAAGTTAAATATATGAACAAAAATAGTTTTCCTATGATTTTAAGAATTCAAATATTCTGACTGATGTCATTTCAATTTAAAAAACATTTTTTTTTATGAAAAATTTTAAAATTCACAACTAAAAAAAATTGTTTTTAATCATGCTTTTTGAATTTGAATTTTTTCTGATTGTCGCTTCTTACCATTTTTTGAAATGTTTAAAAAAATGTTTTCTTACCAAAAAATTGTTTTAACGATTTCAGCCGTTAAAAAATTGGGTTTAAAAATTGGAAACAATAGAGTTGTAGAGAATATTTTTTCGGAAAAAATAAGCCGTCATTTATTAAAATGCAATCATTTTTTAAAAATTAGTAAGAAGCGACGTTCAGTTATAATATTTTGATTCTTAAAATCATAGAAAAAACATTTTTTCAGATATCTGACAACCAAATAAATTATTTTAAAAAAGTAGTTCCACTTCTAACTAATCAGTTGAATTTTCAAACAAAAAGGATACATTTTCAACGAAATACGTGATAATTGATATTTTAACCAAAAATTATATAAATCTTATACCAAAAATAGTTGAATTCAACAGAAAAAGATGATTTTTTAACAAAAAAGTTTGAATCCTAAACCATAGTTTAGAGATATATAAATGCTCAACACAAATTCTTGAGAATATAAGAACGCTAGAAAATCCCAGTTTTTTGCTATAACGAAGGTTAATTTTTCGTTCTGGTATAAAGAACACATTCTGAAAGTTGTGTGCCGATCAAACCATGTTTGTGGCCAAGAGGATCTTTTTCAAAAAAATTTATTTTTTCAATTATTTTAGCAAACGATGCAAAGAAAGCACATTAATCAATAACCTTTTTACAATTTTTTCGTATTAATCCTTGTTTTGAAGGAAAATGTTGAACCTTAATTGTTTGAACCAAAGAATTGGTTTGACGCCCGCAAAACTCACCCCATGTCTCGTATAGACAAAAAAAATTTATAAATTTTCCCGTGCATTAATAAATTGGCAAAACCACGAACATGAAAGAACAAAATTAACATGGTCCTTCGAGTCGGATCAGCGACTTGCAGACTACATCCGTAAGACCTTGGTTCACATCCGGCTCGAAGGACCATGTTAATCATGTACTCAGTACTAATAATTAAACACTTTTTTCACTCAGAACAGTTTTTTTTTAAAGAAGAAACAACACACGCGCAATTCATACTTCTGGTTTCTAAATAAAAGACTTCTTCAGATCCTTTTTTAAGTGTTTGCGACAAGGTTACAGCAGAGAGGGATTTCTTGGAGGCATAAAGTTGCAAGTGAAAAGAGAGTGGAAAAAGAGAAGTCCAGTAAATTTGTCAGCGGTCATGCGAGGGCGGAACCGCTAGGACAAATTCCATCGCGAGCGTCGCCCTCTTTGCGAACGAGCTCGAAACGTAGACCACAGGAGGGTTGAACTGGCTGGTTGGCTGACGGGGTGGCTGCAACCCCAGCGCTAGCCACCCCTAGGCAGTCGCGGCGTAAGTCATTGCGGCTGACCGGAAGTCACGGGATCACCGGAACCCAGGATATTTATACGAGCGTATCCCTCCCCCTGCCCCCCCCCCTCTTCCGACGCTGCACCCATTCGACCGACCGGGGCATTACCCGTAATAAGGAAATTGCGAATTTATTACCGGTCCGATATTGTCCAACAGGGGCGGGGGATGTGAGCATCGGACTACCAAGAGTTATTTCAGCTTTTATGGGTCGACTCCCCCGAGTCTCCCGGTCGTCCGGCAACGTTCCAAGTTATAATAAAAAAAAAAAAAGGTGAGGGAGTCAAGTCCCACCGAGGAGTGACTCTCATCCACGCATTATTAAACAGAACTCAAACGGGAGTTAAGTACATTACTTTACGAGTTGTAAAAAAGTGAGAATTTAGGTTTTATTTTCTGAGGAAATATATTGTTGCGAGGGACAAGCAAAATGGGAGTTAGGTGGACTGAAAAAATAAAAATAATTATATTCATTGCTAAAAGCACTGAGTCGTTTACAAAATTTGTTTCTTCAATCTTTTTGGACAAAGTTTATAGAAGCAACCTTATAAAAAGCATTTTTTTCCTTTGCAACATATTATTTCAAAAAACAACGAAACATGGTATTTTTTTATTTTGACCTAAATTTATTCTGGAAAGTGTTTCTCGGTTTTTTATTTTTTTTCTGTTTTTAACAAAAATATGGAAACACGTTAATATTTTCGAGTTTCAAATAATTTTTGTTTCATTTTTTATGTATCCTGAAACCTGATTCATTTTTACAGAAGATCCGTAAAAATCCGTTTACACAGGATCCATGGAGAAAAATTAAAAAAATGTATTGGTAAATTTTAAGGGAATGAATAATCTTAAATGTAAACTAAGCAAAAAAATGTCGAAATATAATATTTCTAAAAAATGAACATGGTTGTACTTTTTTAAATTTCTACTTAAAAGTTCCAACAAATTAATTTAAAAAATTTTATGTTTCTGATGCAATTTTTTAATAAATTGAAGCAAAAATTACATATTTTTAAGCTTCAAACAAAAATTTTGTCTCTTTCTTATGGATTCTTTGTAAACTAATTTTTATGGATCTTCTCTAAAAATGGTTCGTGATTCATGATTCTTAAGTAGTAAGAAAATAAATTTTTAAAACTTTAAAAAATGTAAGCTTTTCCTGAATCCATGAAAATAGAATCAATAAATAAACCACATTTTTTTATCTTTAGGTACAAAAGAACAAAATAGCATTTTCATCATTTTATAAAATATGAGATTTCTTTGAAAAAAATTCTTTGTTACCCAAAGAATTTTTTTTTATTATGCAGAAAAAAATTTAAAAAATTGTAAATTTTCAGTAGACTTGCCCAATATTTGGAAATTAAAAAAACTTCAGCTTTGCGATATCAACATTTTTATTTATTGACCATCCCCCCCCCACCCAAATGTCTTGTTTCTTTTCCGGAAAATTAAATTTCGTATTGTTTACATCGTTCAAAATTAATATTAAGTTATTGATATTGTTTGGAGAATACGGTACTTTTAAATATTTCTTAAGTATTAATTAATTTTTTTCAATAAGTAACATGTTTTCCAGTATTTTTTAACTATTTGACAATTTTTTTAACAAGTGTTTTTTCAAGTAAATCATGAAAATTTACAATTTTTGGGTTACATAATATAATTGATGTATTTCAAAAATAATATTTTTGTTTAACATATTTTGCAATTGCTTAAGCAATATCTATTTGTAATTCTGTTCACCAAATATCTTAAAAAGTTATTATTTTCCCGAATTAATAACGCTGTTAACGAATATTCATAGTGATAATTTTGGTAAAAAAGTTATTATTGATTAAAAAGTTAAGGTATCGGTTAATGATTATTAATTTTTTAAATAATTTTAAACTGTCATAAAAACATCACGCATTCATCAAATGCGTCAATAATTTTTAAAACTACCAGCTTCTTAGATTTAATGTGCAGAATTTCTGTTGATAAAAAAAATTTTAATATTTAAAAACTATTATTCCCGAAAAAGAAACCCATAGAAGAGCAAAGTTCTGGAAATTATAAAAGAACATAAAAACAAAAATCACGAATTGGAAAATTCCAGAATAATAAAATTGCCGAATAGTTTATAATTTCACCGAATTTCGTAATTCTCGAATAATGATATTCCCGACACCTTATTTTTTAAATAAAATAATTATTTAACAATATTCCCAATTTATTTAAGAAAAATTTGGTTTAAATTTAGAATAATAATTGAACAAAAATTCTCAATGCAATTTTTGTTTTTGAGAATTTGCATAGTATTTAAAGAAGATTATTGCGCTTTTTATACAAATCTTGTTTTTATATTATTTTTTCCATCAATAAATAAATATGAATATAATTCCTAAATTTTAAACTTCCTGAACAGTAAGATACCCCACACTTCGTAATATTACAGAAATCTAAAAATCCCGAAAAATAAAGTTTCCGGATAATAAGATTCCCGAATTGGAAAATTTACTATAATAAAATTTCTTGCCAACAAAATTCACAAATTAGAAAATTTCCAAATAATAAAATTGCGGGCTTGACAAATTCTTGAATAATAAAATCACCGAATAAAAAAATTCCAGAATAATAAAATTCCAAAATTGAAAAATTCCCGAATAATAAAATTCCTGCATTGGAAAATTCTCGAATTGGCAAATTTCCAAAAAATAAAATTCTTAACACTTTATAACATAGATTACAGAATTTGAAGTTTCCCAAATAATAAAATTTCCCAATAAAAGAATTCCCAAATTTGAAATTTCCCGAAGAATTTATAATATTACGTAATTTGAAAATCCCCGAATAATAAAATTTCCTAATATTAAAATTCCTGAATAAAATCATTCTTAACAAAAAATTACAGAATTAAAAAATATCCGTAGTAGAAAATGCCAGAATAATAAAATTCCCGAATGAAAAACATTTTTTTTTCTTCAATCTGTATTGCTGTAAATTTTGGCGGATTTTTAAACTCGAAAATATCATAAACTTGTGGTAAATTGAAAAAAAATGAATCGGGAATTTTCCCAATAGGGAATTTTATTATACGGAAATTTGTTTATTCGGGATTTTTATTATTCGAAAATTTTCCAATTCGGAAATTTTACAGTGTCGGGAATTTTATTTTTCAGGGTTCCATTATAAATTTAGTTTCTTAAGGTTAAGATTATCCGCTGTTCCCAGAATTGAGTAATTAAAAATTCCTAACAAATAAATTTCCTGACACTAAAATTCCCAACTTATAGAAATTTTTTTTTAAGATTCCTGAATAATACAATTTCCGAGTTAGAAAATTGCACAATAATAAAATTTCCGGGCAATAAAATGAAAAAATTCCCTAATAATAAAATTTCTCGAATTGGGAAATGCCCGAATAACAAAATTCCAGGATTGAAAAACTCCTGACCAATAAAATTTCCGAATTGAAAAATTATGGAATAGTAAATTTCCAGAATTGATACATTCCCGAATAATAAAATTCCTGAATTGGTAGATCCCATAATAATAACATTTCCGGATAATAAAATAAAAAAAATCCCTATTAATAAAATTCCTCGAATTGCGAAATGCCCGATTAATAAAATTTCCGAATTGAAAAATTTCGGAATAATAAAATTCCAGAATTGATATATTCCCGAATAATAAAATTCCTGAATTGGAAGATTTCATAATAATAAAATTTCTGTTTTATAAAATAAAAAAATTCCCTATTAACAAAATTCCTCGAATTGGGAATTGCCGAATAATAATATTCCCGAATTAAAAGATTCCACAATAATAAAATTTCCAGGCAATAAAATAAAAAAATTCCCTGTTAATAAAATTCCTCAAATTTGGAAATGCCCGAATAATAAAATTTGAGGATTGAAAAACTCCTGCATAATAAAAAATTACCGAAATAAAAAATTTCGGAATAATAAAATTCCAGAATTAAAAAATTTTCGAATAATAATATTGCCGAATTGGAAAGTTGCACAATAATAAAATTTCCGGGCAATCAAATAAAAAAATTTCCTAATAATAAAATTCCTCAAATTTGGAAATGCCCGAATAATAAAATTTAAGGACTGAAAAACTCCTGCATAATAAAAAATTACCGAAATGAAAAATTTCGGAATAATAAAATTCCAGAATTGAAAAATTTCCGAAACATAATATTCCCGACTTGGAAAATTCCACAATAATAAAATTTCCGGGCAATCAAATAAAAATATTTCGTAATAATAAAATTCCTCAAATTGGGAAATGCCCGAAAAATATAACTTCAGGATTGAAAAACTCTTGAATATTCCAATTTCTGAATTGAAAAATTTTGGAATAATAAAATTCCAGAATTGACAAATTGCCGAATAATAAAAATCCAGCATGGGAAAATTCCTGAATAATAACATTCCCGAATATTAAAATTTCCTAATAATTAAATTCCTGAATTGAAAAATTTTCGAATAAGAACATTGCCGATACACAATTGTTGAATTAAAAAATCCGTAATAGAAAATGCCTGAATAATAAAATTCTCGAATAAAAACTATTACATTTTTTCATAATTTTTCCAATTCGGCAATAATATAAACTTTTGGGGAATTTAATTATTCGGGAATTTTCCAAATAGGAAATTTTATCATTCGGTAATTTGCTTATTCGGGATTTTTATTCCCGACAAATAAAATTCCTGACACTAAAATTCCCAAATTATGGAAAATTTGCGAATACTAAGATTCCTGAATAATGCAATTTCTGAAAAGTAAAATTCCCGAATTGGAAAATTCCCGAATAATAAAATTCCCGAAATGGAACAATCTAGAATACTAAAACTCCATATTTGAAAAATTCCCGAATAATAAAATTTCCGAACAGTAAAATTGTTAACATTACAGAATTTGAAAGTTCTCGAGTAATAATATTTCCAAAAGAAAGTTGCTAAATTAAACAATATCCGTAATAGATAATGACCTAATAATAAAATTCTAGAATAAAAACAATAAATTTTTTTTCATATATCGGTATTGTTATAAACTCCGGGGATTGTTTAATTCGGCAACATTATAAACTTTTGGGGAGTATAATAATATAATATATATAATAATTCGAGAATTTTTTTCGGGATTTTTATTATTCGGAAATTTTAAATTTTCGGGAATTTTATTTTTCAGGGATTTTAATTTGTTCCTTTCTGAATTTAATTTCTCGAAGATTTAAATTCTCCATTGTTCCCAGAAATGAACGATTAAAATGTCCCGAAAAATAAAATTCCCAACACTGTAAAACTCCCAAATTGGAAAATTTCTGAACACTAAAATTCTCTAATTTAAACAATAAACATTTTTTATTTATAAAATAATTTAATTATTCTAATTAAAATTATACTGGAATAAAATTCTTATTTAACAAAAAAGTTAGTTGTTCTTATTCGGGAATTTTATAATTTAAAAATTTTTCAATTCGGGAATTTTTATTTCGAAAATGTTATTATTCGGGAATTTTGTATTTCGCCAATTTCTCAGTGTAATAGTAAATTTTTTACAAATAATTCGAATTGAAAATAGTATTAATAATGTAACTCAATATATAAATATTTTTTGTATTATTACTTCTTCATATTATTTTTCTTCTAATAGGCTAATCAATAGCGTATCAAATTATTAATACATTACGTAAGATGAAAATCTCACATCAAAGGCGGAAGATCAAGACCTTGTCTACCACATTAGTGAAACTTTATCTCGTATACTATTTGTCTGACGTTCCATCTCTCATGATCAGATGACCTATTCTGACCTCACCTCTATTCTATTCTATTTTTGAATAAAGAGGAAAAACAAGGGGAAAAATCTAGAAAAAGTCGCTTTAACACAAGGCCAATATTCTCAATTTATACACTAGAAAAATAAAAAAGTATTTTTGGCCTTTTTTGAAAAATGTCAGTTTTAGTATTCATTTAATATGATGTGTGAAGTTTCGATTTTAGCATTTATTTAATAATATTTAGCATTTATTATTTATTTAATAATTGAGCATTTATTTTTCAGAAATACACACATTATTAAAAAAAAAAGATAAATATTTCCTACTTCTGCTGACGCAATATGTCTAGTATTATTAAACTTAATCCCCTTACAAGAATTCGAAAAACTCCTTTCTCCTTAACCTACCATACATCAAAAGAAAAATCCTTTTTTCCGAAAAACACACATTATTAGAAAAAAATAATGATAAATATTTCCTACTTCTGCTGACGCAATATGTCTAGTATTATTAAACCTAATCCCCTCACAAGAATTCGAAAACTCCTTTCCTCTTTAGCTACCATAGATCGAAAGAAAAATCCTTTTTTTTCAGAAAAACACACATTATTAAAAAAAATAATGATAAATATTTCCTACTTCTGCTGACGCAATATGTATAGTATTATTAAACCTAATCCCCTCACAAGAATTCGAAAACTGCTTTAAAAACACACATTATTAAAAAAAAGATAAATATTTCCTACTTCTGCTGACGCAAAATTTCTAGCAATATTTAACCTAATCCTCTCACAAGAATTCGAAACACTCCTTTCCCCTTAAGCTACTAGAGATCGAAAGAAAAATCCTTTTTTCAGAAATACACACATTATTAAAAAAAAATAATGATAAATATTTCCTACTTC
>JAAAKG020000031.1:3760376-3775673 GCA_010014905.2 Druon quercuslanigerum
GTCCTATAGTTAAACATAAAATATGTTAATCGTGAACATCTAGATGTTACATTTGAACATCCATTTTTCTCTGTGCACCGAAAAATCACCTCAGCACTTTTAAGAAAACTAATCCAAAGCGTTCCCGTGCAGAGCAGTTAAGATATTTTGTAATTAAGTATTATTATACGAATTATCCTCATAAGACTTAAAGTTATATCGCCAACTTAATGATAATATTCAGCAATCCTCAAAAAACATCCTAAGCACTTTTAACAAAACAAATCCATAGTGTCACTATGTAAAACAATCACGAGAAGTTTGTCATCTTAATAAAACTCCAAATCATATACATCCAACTTTATGATAATATTCAGCAATGCTCAAAAAGCATCCTAAGCAGTTTGAACAAAACAAATCAGGAAATTCACCAGACAAAACAGCAAAGATAGTTTAAATTTAAAAATAAGTACAAATTCCACCCTTGTGACATTCGAAGTTATGACCCAAAGTCGAAAGTAATATTTAAAAATCCCGAAAAACAACGTTAGCGCCCCGAAAAACCACGTTAGCACTTGTATCGAAACTAATACGAAGGGTCACCCTGCAAAGCAGTCAAGATATTTTACAATGAAACATAATTAGACGATTTATCCTCATAAAACTTTAATTTATAGCCCCAACCTAATGATCATGTTCACCAATCCTCAAAAGAACATCCTTAGTAGTTTTAGCAAAGCAAATGCAAATTTCACCCCCAAAACAGCAAAGATAGTTTAAATTTAAAAGCAAGTTCAAATTCCAACTTTTTGAAATTTCAAGTTATGTTCTCAACCCGAAAGTAATATTCAACAACCCCGGGAACCACATTAGTTCTTTTAAGAAAGCTAATCCAAAATGTCACCTTGCAAAGCATTCAAGATATTTTACAATTTAAAATAATTGGGCTAATTATCCTCATGAAACTTTAATGTATATCTCCAACTTAATGGTAAAAATCGGCAATTCTCAAAAATACATTCTTAGCGCTTTTAGCATAACAAATCCAAATTCCGACCGCAAAACAGCAAAGATGGTTTAAATTGAAAAATAAGTATAAATTCCACGTTTGTGAAACCCTAAGTTATGTTCTCAACCCGCTAATAATATTTAGCCACCCTGAACAACCACATTATCACTTTTAACGAATAAATCGAAAGTGTTAACATTCAAAACAGTCATTGTATAATTAAACCTAATGACACGAATGATTCTTATAACTCCGAGTTATATCCCAAACTTATAGTCATATTCAGCAACCCTCAAAAAACATCCTTAGTGCTTTGAACAAAACAAACCCGAAATTTTGCGTAAAAAACAGATAAGAAAGTTGAAATTTAAAAATAAGTACTAATAGCAACCTTTTCGAAACTGCAGGATATGTCTCCAACTTGTGTTCAAATTCAGCAATCTTCAAAAAACATCATTATCACTTTTGAAAAAACAAATCAAAAATTTCACCAAACAAAACAGCCAAGAGAGTTTAAATTTAAAAATAACTACAAAATATATATCACATTGCTAACATATGATCATATTCAACGACCCTCAAAAAACATCCTTAGCACTTTTAACAAAAAAAATCCAAAGTGTCACCATGTAAATCAATCACAATAAGTTTGTCGTCTTTATAAAACTGCAAGTGATATATATTCAACTTAATCATAATATTCAGCAATGCTGAAAAAGCATCCAAAGCAGTTTTAACTAAACAAATGAGATAATTCACCACTCAAAACAGCGAAGATTGTTTAAATTTAAAAATAAGTACAAATTCAACCTTTGTAAAATTCGAAGTTATGACCCCAAGTCGAAAGTTATATTTAAAAATCCAGAAAAACAACGTTTGCACCCCGAAAAACCACGTTAGCATTTATAACGAAACTAATGCAAAGGGTCACCCTGCAAAGCAGTTAAGATATTTTACAATGAAACATAATTAGACGATTTATCCTCATAAAACTTTAAGTTATATCACCAACATAATGATAAGATTCAGCAATGCTAAAAAACATCCTTAACAGTTTTAACAAAACAAATCAGAAAATTCAAAACAAAAACAGCCAAGATAGTTTAATAATGCCACCTTTGCGAAACTCCTAGTTATGTCCCGCACCCGACAGTAATATTCAAGAAGAGCAGAGCAGTTAAGATATTTTACAATTAAGCATTATTATACCAATTATACTTATACTTATAAGACTTATAAGACCTTTGCGAAACTGCAGGATATGTCTCCAACTTGTGTTCAAATTCAGCAATCTTCGAAAAACATTATTAGAATTTTTAAGAACAGAAATCAAAAATTCCAGCCAAGAGGGTTAAATTAAAAAAATTAGTATAATAACCACCTTTATTAAACTCCAAGATATATCCCTAACGTATGATAATATTCAAAGACCCTCAAAAAACATCCTTAGCACTTTTAACAAAACAAATCTAAAGTGTCACTATGTAAAACAATTAAGATAAGTTTGTCATCTTCATAAAACACCAAGTCATATTTCAACAATGCTCATAAAGCATCCTTAGCAGTTTTAACAAAACAAATCAGAAAATTTCACCACACAAAGCAGCCAAGATAGTTTTAATTTGATAATAAGTGCAAATTCCACCTTTGTGAAACTCCAAGTTATGACCCCAAGTCGAAAGTAACGTTTAAAAATCCCGAAAAACCACATTAGCACTTTTAAGGAATCTAATCCAAAGGCTCACCATGCAAAGCATTCAACATATTTTACAATTTAAAACAATTAGACAAATCATCCTCATGAAATTCCAATGTATATCTCCAACTTAATGATAATAATCGTCAATTCTTGAAAAAACGTTCTTAGCGCTTGTAGCAAAAAATAGTTTAAATTTTAAAATAAGTTCAGATTCCATCTTTGTAAAACTTCAAGTTATGCTCTCAACCTGCAAATAATATTCAGCTACCCTGAAGACCACATTAACACTTTAAGTGAAACAATGCCAAATTATCACAATGTAAAGAAGTCAAGATGTTTTAAAAATAATAATAATTATTAGAATTATTCTAAAAAACTCCAAGTTGAACCCTCAACTTAATGATAATATTCAGCAATCTTCAAAAAATATCCTTCGTATTTTCAAAAAACAAATCAAAACTTTTACCAAACAAAACAGCTAAGAGAGTTAGAATGAAAAAATAAGTACAAATGCCATCTTGTTGAAATTCCGAGATATATACCCAACTTATGATAATAATTAGCATTCCTCAAAAAATATTCTAAACACTTTTAACAAACAAATTTGAAGCATCGAAACAAAAAACAGCTAATATAGTTTTAACTTAAAAATAATTATAAATTTCACCTTTGCAAAACTCCAAGATATATCCCCAATTTATAATAATGTTTAGAAGCCTACAAAACAACATCCTTAACGTTTTTAGCCAAAAAATTCTAAAGTTCATCAGCAAAACAGCCAAGATAGTTTAAGTTTAAAAACAAGTTACCGAAAATCACATTAAAATTTTTAGCGAAACAATGCCAAATTATCACAGTGCAAAAAAGTCAAGATGTTTTACAATTAAAAATAATTACAAGAATTATCCTAACAAAACTCCAAGTTAAACCCTTAACTTAATGATCATATTCAGCAATCTTAAAAAAATATCCTTAGTATTCTAACAAAACAAATTAAAACTGTTACCAAACAAAACAGCAAAGAGAGTTTAAATTTAAAAATAAGTACAAATTCCATCTTGTGGAAACTCCAAGATATATACCCAACTTATGATAATAAGTAGCAAGCTTCAAAAAAATAACCTTAGCACTTTTAACAAAAAAATCCGAAGTATCACAACAAAAAACAGCCAAGATAGTTTAAACTTAAAAATAATTATAAATTTCATCTTTGCGAAAATCCAAGATATGTCCCCAACTTATGATAATGTTTCAGCAGCCTCCAAAATAATATCCTTAACACTTTTAACAAATCAAATCCAAAAGTTCCCTAGCAAAACAGCCAAGATAGTTTAAATTTAAAAATAAGTTCAAATTCCACCTTTGTGAAACTTGAAGTTATGTTCTCAACCGGCAAAGAATACTCAGCCACCCCGAAAACCACATTAACACTTTTAAGGAAACCAATCCAAAGTATCACAATGCAAAAAAGTAAAGATTTTTTACAATTAAAAAAAAACCATTATTCTAACAAAACTTCAAGTTGAGACCTCAAATTAATGATATTATTCAGCAATATTAAAAAAATATCCTTACTATTTTAACAAAACAAATCAAAACTTTTACTAAACAAAACAAGTACAAATGTCATCTTGTTGAAACTCCAAGATATATGCTTAACTTATGATAATAATTAACAAGCCTTAATAAATATCCTTAGAACTTTTAACAAAACAAATCTAAAGTGTTACCATGTAAAACAAACATGATAATGTTGTTATTTTCATAAAACACCAAGTCACATATATCCAACTTAATGATAATATTAAGCGATGCTCAAAAAAACATCATTAGCGCTTTACACCAAAATCAACTTCACCAAACAAAACAGCAAAGAGAGTTAAAATTTAAAATTAAGTACAAATGCCACCTTTGTGAAGCTTCAAATTATGACCCGAATCCGAAAGTAATATTCAAGATCCCCGAAAAACCACGTTAGCACGTTTAACGAAAAAAATCCATAGTGTAACCATTCAAAGCAGTCAAGATATTTTACAGCTGAAAATAATTACACGAATTTTCCTCATATAACAGCCAAGGTAGTATAAATTAAAAAATAAGTAAAAATGCTTTCTTTGTGAAACTCCAAGTAATATTTCTAACTTTATGATAATATTCAGAAAACCTCATAAAAAGAACCTCAGCACTTTTAACGAAACAAATCCAAAGTGTTACCACACCAAACAGACACTATAGTTTAACTTTAAAAATCAGTACCAGTGTCTCCGTTCTGAAACTCCAAGTTTATGTCCCTAACCCGAAAATAATATTTAGCAACCCCCTAAAAACCACCTTTAACACTTGTAATTATAGGTGTCATCTTCATAAAACTTCAAATCATATCTCAAACCTAATGATAATATTGCGCAACCCTTAAAAACTACCACTAGCTCTCTTAACGAAATAAATCCAAAGTTTTACCATGCAAAAGAGCCAAGATAGTTTAAATTTCAAAATACGTATATAGTGCCAACTTTGTGATATGCCAACTTATGTCCCTTTGTGAAACTCTTAACTATGTTCACAACGCGCAAATAATATTCAACAACCCTCAAAAACTGCTCCTAGCATTTCTAAAGAAATAGATCCAAAGTGTCACAACCAAGATAACCAAGATAGTTTAAATTTAAAATTTGGTACAAAATTCATCTTCCTGAAATTTCAAGATATCATCAACTTTTTGATAATATTCAGAAACCCGTAAAGAACCCTTAGCACTAGCACTTTTAACAAAACAAATCCAAGGTTTGACCGCTCAAAATAGCAAAGATAGTTTTAACTAAAAAATAAGTACCCCAGTGTCCATAAAGATCGAAGTTATATATCCAACTTCGTAATTCAACAACCCTCAAAACAATCCCTAGCATTTTTAAAGAAAGAAATCCAAGGTTAGAAAACGGAAAACAGTCAAGATATTTGAAAATAAAAAATAGGCATGCAAATTATCTTTATTACACTCCAAGTTATATATCCAGCCCGAGAATAATATAAAAGATAACCATAAAAAAACACCCCTAGCACTTTCAACGAAACAAATTTTAAATGTCTCTGTGAAAAAAGCTAAAATGGTTCTAATTAAAAATAACCATACGAGTTACCATCGTGAAACTACAAGTTATATATTCAAGTCAACAGCGAAGTTTAAAAAACCTCAAAAACAGCTCCTAGCATTTTAAGCACAAGAAGTTCAAAGGTCACCACGCGAAAAAGTCAAGATATATCAAAATAAAAAATAGGCCCACAAGTTATTTTCGTAGAAATACAAGGTTTGTCCCGAACCTGACTCCTATTTTCAAGAAGCCTTCAGGTAATTTCTAAAGTTCTCAATCATGTAGAGTTCAGAAATCCCGTACTATTTGCAGTCGGTTTTTTTATTAGAAGCGTTCACATTTGCTTCAAAGTTTGGCCAGAGAAGTGGAAAACTGCCGAAAACTAAAAATGTTGGAAGCAGCCGATTACCGACAGACGAGTTTGAATGTAGACATTAGATAGAATCAAGTCCATCATCAACGCCAAACATCTTGCTCGAATGTAGAAAAATACAGTGAAAAAATGACTGCGCGAGAATTTTTAACGATCACCCATCCAAGAACTAACCGCGCCCGTCCGGGCTTAACATTACAGTTCTCTAGAACTTTTCTCCCCTTGAGTATTTCTAATAAGGATCATAATCTCATTGCTTATTCGACTATAAATCACATTTGGTATAGAGCACTCTAGGAAATCACAATCAGATTAATACCTGCATTTTACTCGCATTGTGCTTTATCGATAATGATTTCCTGGCAACAAACTCTCATTGCTTTCCTGCGTCTTGAAGTTGCCTGGCTTCACCCCTTTCTTAGTGCAACACTCGACTCTCGACTCAGCCAGGGTTTCTGGGACATTTGGGAGAACCGGAGAAACGTCGTTGGCAAGATGAGTAGGTGGAGGAGTAAAGAGAGAGAGAGAGAGAGAGAGGAGAGAGAGTGAGAGAGTAAAGAGCCTGGAAGGGTCGCCTTCGCCTTGCAGAGCCAAGCCAAGCCAGCCCGAGGGGTTTACGAACACAATAGTTTGAAATATTCGAGCGCCGGCAAGAAGTTGCCCTCGCGCCGGTAATTAACGAGTTAAAGTTTGGCGTCGCGACGCTCTCTGCGCTGCCATAAGACTCCCTGCATCCATTAGCCGAGTGCCTGGTGCGGAACTCCTTTTGGCCGCCAAGAAAACAGAGGTTCTCCTCACCTCGCTTAGAATCACCGTCCAACTTCAAATACACAAAAGAGGGGTCATTATATAATCATAATCATATCCCATGGCAAGGGAATATATTGCCAAAAAATATTTGTTTGCGTTTTCGAGATGCACAGATCAATCTCTTGTGGAACTTTTTAAGAACCACTAGTACCGAATTTTGAAGTCTAACAAAATGGTTTGTTCCCTGTATTGAGGAACAACTTTCTTGATGTTTGGAATACTATAGTAAAGTATCTGACATTTTTGTTCGCGTCTTCGAAAGGCGTCGATTGACCTATGGAAGAACCTTCCATGTCGTCTTATGATCGAGCAATACCTATTTATAATTTTACAAATATATTATCCCGTTTATATAACGGACGACATTTTTAATATTGGAAATATAACAGGACAGCACGTGCTGTATTTATTAGCGTCTTCGAAATGAATCAGTTGACCTATTGAACAACCTTTCATGACCTCATATTTTAGCTAGACGGAAGTATTGAAAGTTTTCAAAATATATTGTTTATCTACTTTATATAAGAAAAAACATGATTAGAATTATAAAAAAATATTTGCGTTTTCTAGATGCATCGATTGACCTATTTAACAACTTTTCATGATTCCTTATGGTCTAGCAATACCTATATATAATTAAAAAAATATATTTTTTGTTTGAATTATAAAAAGAAAACATTTTTAGTAACCAACAGGCCTGTATAGGATATAGTTGTCGTGTTTTCGAGATACATCGATTGACCTAATGAAGAATCTTTCATGACCTCATGTGATCTAGCGACACCTATTTAAAGTTTTTTTTTATATTGTTTTTCATATTTATAGGAGAAAAACATTTTTATGTTTAAAATGAAACCGTAAATTTTATGATAATTTTTTTTTGCGTTTTTGAGATGGACTGATTGACCTATCTAACAACCTTTCATGGCATGATATTATCCAGCAACGATAATTTAAAGTTTTTAAAATTATATTGTTTATCTTGTTTGTATAAGGAAAAACATTTTAATATTTAGAATATAATCAGAATGTACGTGGTGTATTTGTTCGTGTTTTTGAGATGCATCGATTGACCTATCGAACAACCTTTCATGGCATGATATTATCCAGCAACGATAATTTAAATTTTTTCCAAATATATTGTTTATATCGTTTTTTTTAAATTTAAATATTTAGAATATAATCAGAATGTATGTTATGGATTTGTTCGCGTTTTTGAGATGCATCGATTTACCTATTTAAGAATCTTTCATGACCTCATATGATCTAGCGGCACCTAGTTAAAGTTTTTTTTAAATATACATATTGTTTTAGTTATTTATACGAGGAAAAAGATTTTAATATTTAAAATTCAACCGGAATTTACTGATAATTTTTTTCGCGTTTTTGAAATGCATCGATTGACCTATCGAACAACCTTTCATGGCATGATATTATCCAGCAGCGATAATTTAAAGTTTTCAAAAATATATTGTTTATCTTGTCTGTATAAGGCAAAGCATTTTAATATTTAGAATATAATCAGAATGTATGTGATATATTTGTTCGCGTTTTCGAGATACATCGATTGACCTAATGAAGAATCTTTTATGACCTCATATGATCTAGCAATACCTATTTAAAGTTTTTTAAATATATTGTTTTTCTCATTTATACGAGAAAAATATTTTAATATTTAAAATTCAACCGAAATTTTTATGATGATTTTTTTCGCGCTTTTTAGATGCATCGATTGACCTATCGAACAACCTTTCATGACCTGATATTATCTAGCAATGATAGTTTAAAGTTTTTAAAAGTATATTGTTTATCTTGTCTGTATAAGGAAAAGCATTTTAATATTGAGAATATAATCATAATGTATGCGATGTATTTGTTCGCGTTTTCGAGATACATCGATTGACCTAATGAAGAATCTTTCATGACCTCATATGATCTAGTGACACCTATTTAAAGTTTTTTTTTATATTGTTTTTCTTATTTATAGGAGAAAAACATTTTTATGTTTAAAATGAAACCGTAAATTTTATGATAATTTTTTCGCGTTTTTGGGATGCATCGATTGACCTATCGAACAACCTCTCATGACCTGATATTATCTAGCAATGATAATTTAAAGTTTTAAAAAATATATTGTTTATCTTGTCTGTATAAGGCAAAGCATTTTAATATTTAGAATATAATCAGAATGTATGTGATATATTTGTTCGCGTTTTCGAGATACATCGATTGAACTAATGAAGAATTTTTCATTACCTCATATGATCTAGCGACACCTATTTAAAGTTTTTTTTAAATATATTGTTTTTCTTATTTAAACAAGAAAAATATTTTAATATTTAAAATGCAACCGAAATTTTGATGATGTATTTGTTCGCGTTTTCGAGATACATCGATTGACCTAATGAAGAATCTTTCATGACCTCATTTGATTTAGTGACACCTATTTAAAGTTTTTTTTTATATTGTTTTTCTTATTTATAGAAGAAAAACATTTTTATTTTTAAAATTCAACCGAAATTTTTATGATGTTTTTTTTCGCGTTTTTAAGATACATCGATTGACCTATCGAACAACCTTTCATGATCTGATATTATCCAGCAGCGATAATTTAAAGTTTTCAAAAATATATTGTTCATCGTGTCTGTATAAAGAAAAACATTTTAATATTTAGAATATAATCAGAATGTATGTGGTGTATTTGTTCGCGTTTTTGAGATGCATCGATTGACCTATTGAAGAACCTTTCATGACCTCATATGATCTAGCAACACCAATTGATTGTTTTTCTTATTTATGCGACAAAAACATTTTAATTGTTAAAATACAACCGGAATTTTTATGATGAATTTGTTCGTGTTTTCGAGATTCATTAATTGACCTATTAAACGAGTTTTCAGGACATCTTACGATCCAGCAATACCTATTTATAAATTTTAAAACTATATTGTTTATTTTGTTTAAACGAGGACAACTTTTTTAATATTGGGAACACAACATCATTGCATATGATGTAATTGTTCGCATCCTAGAGACGCGTCGATTGACTTATTGACAATGGCGTTACAATTTTAAAGAAATTTGAAATCGATTGAAAATTGTAGCTGTAATCGTGTTGCAAAAAATTTATTTTGATAATAATTTTTACCATTTGGCGTAACACAATTAAGTCTATAAATTTAATGCAGCCACTCAAAATGTTTATCTAATAAAAGGTATTGCAAGAAAACGTCAAATTTCGATATTTTCATAAAATTGGAATAACTCTGAAAATAATTAAAATTTTCAAAAGTTTGTTTAGCTCATTTTATATTTAATCCTTCATACTATTTTTCTGATTTTTTAAGATATTCTTATACTTTTTTCCCTAGATTTCACCCTAGGGTCTAACTTGGGGAAAAAGTCCCAGCATTTCAAAGAATGATTTTTTCGGATGATTTACATTTTTTTAAATAATAAAAGTTTTATCAGTATTGCGAAAATCGATGAAAATAAACAAAATAAGCATTTAAAACATATTTAAATTATCTTTTTTCAGAAAAAATGTAATTTTTAAATTTTCAAACATTTTTGATTCATCTAGTCTAAAAATGACGTTAAGTATTTTCTGTTATATAAAGAGTTAATTTGATCGATAGGTTGATTTATATTTTTACGGTGTTAAAAAAGTTATCTACACTTATCGATAATAACTACCTCTGATGATAATAAAGATTCCTTTAATATATTTTTTTAAATCTTTGTAATTTCTTACACATTTTTGAAATTTTGCGACTTGTGGTAGCAATTTTTCTTGCAGGGCAGAATGAAGGGGATAAATGTCCAAGAATTAAAAAAGTTAATATGTTTGTTTTTTGTGGTGATTTTTTATCCCGGGAAATGCTTTTTAATAATCTGCAGACCACTGGCCGAGGCACAAAACCCCAAAAATCCTCTGAAGACCTACCATAGTGGTAAAATTTTCACTAAAAATCATAAAATTGCCCAACGGAGATTTAGGTTTTTATAATTTCCCTGAATTTGAATCCTAAAAAAAAAATTTCGAAAATATTCCCCCGAATATTTTCGATAACAACCCCATTAAGTCTTTAAAACACCCTTATTTGAACATTACTCAACCATACATAAATTGGTAATTTTTTGTGCAATCTTCCGAAAAATGGCTTTATTAAAAATCATAAAACACTAAATAGTTTAAACAATCAGTTTTTGTTATATTTAATTAATTAATTCTTCACTATAGCTAATTGGAAGAAACCTGCGCCTTTCTAATTCTATTCTAAGAGACAATTGCTAAAAATAATAATAAATTATTTTTTAAAAACTACATAAACATCTAATTATCAGTATAAAGTAGTATTATATATATATATATCTCAGAAACAATTAGTGCAAAATAAAAACGACCAAAAATCACAATTAGTGCCAAAGACTCACAAAACTTTGAAATGCAATTTTTTGATCGTACTCTATGGCTAATTTTAAAGAAAAATATCGAGGATGAACTTGATTGACCTAATATTGGAATATACACTGATGTGTATTCCAAAAAAATTAGGGGTGATATGCATACAAATTTGTGAAAAAAATTGTATTATCCAACTGTCACATTAACGATCAGTCAATTATTGTTTCTCTTTACTCACAAAAAAATAGAAGGAATTTTAAACTGGCAGTGAATTCAATGGTTATGTGAAAATGTTACGTTAACAATATAAAAGTACCTAATAAAAATAAGTTAAATTGAAGATATCGATAAAATGCTTTCCTGAGATGACATAAAATAAGAACGTTGTAATTTCCTTGGGATCGATAGAGCGCAAAGTGAAAGAAACGAAGGAGACGGACCAGATTTTTACGTCTGCGTTTCGTGAAGGGCTGACGAGTTTTTTTTCTCATGAACTATAAACAGCCCGAGGGAAGTTTGTATTTCAAGGATCGCATTTTAGCTTCGCACACCAGTTAAGCGTATCTTCAAAAAACGGTTATAAACTCTCGTAACTGCTGTGGGTGCTTCCAGAATTTTGTTCTTTGCCACCCCTTCTTAGAGGGTGGTTGCCCACTTGCGGCTTGCCGTGAGGCAAAGGGAAAAGATGCTGCAGCAATAAGTAGCCGATCGGCCGGAAGTAACGAATCCTGGAAAATCGAGGTGGCTTCCTATCACGCTTCACGTAACTGGAACGCGAAAATCGTCTGGACGATTGGCATTACGTTCCTCCCCAATTTTCTGCTCTCTAATTTCCCGAGTTTCGAAATACAATATTTTTTTCTCGTTCAGCGAGAAATTTAGGTAAAGATTTATTTCACATAGAAAATGTAGTGCTCATTGTAGATTGATCCTCAATTTAAAAATTTAAAAATTATATTTTTCTGAAAAAAGATCTTCTAACATCGCTCCACTGGGAGCTCGGTGTGGAGCGATGTTAGATCTTCTTTCAGAAAAATATAATTAAAAAATTGGTTAAAATTGATTTTCCATCTGGTCAAAATTGTCATTAAGTAGTTTCTGTTATCTCAAGAGTTATCTTGATCGATAGTTTTAATTTATATTTCCACAGATTGTGAAATGACATCTATACTGGTCGATCGTAACTACTCTGCCGATAATACAGATTCCCTTAAATTACTCATATCTTAAATGTAACATCTGAGTTGAAATAGCGTATATTTCTAAAAAAAGGATTTTTTCTCGATTTCTCTAATAGTTTAATTAGGAAAACACCCGATTGACAAGCAGAAGTTCTGTAGTTCGTTTCCCAGTGGAGCGATCCTAGAAAATCTTCTTCAGAAAAATATAATTTTAAAGTTCTTAAAAATTAATTTCCCATTAAGTCAAAATCGACGTTAAGTATTTTCTGTTATTTGAAGTTTAATTAGATCCTGAATTTCCTCCTTCCCCTCCTATTCCTCCGTCCCCCACCCCCTGTCGCCAATTTTTTTCTTTCCTGTACTGTCCTCATCTATCCGATCCTATCTTATCGTCTCCTCCCCTCACTCCCCCTCCCTATTTCTCCTATTCTTTCATCATACACCCCCCTCCCTACTTTTCCCCTGTACTTCCTTCTTACTTGCTTCTCCTTCTAAAATGTGCCTTTTCTCAATTAATTCACCCTAAATTTATCCCTACTTCCTCTCCTAGCCCCTTTGCCTTTCCTCCCCTCCCGAAAAAAGTTCAAAGGACGAATGGATGGGCATCCGACCGAAATTATAAGGGTTTCTACCTGGGATGATGAAACTAAAAATGAATTAAATCCCTCAATTTTTTATTTTAAACATTTTTTTATCTGAGAGTTGAATTTTCTTAGGAATTTTTAATTGCAGCCTAAATTTCCATCCATTGGTATTTTGAAAATTTTGCAAAGTAAAAAAAATATTTAAAGGGATTACTAGGAATTTAAAGATTAAAAATTTTTTTTTAATTTTAATAGGGTTTCAATGATTTTTACTTATTTTAGGGAATTGATGGGATTTTATAGAGTTTCAAAGCTATTAGAGGATTTAAAAAAGATTTTCTATTATTTTAACGCGGTTTAGAAGATTTCAAGAAGTTGAAAATTATTTTAAAGAATTTCTTAAAATTTTGCAAGATTTCCAAGATCTCAAGAAATTAAAATGGGATTTAAATGATTTTACTGATTTTGGGGATTTGAAAGGATTACGAGTATTTTATAAAAATCCAAAGGATTTCAGAGATTTTATAAAAATTCCAAAGGATTTTGAGCAATTAAAGAAAGTTTTAAAGTTATTAGCGTATTTTAAAAGATCCTAAAGAATTCAAGAGATTTTCAAAAATTTTAAGGGATATTAAGAAATTTTAAGAAGTTTCAAATCGTTTTCAAAGATTTTTACTAAAATGACGATATTTGACAAATTTTAATATATTTTAATCTAGTTTAAATGATTTTACCTGATTTTAGGGATCTAAGGTATTCACGGGATTTAAAGAAATTCGAGAAGCTTCAAGTAATTTTAAGGGGTTCTACATTTTTTTACGAGATTTAAAAGATTTAAATAAATTTTAATAATTTTTAAAAAATAAATTTTCATTTGTAATGAATTATTCAAGGGATTTGAAGAGGTTTTAAATAATTTTAAGGGATTTCTTAAAATTTAACGAGATTTTAAAGATTTCAATAGCATCCAATAATATTCGCAAATGACTTTAATTAGTTTCAAGGATTTGTAGGAATTTTATAGCTACTATTTTAGAAAAGAAAATTTTAAACAAAAAAACTGATTGTCGCCAAATAAATAAATTTAAAAAATTAAACTTGAATTTTCAACAAAATAATTTAACTTTTTACCACAGTGATTCAATTTTGTATTGTACAGGTAATAGGCAATATAAGTAATATTTCAATAAAAAAGTATTTAGATTTTTAATAAAAACAGTTAAATTCGACATAAAAAGTTTAATGTTCAACAAAATAGTCAAATCCTTAAGCAAAGCAGATTAATTTTAAACAAAACAGGTGTAGTTTTAAAGAAAAAGAATAAATTTTTAAACAAGAAGATTAGTTTTCTGCTGAAAAGAAGGAATTCTTAATCCAATGATGAATTTTGAACGCGAAAAACGCAATTTTTAATCTAAAATACTAAGCTTCAATCAAATTGACAATAGTTATATTCTCAGCGAAGAAAGTTAAGTTTTAACAAAAACAAAAAAAAAAGAAATTTCTAGCAAAATATTCAAAGTTTTCAACCAAAGAAATAATTCTTCAACTAAAATGATGAATCTGTGACAAAAGAAATAATAGTTAAATTTTTATTAAAAAAAACAAACACATTTTAATCCAAAATTAAACAAATTTTCAAGAAAGCAGTTATTTTACCAACCAAAGAGATGAATCTCCAGTTAAAAAAATGATTTTTAAAAAAATTAGTTTAACTTTTAAACAAGTAGTAGTTTTTCGAAAACAATGGAAAAATTTTCAATTCTTTAAAAAACGGGAAAAGTGCTTATTGATGCCCCTTCATCTGCAATGTTATGCTTCTGTCTTAAGTTACTTTTCCAACCAAAGAGATGAATCTCCAATTAAAAGAAAATTTAAAAAAACAAATTAGTTTATCTTTCAAACAAGTATTAGTTTTTCGAAAACAGTAGAAAATTTTGAATTTTTTAAAAACGGGAAAAGTGTTTACGGAAGCCCCTTCCTCTGCAAATGTTATTCTTCTAAGTTACTTTTTCAACCACAGAGATTAATCTCCAATTAAAAAAAATTATTAAAAAAAATTTGTTCAACTTTCAACCAAGTAGTAGATTTTCGAAAACAGTGGAAAATTTTCAATTTTTTAAAAAACGGGAAAAGTGTTTACGGACGCCCCTTCCTCTGCATTG
>JAAAKG020000031.1:3790321-3804021 GCA_010014905.2 Druon quercuslanigerum
TCTTTTGAAATCCTGTAAATATTTCAAATTAGTTGGAACCTCTGTGAAGCTCTTCGAATCTTTCGTCAAATTTTAAATCCTTTTAAAATTCTTTAAAAACCTGTAAAATCCCTTTAGATCGTTGAAAGTCCATTAAAATCCCCTGAAATCCTTTAAAATTGGAAAAATCTCCTGAAATTCTTTTAAAAGCAAATGAGATATTTTGAAATCCTTGAAATCCTTTAAATTTTATGGAAATCCATTACATTTTTTTAAGTTCCGTGAAATCTTTTGAAATCCTGTAAATATTTCAAATTAGTTGGAACCTCTGTGAAGCTCTTCGAATCTTTCGTCAAATTTTAAAATCCTTTTAAAATTCTTTAAAATCCTGTAAAATCCCTTTAGATCGTTGAAAGTCCATTAAAATCTTTTATGATATTTGAAAATACTTTGAAATTTCGTCAAATCTTGAAATTCGTGAAAATTCTTTAAAATCCTTTTAAACCTTTGCAAATCTTTTTAAATCGCAAAAATCCCTTTAAACCACTTAAAATTATTAAAATCTCATTGAAATTCCCTGAAATCTTGCAAAAATTGTTAGAATACTTCGGTTTACATTTTTTTGAGTTTTTAAATTAGTGGGACCCTTTTTAAAGCTCTTCAAATCTTCCGTCAAATCCTAAAATGCGTTAAAATCCCCTAAAACCCTGTAAAATCCCTTTATATCGTTGAGAGCACATTAAAATCCTCTGAAATCCTTTAAAATTTGTAAAAATATTTCGGTCTTGAAATTCCTATAAAAAAGACTGAGATCCTTGGAAATCCCTCAATTTTCGTATGTTCCATCAAATCTTTGGAAATCCTGGAAATCGCTTGAAATCGTAAAAATTTGTGGAAATATTCTTGAAGCTCTTAACATCTCTTAAAAAATATATTTAAAACTCTAAAACTTTAAAATTAAAACTCTAGCTAAAACTCTAAAATCCATGGATTTACTATGGAATCTTTTTGAATCCCTTTAAATCATATGAAATTATCGAAACCTCGTTAAATCTCTTAAATTCGTTAAAACTCCTTAAAATCAAATCCAATCAATCAAATTTAAATCCTCTTTAGATCGTTGAAAGTCCATTAAAATCCCCTGAAATACTTTAAAATTTGTAAAAATAATTCGGTCATTCTTGAAACCCTATAAAATCCTGTAGATTATTTTGAAACATGTTAAAACTCCTAAAATTTTTTGTGTTATGAGAATATCCCTTGAAAACCTATGAATTTAATGGATATCGTACATAATCTCTTGAAGTTCCTTTAAAAAGACTGAGATCCCTTGGAAATCCCTTAATTTTCGTCTGTTCCATCAAATCTTTGAAAATCCTGGAAAACGCATGAAAGCTTTAAAATTTGTGGAAATCTTCTTGAAGTTCTTGAAATCTCTTAAAATACATTTAAATCTTTTAAAAGACTTAACAATTTCTCGAAATTCCAGGAAATCCTTGATGGTATTTGGAAATCCTTTGAAATTCTGTTAATTATTTTAAAATATTACAAAATCCTCTAAAATCCATGGATTTACTATATAATCTTTTTAAATCCCTTTAAATCCTATGTAATTATCGAAACCTCGTTAAATCTCTTAAAATTCGTTAAAACTCCTTAAAATCAAATCCAATCAATCAAATTTAAATCCTCTTTGGATCGTTGAAAACCCATTAAAATCTCCTGAAATCCTTTAAAATTTGTAAAAATAATTCGGTCATTCTTGAAACCCTATAAAATCCTGTAGATTATTTTGAAACAGGTTAATACTCCTAAAATTTTTTGTGTTATGAGAATATCCCTTGAAAACCTATGAATTTAATGGATATCGTACATAATCTCTTGAAGTTCCTTTAAAAAGACTGAGATCCCTTGGAAATCCCTTAATTTTCGTCTGTTCCATCAAATCTTTGAAAATCCTGGAAAACGCATGAAAGCTTTAAAATTTGTGGAAATCTTCTTGAAGTTCTTGAAATCTCTTAAAATACATTTAAATCTTTTAAAAGACTTAACAATTTCTCGAAATTCCAGGAAATCCTTGATGGTATTTGGAAATCCTTTGAAATTCTGTTAATTATTTTAAAATATTACAAAATCCTCTAAAATCCATGGATTTACTATATAATCTTTTTAAATCCCTTTAAATCCTATGTAATTATCGAAACCTCGTTAAATCTCTTAAAATTCGTTAAAACTCCTTAAAATCAAATCCAATCAATCAAATTTAAATCTTCTTTAGATCGTTGAAAGCTCATTAAAATCCCCTGAAATCCTTCAAAATTTGTAAAACTCTATCTCTATCTCTCGAAATCCCGGGACTTCTCTTTAAATATTTCAAAATCTCTTAAATCTCTTTGAAGTTAGTGATCTTACCCAAAAAGTGGGTTGGGAATAACAAAAATCTTGTAAATTCTTACAGTAGGGTTGGGGTTGGGGGTTAATTAAAAAAGAGTCATCCTCTCATAATGAATGGAAGTTTCCAAATTTTGAAAGTCAAATTTGTGAAATTCTGATCTTCTGGATGACGAGGCGGGCATTTAAACAGCCGGATAGTGAAGTAGGTATTATTTACGTGGGCAGTGGTGATATATATTTGAATATACATACGTACACCGGCATGTACGCATCGGCGCGTATCGTACCGACATCCCTGTTTCGCGAGGGTCGTTGAGGCCGCGGGGGTTGAGGCTGGATGTAACAAAATCAATAGAGGGGTGGCGCGCAAGAGAGGAATCACGGGGCTGAAATGGTGGGTTCTGCGCGTGGGTGGGTCCGCGATGCGCATGCGTAAAACACTCGGAAAACCACCCTCCCAATCCCACCCTCTGGCCGAGAACGAGGCGACGGACTGCGATGGAGAGCTTCCTCCTCTTTTCTCCACCCCAAAAACTTGGATCGCTAGTCTTCCGCCTCAGAATGGTAGGTGCTGCCATCCCGACCAAAACAGACCCGATACCTTAAATTTTACCATTTTTATTTATTCATATTTAAACGACCCCTTTCTCCCCTCTTGAGGAATATTTGTTTTTTTAGATGGGAATTATTTAGAAAGATGCTACTTTGGTTTTAGAGCGGGCTTGGTTTTAGCACTATATTGATTTGATTATTAAACCAATTAACAATATTTATTGAAAAAACGTTTCGGTTATATATAATGGATGAAAAGCTGACTAAAAAGATCAATTAGGAGTAGTAAAACTAACAGGTTTTGTCGAAATCTTTGTGAAATGGTTTAAAGAATATAAAGGTCTTCTGTATAGCTCACTTAAGGCTCTTAAAATGTCTTGGGTCTTAGTTACATCCATAATACGTTTACAAAAATGCATTGTTCAATGTAATATTCTAACCTTTTAATCTAAAAGCAATTTTACTAAAGGGAGCATAGCGACTTTTTCGAAAAATGGTCTTGTTTTTTTTAAATTAAACATTGAGTGTTTTTGGCACGTGTACGATGCAATACGCTACCTAATAGTGTATGCCGGGCTGTAGTCACTCGGAGTATAATTTCAAGTCGCATAAAATTTGCAAATACCGGTTCTTCGTCGCTTAGAATAATATATAACATAAAAATAGAATATAGTACAGTAATAAAAATAAATAATAATATATAATGATAATTTTTCTGTATGACTGCAGCCCGGCATACATTGTTAGCTGGCGTGTAGCATTTAAAAGTCGTAAAAGACTCAATTATCAAATATAAAAATTTTTTTTCACAAAAATCAATGTGCTGACTAGTAAAATTGCTTCAAATTCTATGGTTATTACAGTAATCAATGCGTTTGTATAGATTTATTAGTGATGTGGTTAAAATCCTTGTCATTGAAAAGGCCTTAAGCTTTTATTTTGTTTCAATAATTCAATTTTATTATCTCGATTTTTAGCTAAGGCATTAAAGCTCTGTTTCCAGTTACATTCCAATTTAAAAAATGATAATATTTCATTATTTAAACAAAATAAAAACTGCAGTGGGACAGATGGAGAAGCAATATAAAATTATTTTTTTCATCGTAAACAATTTACAAACAGGGTATAAGTCAAAACTGAATACTAGCAAATTGTAATTAATCAGTAAAAAGCTTAAATATTCTAAATTATACAATTTTAAAGAGAAAATCTTAGAAGTCTAAATTATTTTAAACTGCGATTACTTATTCATGATATTTAAATATTAAAATTCCGAATTTGATATAAAATTTCATAATTGAGATATTTTAATGGGAAATATCTGGTAATTGAATTCTTCTCGAAATCTTTAATTAAAGTGGAATTAATTTTTTTATTTAACTCTCTTCACTTGAAATGAAAGCATTCAAAATATATAAAGAAAAAAGAAAAAAATTGATAATTTTAATTCTTGTGAATTTTAAAGGAGACAACTAAGAAAGTTTCACAAAAAATTCTTTGCTTCAAATTGTTTGGTCAAAAAAAATTATAAGAATTTTTTAGCTTTAGCTTCAATCTTAGGAAAAATCTGAAGTTATTAACAATCCTAATAAATAAGGGTTATTTTTTTAAATTCTTCACAAAAATAAGAAAAGTTTTTTTTGTAAAAATATTTTTTTTCCGATAAATCCTAATCACAGAAGATTGTAAAGAATATTTTCGGGAATCGATGCAGCTCTTAATGATTAAATTTAGACACAAATTACAGCTTTTACCTCAAATTTAAGCTAAAATGCAAGAATCTATATGACATCTGTTAAATAAAGAATTCTATCTAAAAAATGTCTTTCTAAACGACGTTAAGATTCTTCCTTAAAAACTCATAGAAATTACGAATGTGTCTATTTTTGTACTTTCTCTTTCTTTCTATCTTTTCGTACTTATAGAAAATTCTTAAATTCAATCAATTTAATTTGAAATCTTAAAATGTTCAAAAATTTGAATTTCAAAGACTTAATATTAAAGTTAAATTAAACAACTTGAAAATTTAGACTATTTTTAGGGTTGGGATGAGAGGTATAGAAAATTAGGGGTAGAGAAATAAGGAAGAAGAGAAACGAAGAAAGATGTTTGGAGTGGGTTGGGCTAGAAGGGGAGAAAGGGGAAATTAGTATGAAAATCTTGGGAAGGGCAGGAGGGTGTGTGCGGGGAGTGGTAAGAGAAGCTTTGTGGAGGGTAATTTATTAATAAATAATGTACAGGATAATTGAAATTCATCCGGATTTAGAAGAGGTGGGAGAGGAGAAGGGTGAATACAGTAGAATGAGAGGGGAGTGACGATGTTTGCATGGGGATAGCAGGGAGATATGAAATAAGGGAGACAAGGGAAATTATGAAGAATAATGAGAGAGAGATAGAGAGTAGAAAGTGGAAGGAGGGGGTGTGCACATAGAGTTAAGAGGGGGAATGATGATGCAGGTACAGTAAGATAATAAGGTGGGGTGTCAGTGGGGGACGGTAAAAAGTAGGTAAAAATATGGAGTGCAAAGGAAGGAGAAGGAGTAGGAATGATAGTGATTGGACATATAGTAGGTTACATGGTTTGGAGAGTAAATTTAGAGAATTGCAAGGTGGAAGGGTGATAATGAGAAAGGGAAAAGAGATGTGGAGATATAGCGAAGGGTGACGTACAAGAGATAAACGGTATAGTAAAGGATGTGTTGGGAAAGGAGGGGGAGGGAAAATTAAGGAGAATGGTAGCTGAGTGACAAAGTTTGTAAGGAGGTGGGATGGGGAGGAAGGGAGACGTGGCAGAAATGGACGGTAGGGTAGTGTATGGGATTGGAAAGGAGAAGGGAATGCAATAGAATAAGAGGGGAGAGACGATGTTTGCAAGGGGATGGCAGGAGGGGGTGTACACATAGAGTTAAGAGGAGGAATGATGATTCAGGTAGAGTAAGATAAGGAGGTGGGGCGTCAGTGGGTGACAGTGGAAGGTAGGTAAAAATATAGTAGGTTACATGGTTGGGAGAGAGTAAATTCAGAGAACTGGAAGGTGGGAGGTTGATAATCAGAAAGGGAAAAGAGAGGTGGAGGTATAGAAAAGGGTGACGTACAAAAGATAAACGGTAGAGTAAAGGATGTATTGGGAAAGTAGGGGGAGGGAAAATAAAGAAGAATTTCAGCTGAGTGACAAAGTTTGTAAGGAGACAGGATAGGGAGGAAGGGAGATAATTAAGGAATGAAAAGGGAGAGGTTCTGTAAGGAAAAGGAGAAGGCCGATAGGTTTGGGGACAACAGAGGAGTGTAGAGAAAAAAAGTGAAAGGGAAAAAGAAGGAGAAAGAATGGTTATTAGAGTGACGAATGGTGGGAGGGGAAAGAAAATGAGGAAGAAGGGTAGGGAGAAAAGGTCGGTGAAGGGCGTAGTATGAATGAGATGTTAAGGGAGGGAAGGTGATATGCCAGAGTAAAAGATGAAAGGAGTAAGAGAGTAAGGGGAGATTTTTAAGGACTTAACAAATGATTCATTAGGTTAATTTTTTTTTTTTATCAAGGATAATTTTATTTGTATAATAAATCAGGTGTAATACGATGTGTGTATTTGGGAAGTGTTGTTTCATCTGATTTTTTCTATCTATATTTGTCTTCTGGTACTGGTTGTCTTTTTTCTCATATTTCCTTGTCCCTCGCCCTTTTTGCGAATACATATTGTTCTGTTGGCATAAGTGCGTGGTCCCATGGCGCGTGCACGCACCGATTATTTCAGGGGCAGCAAAACGTATTTACTGTTCCGGGACAAATGCCTTGATTTGTACCGAAACGGGGGAATCAAGAGTTCCGCTAAAAGCATTAGGCACCAGCATAAGTGTTTTTCCAACTTGCTCCGACGACGCATCCTTCTTCCCTAATTTCTCTTTTCTCCCCTATTGTGCTGAAACAAACAACAATTATTTCGATCCTTGATAGACAGCTCTTTCCTATAAATATATTATTTTTATTAATGCATAAATTCTGCTGTACAAATTCTCAATTATTTTTTGTTTTTAGTGCCAAAAAAGTTTTATTTTTGTTTGAGGGTTGGATTCAGTTTGGTTATAAAAGTGGTCTATCGGATTAATTCCTTTAGTTTTATTTATATCAAAGGGTTACCCTTAGGTATCGATTAATTTAAATAATTGCTTTGGATGGGAGGGTTTTTAAAAGGTAGGAAAAGAAGGGTTAAGAGGAGGTGTCTGAAGTGATGGTGGGTTAGAAGGAGAGAGAGGGAAATGAGGAAGAGAGTATGAGGAAAATGGATAAGGAGTATAAGGATGAGGATGGTAGAGGAGGATACGAAAAAGGAGGTAGAGGAAGAAAGAAAGAAGAGGGGAAGGAATTTAACTATTTTATACAATTAAAAAAGAAAACGTTCCAATTCGTGCTACAAGGTTCTTGAGGAGTAGAATCGATTTTTGACCTATTTGAGATCGCGAGGTGTAAAAAAGGGAGTTAAAGGCATCTTTCATAGAGTTGGGGGTGGCGGCTGAGCTTTTATAGTTGTAACCCTGTCAGACAAAAGTTGAGGTGGACTGGCGGCTAAAGAGACCGAGTGAGAGAGAAAGCGAGAGAGTGGGTATAGATATAGGTGCCCTGTCTGACAAAGGACGACAGAGTCTCTTTGTTCCCGCGGCTCAACGGCTTCGCTCGTGGCCGCGATGTTGTAACAAGGTCACTCATTCACCCCGTGCCTGTTGCCCGGTTTCATATCGAGGCAGATTTCATCTCGCATTTGTTAATATCAGCTCTAATATTTATTTTTCAAAAGTTTCCAAAATCTTAACTAATATTAAAAAGGCGTGGGTCCCATGAGTCTGGTTCTAAAATATACAATAAAGGGTCACCCACAAATTACGTAAGGTGTGTTTCTAAAACTCTTAATCCTCCTCCCCTGCCTCCCTGAAGGTATAGGATCTTTTGGGAAAGGTGGGGGAGTAAATAATCGAGTATAATGGGATGGGGTCGACGGAGTTTACAGGAGGAGGGGAGGGGAAAATGAAGTAAGAGATAGGAGTGGAAGGGAGATGATAAAGAAAAGTGGAGACGGAGTAGGAATGATAATGAAGGCGGAGTGAGATGAATTAAAAGGAGGAGCAAAAATAAAGGAGAATGAAGCGAAAGCAATGGATTTTACACAAGGAGGTAAGGGAAGGGAGATATTAAATGAAAGATAGGAGAGAAATTGAGATAATAATAAAGGATGAGGGAATGGGAAGGGGCGGATGGGAGTGGGAGTGAGGATGATAATGAAGGTAGAATGGGAATACGGGAAGGGAGGGGGAGAGAAAATCAAGGTAAATGGGATGGGAGTGACGGATTTTACAAGAGGAGGGAGGGATAAAATGAGTGATTGGGGGCGTGTAAGATTTTCTCTGACCCCCCTCCCCTACCAATCTTAATAAGATTTTATAATCTTGGGAAACAATACAAATAAATTTGGTTAATTGAACAAATGTGAAGCCTTAATGGATTTTAACATGTATGCGTAGTTCGAATTCCAAAAGTGGGTAGTCGAAAATAAATTTATTTTCTGAGCAAAATTTTCCAGTTTGAAAATTATGAATGGTCAAAGTTCCTCTTTATTTATAGCAGGTTTCACAGTCTTTCCCCTATTCCCCTCTTTTTTTCATTTTTTCTCGTTTTTACACTGAAATGCAAACTAAATAATTATTGATAGAACCCCATGAGAAAATCCAACAATTTTTGGCTTTAAGTTTTTATTTTTTTTATTTTAGGAATTTTTTAAAAAATGTATATTTTTCACGAACTTTTAACTGATCTGTAGCAAATTGGTCTTTTTTGCTCAAAAACTCAACGTAGTAAATGAAATTTGTGTTTCGTTGTAGACTAAAAAATCATTCTTCGTTTAAAATTAAAATAAATTGTTGAAAATTCGTCTTTTTTGTTAAAAGTTAAATAAATTTATTAAAAATTCATTTTTTTGTTGTTTAAAATTCGTCTATTAATTAAAAAGTTATTTGTTTCTTGTTTGTGAAGAATTCTATTATTTTGTTGAATATTCAAATATTTAGTTAGAAATTAATTTTTTTGGTTGAACAATTATCACTTTAGTAGATAATTTATTTCTTTAGTTAAAAAAGCAGCTATTTTCTTACGAATTCTTTTTTAAATTATAATTTATTTTGTTGAAAATTGGTTTCTGTTTGATAAAAAATTAATCGTTTTAAGCAAAAATTTAGATTTTTTGTCATAATTTGAATTGTTTATAACTCATATTTTTTGATTGAAAATTAGAATGTTTAAATGTAAATTAATTAATTCCATTTTTTAGTTGGAAATTCAACATTTTAACAAAAACTGCATGTATTTTGTTTAAAATTCGTATTCCTGATAGGAAATTAATCAATTTTGGTTTTATTCAAATTTTATATTTTATAGTTGAAAATTCATAAAATTCCCGTATTTTGTTGAAAATTCATCTTTTTTCTCGAATTTTTTTAACTCAAAATTTTAATGTTTGGTTGAAATTTGATATTTTTTTAGTTGAAGTTTCAACTATTTCGTTAAAAATAATTTGTTTTTATCAACAGTTACTTTTTTCTGAAAATTTATCTATTTCATTTGTAGCTTAAAATTGATATTTTTCAATTACACATTCGTATTTTTTGAAAGAAGATTAATTTTTTTAGTTAAAAATTCATATTTTTGGTTAAAAATTGAAATAGTTGCTTTAAAATTAATTGTTTTGTGTGAAAATTCATGATTTTCGTTTAAAATAAATTTTTGCAGTTGAAAATGTAATAATTTTTGAAAATTTGTTTTTTAGTTGAAAAATAAATCTTTTCGGTTAATAATTAAAATGGTTGCTTCAAAATTAATTGTTTTGTTTGAAAATTGGTCTTTTAGTTGAAAAATAATCTTTTCAGTTGACATGAAAATAAAATAATTTTTGAAAATTTGTTTTTTAGTTGAAAATTATTCTTTTTGGTTATTAATTAAAATGGTTGCTTTAAAATTAATTGTTTTGTTTTAAAATTAATTTTTGCAGTTGAAAATGAAATAATTTTTGAAAATTTGTCTTTTAGTTGAAAATTAATCTTTTTAGTTGACATTTAAAACGGTTGTATTAAAATTAATTGTTTTGTTTTAAAATTTATCATTTTCCTTGAATATAAATTTTTGCAGTTGAAAATGAAATAATTTTTGAAAATTCGTCTTTTAGTTGAAAATTAATCTTTTCAGTTGACATGAAAATGAAATAATTTTTGAAAATTTGTTTTTTAGTTGAAAATTATTATTTTTGGTTAATAATTAAAATGGTTGCTTTAAAATTAATTATTATGTTTGAAAATTGGTCTTTTAGTTGAAAATCAATCTTTTCAGTTGACATGAAAATGAAATAATTTTTGAAAATTTGTTTTTTAGTTGAAAATTATTCTTTTTGGTTAATAATTAAAATGGTTGCTTTAAAATTAATTGTTTTGTTTGCAAATTAATTTTTGCAGTTAAAATGAAATAATTTTCGAACATTTGTCTTTTAGTTGAAAATTAAGTTGACATTTAAAACGGTTGTATTAAAATTAATTGTTTTGTTTTAAAATTTATCATTTTCGTTGGAAATAAATTTTTGCAGTTGAAAATGAAATAATTTTTGAAAATTCGTCTTTTAGTTGAAAATTAATCTTTTCAGTTGACATGAAAATGAAATAATTTTTGAAAATTTGCTTTTTAGATGAAAATGATTCTTTTCGGTTATTAATTAAAACGGTTGCTTTAAAATTGATTGTTTTGTTTGAAAATTAATTTTGGCAGTTGAAAATGAAATAATTTCTGAAAATTTCTTTTAGTTGAAAATTAATCTTTTCGGTTTACATTTAAAAGGTTTGCTTTAAAATTAACTGTTTGGTTTGAAAATGTATGATTTTCGTTGAGAATTAATTTTTGCAGTTGAAAAAGAAATAATTTGTAAAAATTTGTTTTTGTGTTGAGAATTAAACTTTTTTAGTAGAAATTGATTTATTCCAGTTTCTAATTCAAGATTCAAAATTTTGGTCGAAATATCATGTCTTTCGTTAAAACGTCGTTCTTTTTGGTAAAAAATTAATCATATTGTTTGAAAACGCATCGGTTTTGGTTATATGTTTGCCTTTATTATTTACTTTAACAAACATTTTTCTTACGTAAAATCTTTGAAATCCCCCCCCCCCATCCTCATAAGAAAAATACAGGCTGTTTTTGACCCCCCCCCCCCTAAATTGTCCTAGGTAATTTGTGGATGATTCCTAAAGCGGCCCTCTATAGGTTTTATGGGATAATGGCAATAATTTAAGAAATGATTATTGTTTTTCTTTTCTTTTCCTAAAATGGCTTGAAAGGGCTAAAACAACCCCTAAAAGTATCCAGAGCTATTTTCAAACACTTTTCGTATTTCTCTTCTGAATGTTCACAACGAGACCCAACCAAGTCGCATATCATCGAAAAGATAAAAAATGTTAATCATATTCATCTCCTTAACATATCTGAGACGTCAAGCCATTAAGAATAAGTGAAGACGGAAAATCCCAGACTTACTATGAATATGTAAATTTGACTTCCTAGACGTCCAGCTTCTAGCCCTACGTGTCCAGATTTGCAAAAGCGTGTATAACTGAAAATGGCGCTTGGAAAAACGAAGGAGAACAAGAAAAGCGAGAGAGGAAACGCACGACGTCTGCTCACGAAAGAGGAGTTTTCGTACGATTCGGCGCTACTTTTGATGCGATGTTGAGGTGGGTCATGTCGAGGGCACCTCATTTCCGTTTTGGTAGGTTTGGGGCTCGCTACAACTATAGCTACTATCGTCCATTGAGTCCAAGCGGACAATGGGTTGTTTGGTCCAGTCGTGGCGTGGTGAAACCCTGCACAGAACACGTATCCAAAAATTCCATTCATTCGCCAGTCCTTGACACCCAAATCCTAAAAATGAATCGCCTCTTCAGATCAACACGAGGAACCTGTTACTGTCAAGAGTTGCGAAAAACGTATGCAATTCACGGAAATGCAAAATCTTCTTATAGAACGTCTTCAGTATGTGGTTCCAGCTTTTATATCAGGGTCTAAACTTAAAAAAATTACTAAGAACTTAATTAATTTGTTTCAACCCCCCCCCCCTTACCTATTTCTGATTCGATTCTATTCTATATCCATCAATATTTCTAGCCCGTCACCATTATTACCTTTCCTCTCCTCTCAAATCCCCAGCAAAGAGGGTTTCCTAGCCTATTGATACGTTAATTATCTCATTAAAATCTTTCCCTCCCTTATTACTCTCCCCTTTCCCTCTATTCGATCATATCTTGTAATTACTACTCCCTTCCGTCCCTTATTTCCCATCCCCACTCCGTCCTTACTTCCCCTCTCCTCACGTCCGCCTCCATTACCTCCCCTTATATCTTCACTCCTTACTGACCTTTGTCTTGTCTACAAAAAAAGGTTTCGAAGTCTATCAGAACGTTAATTAATCGTTTAAATTTGCGATTTACTTCTATCGGTTTTCCCTCCATCTCTATCCGATCCAAATAGATTCTATCATAGCTTATTATACTCACTCACATCACTTCTTCTATGTATGGAAAGAGTTGGAGAGTATACTCTCCAACTCTTTCCATACTGTCCATCTTATCTCCTACTCTGATAGGGTTATATATATATATATATCTGCTTTCCTACAAACAGGGTTTCGTAGCCTATCAAGACGTTAATTAAGTCATTTAAATCTTTCTCTCCACTATCACTCTACTCCTTCACTACCACTCATCCCCTCACTACCACTCTCTCCCTCCACAAATACTCTCCACCCTGATGCCTATTTTTTATATTTTATCATCACCTCTTCCTCGCGCCCCCTATTTTCTTCTCCAGCCCACACCTACTTCTCTTCTCGTCAGTTATTATTATTATTATTAATTGTTCAAAATCTCACCTCTCTCTTATTTTCCATCCCTACTCCCCTGGCTCACCCTTCCAGACAAAAAGGATGACGAATGGTTTTAAATTATTCCTTTTGAATAAAAATTTGAATCTTTGGTTGGAATTTGATTGCAACATTAGTGACGCGAATCGGAGGGAGTGATGTACTGGAAGTGGAGGGGTGTCGTGAAAGGATTGAAAAGGAGACTGGGTGGTGCACAGGAAGTGCAACGGAAGAGGGTAAGGTGTGTGGTGGCTAAGTGTATATATTAAGGATGATGAAGAAAGGGGAGGGAAAATAAAGAAGATTGGGAGGGGTGCGATGGGGTGTGCAAGGGATTAGGGTAGAAGGATAAAATAGGAGAGTTTAACTTTTAACCAGGCAGTAATATTTTTAACCAAAAAAGATGAAATTTCGAGGGAAGTTAAATTTCAAATCCACCCTTTTGGTTTAAAATTTAAAAATTTGGCTAAACAATTAATTTTTTTTGAAAATTAAACTGAATCTGATTAAATTTTTTTTAATTCATACCTTTAGTTGAAAATTTCACTGTTGTGTTAAAAAACAAAGGATTTTTATGAAATTTGATTATTTGTTAGCAAATAAACTTTTTTTTGAAGAATCATATTTTCCGGTTGAAAATTTAAATTTTTTGGTTGAACATCAACCTTCTAGGTGGAAAATCCTAGTTAAAAATTTAATTTTTTGGTTAAAAATTAATATTTTTGGTTGCAATTTTATCTAATTGTTTGAAAGTACTTTGTTAAAAATTCCAATTTCATCATTCCACCATGCATCACCGGATTTCCTTCCTACAACCGCGGTGCCACACACTTCTTTCGCACATCT
>JAAAKG020000031.1:3804121-3821457 GCA_010014905.2 Druon quercuslanigerum
ACAATTTTATAAAATTGTGTCCATATATGAAATCATATATAAATGTATATGATATCAACTATGATTATGGATCATGCATAATTTATGTTTGATCACGCATAATTTTTTTGACTCGAGTATCCTTAACAAAATCCTCTGCCCTCTCATCAATGCTTATCGAATATTTTGATTATTGAAATACTTTCATTGTTTGTAGCTTATCTGCCAAAAAGATAGAATTCGTTCTTCGGATTCTTTATTGAATCAAATTTAATACCAAAAAACAGAGCTTACGCTAAAAAGGCAGTACATAATTTTGTAAAAATATCCTTCAGGTTTAGAACACAATTTTTTACCTTGGATCTTTCATGCAATGTATCTACAAAATTGACTGCACAGTCCATTAGCAGATTGAAAATCGACTTCATTCTGCTGGAAGTGAAAGAAGAAATTAAAGTGTTTCTCAATTTCCTCCAAACGCTACCATTAAAATGAAAAGGTTTTTTGGCAAAAGTGGATTGCGCTTTTATTCGACAGAGTTTGGTCGATCAAGAAACACATCATAATTTGTTATTGTGATTGATCTGATGATCTCTGAATCACGAATGATAACTGGATCATGCGGAACATCAAAACTTTAAAAGAAATGATTCTGTCTGCAAAAGTAGTGGACAATGAAACTACAGAGATCAGAATAATTTATAACAAATCCACCATTATTATTCAGTTTAAAGATGAATGTTTTTGTGCTTATTCAACCTTAAATAGTTGCATGCTAACTAGTTTTATGCAAACTTGTTACAATAAGAGAATGTTCAATACAGCATAATTATCTGCACTGTAAAAAATAATCGGAATTTTCCCATATGAAAGTATGTGATTTTTTCCATACTTTTGAAAATCCCATACACGCATGGACATTTTCCGTTGTTCACTTGTAAATTTCCTATACACGTCGAGAATTCCACACACTGGTATGAGAAAACTTCCAATCATGTATGGAACTTTTATGCGCGGCAGTAGACTGCGCAGCTTAGTGAAGCGCGCATGTGCGGTAACCATGGTGATTGAAGGAGAATGAGCAGAATACTTTTGTAATACAATCATGGCCTCAAGCGTCTAATTCCTATTAGTTTAAGTACAAACTTGTGACACATTTTAAAGTGTTAGTAGTGAAACAGTTAAATATTGTAAGTGCAATAAGAATTAGTGCAATTAGAAATTTTTCACAAAAAGAAGAAGGAAGCAACAAGACAAAGAAAATTCTAGATGGAGATCTAATTCATTATAGGTTTAAGCAGACACTTTTGGAACATTTTGGACTTGGAGCAGTGAAACAGTTTTGTGAGTGGAATAAGATTTAGTGCAATTAGACATTTTTTCAATGTAACGTAGCATAAGTAAAGTTTCGAATTTTTCAATAAAAAGTTTTAGGAATAAAAAGAAATAATTTAAAATTGGCACTTAATTGTAGTATGAAAAAAATACAAAATGGGTATGTTGTAAACCCGGGTATGGGAAAAATACAACCGAAGTATCAGATAATTGGCATATTTCCCATATCCAAGTATGGGAAAATACTAGCCCGGTATGGGAAAATTCCCATACACGTACAACTATTTTCTCATACCACTGTATGGGAAAATGTCAATACGTGTATGGATTAAATACTTTAATTAATTAAATATCTAACCAAATTTGACTAATTGAATCAGTCGCTCAGAATGACTGATTCTCAGTCAATAAAAGTGTCTGATTTCTCAGTCATTTTATGTTAGAAGAAAGTAAAGAGTACTATATAAAAATAATTAGAAATTCAATTTTAGATATTACTCGAATAATATGGTTTTTAAATACTTATTAATAATTTAGTTTGTATTAAACAATAACGATAAATATTGATTTCCTTATTAGGTATCAATAAATGTTTAATATAAATAATAACTTATATTAAATTTTGCTCTTAATATTGTTTATAATGTTAATAATGTTTTATTATAAATTATATATATAACATTATATAAAATAAATTATTATTATTATTATTATAAAAAACAACAGTGCGTTGTCACCTAATGACATTTTTACTTGGAAAAATGTACATTTGTATCTTTCAAAAGGGACAGTTCTTGAGTTCATGAAATCGATTCAGTTCGAATTCCAAAGAAAGAGCATCATATTCAAGGTCATTTGAAGGTCAAATGGCAAAAAATCTGTTAAAAAATCCTGAAAAATAGTTACATAGGTTTTTGGGATCGCTGATTTCGAATCCGAGGTCCGTCGACCTCCATCACATCAGGTTCAAGATGATTAAAAGGTCAAAGTAAAAAATATGATAAGAAAAATCCAGAAAAATACACAAATAAGTTCTTTGGAACACTAAATCCAAATCAGGGGTTTATTTATCTGCTCAATGTTAAGTAAAGGTCATTTTAAAGTTAACTCAATGTTATTTCGTGGAAGAGCTATAAAAATACACCGAAATGCAGTTTGACCTTCAAATGACCTTGAATATGATGTGATAGAGGTCAATGGACCTCGGATTCGAAATCAGTGATGCCAAAAACCAACGTGTGTATTTTACTGGATTTTTTGTAATTTGACCTTCAAATTACCTTAAATCTGATGTGATGGAGGTCAACGGATCTTGGATACAAAATCAGCGACCCCAAAAACCTATTTATGTATTTTTCTGAATTTTTTATTGGTTTTTGTTCCAAAAACACTGCATAGAAGCGGTAAAGTTTTCATTTATTTAAAGGGTGCTCGGGGTGAATTGGGGAAATGAGGGTGGTCCGTTTTATGTGGAATGCATTTTTTATTGTTAGTAGATACAGTAGGAATTTTTTCGATTTTTTTGGGCTAAATCTAAATTGGGCCAAAAACCGGCCTTAGAGACCCTCTCCCATTATCGTGAAAGAGTAATTTTCCTGCGATTGCTGTGTTTTTCTGGTAATTGAGTATTTTACGGGATCAGCAATTAAACAAAAAAGGTAAGCAAAAATCTTACGCTACTTGAAACACCCGAAATCCCAACGTAAATATAAATAAAATCTTTAAAATATCACTAAAATATTATAAAGTTTTGAAAGATTCCAAAATATTTCAGAAGATTTACACAATTTTGCAAGAATTTCAAAATAATTCATAATTTTTTAAAAAGATTTTACAAAGATTTCAAATAATACAAAATACTTCAAAAATATTTTAATGATTTTAGAACGGGTTTAAAAATGTTTCAGAATATTTCGCAAAAATTTCAGAAAGATTTCAAACAGTTCACAAAGGATTTGACAATGATTTCAACAATTTCAAAAAGTTTCAAAGATTTCCAAAATTTCACAAAGACTTATGAGATGTCACAAATAGAATTTATTATGATTTTACAATTTATAAAGATTTCACTATGTTTTTATAATATTTCACAAAGATGTCATAGATTTCAAAAGATTTCCAATGATTTCATGGTTTTTACAAAGCTTACAGAAAGATTACAGAAAGATTAAACGAAAAGTTTAAAAAGATTTACAAAAGTAGCAGAATTTCAAAAAAATTTAAAACATTGTCAAGGATTTAATAAAGGTCTCAAAGATTCAATTATTTCAACAGAAATTCAAGGACTTCAAAATAATTCAAAATATTAAAAAAGATTTCAAAGATGTTAAACAGATTTCATAGACTCCGAAGATTTCATACAGATTTCAAAGGATTTCATAATATTTCACAAAGATTTAAAAGGTTTCAGACAGATTTTAAGCGTTTTAGAGTTTCAAAACATTTCACAAAGATTTTAAAGATTTCTGAGACTTTACGAAAAATTTCAAAAAGATTTCAAAGATGTCACGAATATATAAATTATTTCAGAAAAATTTTATAGATTCCAAAGATGTAACAGAGGATGTAAAGAGATGTAACACCTTGAAGAGATTTTAAAATAACTTGAAAGATTCTAAAACATTCTACAAATTTTTTAAATATTCCAGAAGATTTCAAAGGTTTTAAATAATTTCAAACATTTCAAAAACATTTCTAAGCTCTAAAAAAATTCACAAAGATATTAAATATTCCAAAGAGTTTCAAATATTTCTTAAACATTTTAAAGCTCTCACAAATATTTTGCATATATATTAAAAATTTTTTAAACATTTCACAGATTTCAAAAGATTTCAAAAATATTTTGCACCTTCCAAAAGGTTTCAAAGATTTTACAAAAATACTTTAAAGATATCAAACATTTTTTAAAAAATTTCAAAATTTTCAAAGATTTAAAAAATATTTCAAACCTTCCGAAAAGTTTCAACGATTTCACAAAGATTTAAGAAGATTCAAAATATGGCAAAACCTTTCAAAAACATTTCAAAGACTTCAAAAGACTTTTCGAAAAATTGCAAAAAGATTTCAAAGATGTTAAACAGATTTCAGACTCCAAAGATTTTACACACATTTCAAAGCATTTCATAATATTTCACAAAGATTTAAAAGGTTTCAGACAGACTTTAAGCGTTTTAGAGTTTCAAAAGATTTCACAAAGATTTTAAAGATGTCTAGAAACTTTACGAAAAATTGCAAAAATATATCAAAGATGTTAAACAGATTTTATAGGCTGTAAAGATTTCAAAGGATTTCATAATATTTCACAAAGATTTAAAAGGTTTCAGACGGATTTTAAGCGTTTTAGAGTTTTAAAAGATTTCAAAAAGATTTTAAAGATTCCTGAGAAACTTTGCGAAAAATATTTTTAAAAAATCAAAGATGTCACAAATATGTAAATTTTATTGTAATTGTTGATCTTAGGTTTATTGACCAGGGAATATTTTATTATTAATTTTAGATGTTAATTTTGTTTGTCTACTGGTCTATATCAATATTATTAAAATCCCAGCGGAGATAGAGACATTTTTTTCACAATCTTAAGATTTATCATTATGTAAATTATTTCAGAAAGATTTTTATATATTACAAAAATGTAACAGGGAATGTAAAGAGATGTAACATTTCAAATGGATTTCAAAATAACTCGAAATATTTTAAAGATTTCGCAAAGGTCTCAAAGATTAGAGAAAGACTTAACCAAAAAATTCCAACATATATGAAGGATGTTACAAAAATTTCATAATTTCCGAAGATGTTACAAAGAACTCATAAAGTTTTCAAATGGATTTCAAAGAATCCCAAAAATTTTTAAAAATTTAAAAATATTTTAAAGATTTTGCAAAGGTCTCAATGATTATAGAAAGACTGTAACAAAAATTTCAAAATATTTCAAAGATTTTACAAAGGTCTCAAAGATTACAGAAAGACTACAAGAAAAATTGCAAAAATATTTCAAAGATGTTAAACATATTTCATAGACTCTGAAGACTTCGCACAGATTTCAAAGGATTTTATAATATTTCACAAAGATTTAAAAGGTTTCAGACGGATTTTAAGCGGTCTACAGTTTCAAAAGATTTCACAAAGATTATAAAGATTTTTAAGAGACATTACGGAAAAATTCAAACCAATTTCAAAGATGACACAAATATATACATTATTTCAGAAAAATTTTATAGATTCCATACTAGAAAGATTCTAAAAGATTTTACAAATATTTTAAATATTCCAGAGGTTTTCAAAGGTTTTAAACAATTTTAAACATTTCAAAAACATTTCTAAGCTTTTACAAAGATATTAAATATTTACAGATTTCAAAAGATTAAAAAAATATTTCAAACATTCCAAAAAGTTTCAATAATTTCACAAAGATTTTAAAGATTTCTGAGAGACATTATAAAAAAATTCAAAAGATTTCAAAGATGTTATAAAGATTTTATAATTTCCGAAGATGTTACAAAGAACTCATAAAGTTTTCAAATAGATTTCCAAGAATCACAAAAAATATTAAAACAATTTTAAAATATTTTAAAGATTTTGCAAAGGTTTCAAAGATTACGGAAAGACTGTACGAAAAATTGCAAAAATATTTCAAAGATGTTAAACAGTTTTCACAGACTCCGAAGATTTCACGCAAATTTCAAAGGATTTCATAATATTTCACAAAGATTTAAAAGGATTTAGACAGATTTTAAGCATTTAGAGTTTCAAAAGATTTCACAAAGATTTTTTAAAAGATTTCATTAGAGAAAACCTTTTTTAATCATGATTATTTTCTAACGTCATAAATTTCTGTTTATGGTTCTCTAAAATTGAATCTAAACTATGTTTAATTTTTTTTAAAAGTTTTTACAGAATTAAATTTGGGTTTCTATTAATTCCGATTATTTGTTCCAAGGTAGCTGCAACAATAAGGAACTCTCATAGTTGGCGCCACATTCTACGTGATTTTAGTTCAGTTCTTCTGTTCTGTTCAATTCTGTTCAAATCTTCTATTTCTTCTCAACTCTAACTTCACGATTATGGGCATTTTGATAAATTTCAAAAATTGAAAGAAAAAGAGGATTAGCTTTTTTGAAAAACCGAAAAACCTTTATCGCTGAAAATTATTTCCCTCATGTCACTCCCAAAAATAACTCCCCCTAAGGTCCTAAAAACTATCAAAGAAAAAAAGAAATTTCCGTGGTCCTTCCGCTTATTACACATGATCAATAAATCAGTTAAGAATTCGACCGAATGACCATTGAACCCCAAAAACTAAAGTTGAAAAGAAAAGTTGAAACCGTCCTCGAAGAACATTGTAGATCTTGGAAATGTTGGAAAAGGAAGATCCGGATGAGAATTCACGTCCGTCGACACGTCGTTGGTCGGACCAGGAGGAGGTGGTAGGTGGTGGGTGGTGGGTGGTGGTTGGTAGTTGGGGGAAAGGGAGGCGACGGCCTCATCCCACTCGCGCCCTCGCTGGGCGCTATAGTAACAACACGGGGAAACATAGGGAAATCAATATGGCTTCCGTTGCCCTCTTCTACTCTCTCACTTGTCCCTCCGGAGAGAGCCTGCTTCTGTCTCGATCCCGATCCCTCTCCCTCTTCCTCCGCTTTCTCCCTCGGTCCTTGTCCCTCCGATTCTGGGTGCCTTACACTGTCTCACTCCCGGCCTCGCTCGGACGGGTGAACCCATTATGAGGGGGTGTTACTCCGGGCCAATCCCCAACCACCCGAACCAGAGAGGAGAGTGCAAGAAGGGCGCATGTGCGTTGCTAGGGCTGCTCTTGGCGAGGACGCGTGAATCTACCCTGTACTACGCGCCGTACGATCAACAAAAAAAAAGTGAAAGAGTGCAGACGCGATTAGTAGAAAACCTTGAACTGCTTAACAACTTAAGTTAATTTATTTTCTTTTTGTTTTAGGATGTACACTACGTACAATCAATCTCAAAAGTCGCCAATCTTTAAAATGATTCAGAAAATAATAAAAAAAAAGGTTTATTATTGATTTTCTGAAATATCAGGTTAAAATTGTTTATTTAAGAGTAATTATTTAGAGTTTTAGATTGTGCTTTCGGTTTAGGGAAAGGTTACAATTCTTATTTATTCCTAATTATCAAGACCTCATTTTATTCTTTGAAGTATTCTCTACAATTCTATTTGGATGGTGTTAATTAAAATTTAAACTATGATTGTTTGTAAAAATAATAACTGTATGATTTCTAAAGTAACTTTTTTAAAAATAAAATCGACCCAAATAGAAATTTAGAAAATCCTTTCAAGAATAAAATCAGGCTTTGATCATTAGGATTAAATAAAAATTGTAACTTTTCACTAAAGAGAAAGAAAAAACTAAACCTTCAAATATTTTAAAAACATTTCAAATATTTCAAAAGCTTCCACCAATGTTTTAAATATTTCAAAAGGTTTTAAAAGATTGAATTGATTTTCCGGGGTTTCGATGATTTTAAAATAGTTCAAGCTAATTAGAAATATTTTAAAGAATTTGCAAAGAACTAAAAGATTACAGAAAGACTTCAAGAAAAGTTTCAAAGATTTCCATTGATTTCAAACATTCCAAAAAGTTTCAAGAAAAAACAAAAACATTTTCAAATTTTCAAAAACATTTCTAACTTAAACAAATTTCACAAATATTTAAATATTTCAAAAACATTTCTCAACAATGTTGCAAGTATTCCAAAAGTTTTTAAAAGATTCCAATTATTTTCCGGCATTTCAATGATTTTAAAATAATTGAAACTAATTAGAAATATTTTAAAGAATTTGCAAAGAACTAAAAGATTACAGAAAGACTTTACAAAAATTTAAAAGATTTACAATGAATTCAAATATTTCAAAGAGATTTTAAGGATTTCAAGATCATCCAAACTATTTCAAAACCTTTCAAAAACATTTCAAAGATTTCAAAAGATTTCACAAATATTTGAAATATACCAAAAGATTTCAAAGGGTTCACAAATACTTCAAAAATTTTACAAAGATTTCAAAGATTTTGAAAAATTTAAAAGACTTCGTAGAATTTCAAAATTGTGAAAACATTTCTAACTTAACCAGATTTCACAAAGTTTTCAAGTATTTCAAAAACATTTCAAATATTTCAAAAGCTCTCAACAATGTTTCAAGTATTCCAAAAGTTTTTAAAAGATTCCAATTATTTTCTGGCATTTCAATGATTTTAAAATAATTCAAATTAATTAGAAATATTTTCAAGAATTTGCAAAGAACTAAAAGATTACAGAAAGACTTGACAAAAAATTTAAAAGATTTACAATGAATTCAAATATTTCAAAGAGATTTTAAGGATTTCAAGATCATTCAAACTATTTCAAAACCTTTCAAAAACATTTCAAAGATTTCAAAAGATTTCACAAATATTTTAAATATACCAAAAGATTTTAAAGAGATCACAAATACTTTAAAGATTTCACAAAGATTTCAAAGATTTTGAAAAATTTAAAAGATTTCGTAAAATTTCAAAAATGTCGAAAACATTTTTAACTTAAGCAGATTTCACAAAGTTTTCAAATATTTCAAAAGCTTTCACCAATGTTTCAAATATTCCAAAAGCTTTTAAAAGATTCCATTGATTTTCAGAAATTTCAAGAATTTTAAAATACAAGCTAATTAGAAATATTTTAAAGAATTTATAAAGAACTAAAAGATTACAGAAATACTTCACAAAAAATTTCACATGATTTTAAATATTTTTAAATATTTCAAAATATTTCGGACTTATTTCAGAATGATTTCAAATATTTAAAAATATCCAACAGATTTCACGTGGTCGAAAACATTTCTAACTTAAACAGATTTTACAAAGTTTTGAAATGTTTCAAATATTTCAAAAGCTTTCACCAATGTTTCAAATATTCCAAAAGCTTTTAAAAGATTTCATTGATTTTCCAGGGTTTCAATGATTTTAAAGTAATTCAAGCTAATTTAAAAAATATTTTAAAGAATTTACAAAGAGCTAAAAGATTACAGAAAGTCTTCACGAAAAATTTCAAAGATTTCAAAGAGATTTTAAGGATTTTAAGATCATTCAAAATATTGCAAAACCTTTCAAAAAAATTTCAAAGATTTCAAAAGATTTCACAAATATTTGAAATATACCAAAATATTTCAAAGAGTTCACGAATACTTCAAAGATTTCGAAAAATTTCAAAAATGTCGAAAACATTCCTAACTTAAACAGATTTCACAAAGTTTTCAAATATTTCAAAAGCTTTCACCAATGTTTCAAATATTCCAAAAGGTTTTTAAAAATTTCATTGATTTTCCGGGGTTTCAATGATTTAAAAATATATCAAGCTAATTAGAAATATTTTAAAGAATTTACAAAGAACTAAAAGATTTGACATCTTTCAAAAGCCTTCAAAGATTTAAAAAAAATTTTCCAAAATATTGAAAATATTTCAGAATATTTGAACGATTTTGCAAACATTTCAAAGATTTCAAAAAATTCAAGAAATTACAAAGAATTTGAAATGATTTTAAAGAATTTGAAAATATTTCGGACTTTTACAATGATTTCAAATATTTAAAAATATCTAACAGATTTCACGTGGATTTTAAAGATTTCAAAAAATATGATTGATTTTTATTATTCATAATTTTGTAGCAAGGATGTCAGAGATGTCACAAAGATTTCAAAGATTTCATTTTTTTGAACACGACTTGTTTGCTACAGTTTTAAATTTCTGTTTATAAATCATGAAAACTACATCAAAACTTTGTTTAAAAAACGGGAACTGACAAGAATTAAAAAAGAAAAATTTTAATAATAAAAAAATTATAAAACCTAAGGCCATTTACAAAAACTCTTCTCTCATTTAAAAATTGACAATTTTTCAAAAATCATTAGGTAAATTAAATAAAAGTATTAAAACAATTATTCATGACTTTCTAGAAAACAGATAAATAACTGAAACTTTTGTTATTGAAAAAATAATTGGTTATAAAATATGAATGACAAAACAGCCGGAAAAAGATTATTCGATTTTACGAAAATTTCTCAGTAATAATGAAAAATATTTACAAAGAAAAGACACTTAAAAAAATTTTTAAGTGTCAATGAAAAATATTTATTGGCTCTCATACGGAGAAAAAGTTCAATGATTAATTCACGGAACTACTCCTTGATTATTTTTCTAATTCAAAATTATTTTCTTTAATTTGACGTTATTTTTCATTAAATGAACAAAATTATTTTAAAATGTTTTTTTTTAATTCAAGACAAATATTTTTCTACGAAAACATTTAATGAAGTTTTAATGAGACGAAAATTATAAACCTGATTTTTAATTCCTTACATATTTTTTTTTAATTTTCATGCATTACCTACTTTTCAAACAAAAATTTATTGAAAGTGATATATTTTTAATCAACTGCTTCGTTAAAAAAAAACAATAATACTTCACGTTTTCAAAAAAATTATTCAATAGTTTTAAAATTTCAAAAGAAAAAAAATTTTGATTCATATTATTATTAAACTGGATTTATTTTAGAAAATTTCTATAATATTTTATTCAAAAATATATTATGAAAACTGTATATTGATTTATTTATTTTTTTAAAGAAAAAAGAAACATAAAATTGCAAAAAAACCACGTCAATCTTTCAAAATTTAAATTTTGGCCCTCTTTTCACTAACGAGAGAAAAGGGAAGTTCCAGAGAAAACTTAGTCGGTAAGGAAGTTCACAATAGATAATGATCAGAGGAAGATAACTTGCTCTAGCAAAACAGCCTAACATCAGAATATCTACCAAATACCCACAGAAGGAAATAATTTTTTCAACTGAAAATTATTAATTAATAATTATATTGAAAAATTTCTTACTAACAGAACAATTTTTAAACAATAAAAAATTGCTTTAAAAATATAAAAATATTTTATAAGTTAATAAAGATATATGGCACATTGATTGAGCAAAATTAATGTCTACAATTTTTAAACAGAGTTTGGAATTGTTTAATATTGAATTTTTCACCTTTAAATTCATTAATTTTTAAATTTTGCAATTAAAAAGCATATGATTTTCAAAGTTTTTTAGAATAAATAACTTCAAAGGTTCTAAATATACAAAATTCTTAAATTTTACACATATTTTTTGGTAAAAATAATATCAAATATTATATTTTTCGTTGATAATTTATATAATTTTTTTTTATTGAAAATTGAATTATTTACATAAAAAGTAGATTTTTTGTTTATAATTTACATTTGCGTTAAAAAAATGCAACTGTTTTTTAGAAAATTGGTATTTTTTACTTGAACATTCAACGATTCAGAGGCATTTTTTTTATTGTTCAGAATTTGGCTTTCTCGTTTAAAATTTATCTCATTTAATAAAAAAATATATTGTTATTATGTTAAATATTTAATTATTCTGGCTGAAAATTCAATTATTTTGTAAAAAATTTCACTAGCTTTTGCTTTGAAAATGCAACTGCTTTGTAGGAAATTAACAATTTTGCTTAAAAATAAAATTAGGCGAATTTTTTTCTATTTTAGTTCAAAACTCCAGTTTGTCGTTCCAAAATTTATATCTTTTAGAAAAAAAATTATTTTTGTTTTGTTGAAAATTCGCCTTTTTTGGTTAGAATAATATCAACAATTATATTTTTTATTGAGAATTCGTTTCTTGTAGTAGAAAATTTATGTACTTTGTTAAAAAAAATTCCACCGTTTTGGTAAATACTTCAACGATTTTATGGAAATTTTTTTCCTTCATTGTTCAAAATTCCGATTTTTTCTTTCAAAATCTTCCTCATTTGGTAAAAAATATTATTTCTGTATTGTTGTTTATTCAAATATTTTGGTGGCAAATTAACCTGATTTAATTTATGATTGTTTGGTTAACTTAAATTGTGTTTAATTTTAAACTAAAACCTTTTTGGTTAAAATAATATAAATTATTAATTATTATATTTTTCGATGAGATTTCTTGTGTTTTGGTTGAAAGTTCATGTTTTTGTAAAAATTCAACTATTTCGGTTTGAAAGTTAAACTCTTTTTTTTTTAAGAAGAAACTTTTTTAAAGAATTTAGCTGTTTGGTTGAAGCTTCATAATTTAAGTTAAAAATTAATAATTTTAGTTTCAAATTTAACTATTTTGTTTCAAATTCGTCTTTTGTAGTAGAAAATTAAAAAATTTTCTGAAAATTAACGCTTTTGTTGGGAATTTAACTCTTTTGTTGAAAAGTCATCTGTTAGGTGGAACTTTCATCATTTTAGTTAAAAATTTACCTCTTTACTTAAAAATTTTATTATTTTGTATCAAATTCGTATTTCAAATTCAATTACTTATTAAAATATAACCTTAAGAAAAATTTTATAATTTAAATTTTAATTTATTGTTGTAAATGCGCATTTCTGAATCAGTTTAATTTTTGAAGCCTCGAAACTAAAGTTTTTTTGCTTCAAAAGCTTAAATTTGAAAATATTTTGTTTAAAATGTTGTATTCTTTGGAGTTTTCTAAATTTTAAATTTCACAATATTCTAAAATATTCTAAAATATTTGATTTCAAGTTTAATCTTACGAATTTTTTTAATATAAATAAAATAATTAAAGACTATGACAAATTGCGACATTAATTTATCAAAATTCAAATCTTAAGCATCAGAAGATAATAAAACTAGGCATCAAAAAGTAAATTATCTTTTATTAGAACATGTTCCAAGATATTGAAAATTTCGAACACAACTTAAAAAAAATTATTATTTAAAGACTTAAAATCGTCCAATTTCAAACATTGGAATCGCAGAAAAATCAAAAATTCTCGATTGTAAAATTTTAAAAATGATGTTTTAATAACTGACAAACTTTAAATTAGAAAGTTAAAAATTAAAAAAAATTTTTTAAAAATAATTTGCGCATTTTTGAACAACATTCTTCATTTGGAAATGTTTTTTCAATTATTATTATAATATTTAATTATTGTATTTTAAATTAATATATATTATTTAATGAAAAATAATTTTTTCAATTGTTTAAATTCATGAATTTCATAATTTGGCAATATTTTCAAATTTGTTGATACTATACGCAGTTCGGGAATTTTTTAATTCGGAATTTTTCTGAGGGATGACCCAAATATATCGAAAAATAAAATTTGAAAATTTCCGAAACTTTAAAATTCCCGAATTGGAAAATTACCGAAATTATAAAATTACAGAAATATAAAAATCCAGAATTGAAAAATTGGCGAATACTAAAATTCCAGAATTGGATAATTATTTTTTTAAATAAATATTATTGATTAAAAATACAATATTAACATCTTTTTATCAAAGAACATATATTTTTATGTTAAACGTTTTTAAAATTATTTTTTTAATTAAAAATAACAATAATTATGCAAAAATTGTATGAAAAAATTAATTTAAAAACGCTCAAGCCTGAAAAAAAGTTTCTCCCTAAATTTTTCCCGAAAATAAGACAATTTACCAAAAACACTTTCCAGAATTTAATCTGGCACTAATCAATGATCTTGAAATTTCTTTTAAATTTTTTCAAGTAAAGTTCGATTTTTAAGAACTTTTTTTGTCATTCATGATGAGGAATTGTATTGACCCTCTGATATCCAACTTATTTTTTTGCAATTAAAAAAAATACTATGCCCATTTACAACAACAAATTGTCATCCAGGAAATATATATTTTTTAATTAATGTAATTTTAAATAAACAATACTTTTTTTAAACTTTAAACATTGAAGTTTTATTTAGAAATTCTTATTGAAAACCAATTTTTTTAATTGTTTAAATTTGGGAATTTTATTATTCGAAAATTTTTATATTCGGTAATATAAACTGTCACGAATTTTATAATTCCTGAATTTGCATATTTTAGCAATTTTATAATTTTGTGAGTTTTATTATTCGGGAATTTTCCAATTAGGAAATTTGATTTTTCGGATATTTTCTTTTTCGGGACTTTTCAAACGTCCTAGGAATTTTATTATCAGGAAATTTAAAAATTCAATAATATTATAAATTGTTGGCGAATTTTATTATTCAAACATTTTGCCAGTCGGAAATTTTTATGCTTAAGCAATTTTTTATTTTCGGGAATAATAAAATTTCGAATATTTTTTTTCGGGATTTTTAAGGAGTACCAGAAATTTTATTATCCCATAAAAAAAATTCAAATTGGAAAATGAGAGAATAATCAAATTCTCGAAATGCTTATAATACCATAAAATTGAAAAATCTCCAGCAGAAAATTGTTAAGCTATAAAATATCTGAACGAACTCCCAAATTATAAAGTTCAAAAAAAAATTTTTTAAATTATTTTTCAATAATATTATTTATAAATTGAAAATACAATTATTATTAAAGAAAAAATTTTGTAGATGCTCAAAATAGGAAAAAATATTTTAAATCTCAGTGATAAATTTCGAAGAAAAAAAAATACTTGAGAAAAAAAGGAGACAACCCTAAAATCAAATCAATTGTTCAAAAAAATTCTAAATTTAATCCTTGAGAAACCATTTAATAATTATTGAAATTAATTTAATAGAAAAAAAATTGTTACTCAAAATAGCAAAAAGGAATGGTCGAAGTCACTTCCACAGTTTTTGGAAATTTCTTTCCAAAGTGACACCCGTTACTTCAAGGTATCAAGGAGAAGAGCTGAGCAACCTAAGGTCAGACCGTACCACGAACCCAATCCGGGATTTTTGTCTGCCCACAGGGCGCTTCAATACATTTGCACTTGCAAGTTTCATCCCGTTTTCACGGTTTCTCTGTTTTGAGTACTTTTACAATATACTCGTTTGTTCGTCACACTTAAAGTGGACATTTTGTTTCAGTATTTGACATTTGAATGTCTTCCTACTCTCCACCAGACCTGAGCCCGATGCGACCCGAACAGATAAGCAGCATTGTGAATAATCAAAGGCTCCATCCCCTCCCCATCCTCCTTGCCGTAACGGATGCCTCCCTCCGGTCGCCCAGAAGCTTCCAGAGAGAATTTCCTGAGTAGTGTCGGACCATTCCGTCAGCTACGATCAAAACGATTCTTATATAGTTAGAATCGACTCTATACCGCCACTTGTGAGAAAGTCCAGTTTTCCTATGCGAATGTCACCAAAATTGTTGCGAAAATTCCCAATCTTTTTGTATCAATTAATGACCTTGATTATGAAGATTGAAAATAGTTGAGGTTGGAAGTGAAAGAAGTGAAAGGTTTTGTTTGCAACAGGATAATAAAATACAAGGTCCCAGACACGAAGAGAGGAATTCGAAACCTGGTGGAGAAATGTCGAACTTGGTGGAATGGATAAGACGTCGATAAAAAGGGAAGAACTGAGAGGAAATCCCCTGGCGCATGTGAGTGGGGTAATGGAACCAATTACCGACGGAGAACCATTTGTCGAGGAACATTTCTTCTAACCAATGACTTAAATATTTTATTTTTTTAGTAGAAGATATTAAATCAGTCTTAGTCAGGCTTTTCAGTCATAAGAATTGAGTCAATGTGCAAAAATCGGGGAAGTAGAATAAGTTTTATCATCGACCGTCGGTAATTGGTTTCTGTACCCTACATCGATTTTTGGACGGTAATTCTTATTTCTGTTTTCGAAAAGAAAATTTAAATATTCCATTTGTTTCGGTACATAACTTTATGAAGAACAAATGAACAACAAGTGAATTCTGTTACTGTAAATGCAAGAACGTCATTCCACCCAACCGGTCATTTGTCTATTGTCGGTATAGTAGATTTCCAGAGGTATAGGTTTTCTCAGAGGGTAAAAGGTTTCGTTTCGTCTTTTTTGTTTGAGAATTCATCTCATTTTATTCCTGTATTATTCTCATTTTATTTTTGTATGGAAATTCAATTCGGTGGAGATTTTTTTCTGTTTTGGTTCAAAATTCGGTTTTTTTCGTTTTAAAATTTATATCTTCTAGTAAAAAAATCTCTTTTTTTTCTTTTGAAAAGGTCAAAAGTTTAGTATTTGGTTTAGCAAAAAAATTCTGTATAAGGTTCAGCTACTTTGTTGAAAATGATACTTTGTTTTGGTCTGAAATTTAACTTTTTGGCTGAAAGATGAAATATTTTATTAATAATTCAGCTGTTTGTTGAAGTTTCACAATTTTAGTTTAAAATTCATTTTTCCAGATAAAAATTTAACTATTTTGTTGAAAACATTATTTTCTGTACAAAATTCAAATATTTTAGTAGAACATCAAACTATTTGGTAGAAAATTTAAATTTTTTGAGGAATTTAACTTTAGGAAAATTCCACATTGATATCGGTAATTTTTCCAGGGTTTAGGAAATTTTCCCCAAAATATTTTCGGGAAAATTTCACAACGATTTTGGTAATTTTTCCAAAGTTTAAGAAATTTTCCTTACAAAATTTTTTGTAAAATTCTCTCATTATTTCGGTAATTTTTTTTATATATTTTGGGAATTTTCCCCAAAATAAATTCGGGGATATTCCACATTGATTTCGGTAATTTTTCCAGAATTTAGGAAATTTTCCCCAAAATATCTTCAGGAAAATTCCACGTCGATTTCGGTAATTTTTCCACAGTTTAGGAAATTTTCCCCAAAATATTTTAGGGAAAATTCCACAACGATTTTGGTAATTTTTCCAAAGTTTAGGGAATTTTCACTAAAAAATTTTCGGTAAAATTTTCTGATTATTTTGGTATTTTTTTTATATATTTTGGGAATTTTCCCCAAAATAACTGCGGGAAAATTCCACATTGATTTCGATAATTTTTCCCGAGTTTAGAAAATTTTTCCTAAAAATTTTTCGGTCAAATTCCCTAATCATTTCGGTAAATTTGTTATAGGTTTGGGTAATTTTATCCAACACATCTTAGGGAAAATTTCACAACGATTTTGGACATTTTTCCAAAGTTTAAGAAATTTTCCTTACAACATTTTTTGTAAAATTCTCTCATTATTTCGGTAATTTTTTTTATATATTTTGGGAATTTTCCCCAAAATAAATTCGGG